>CM076575.1:1091425741-1091907112 GCA_034641835.2 Pinus albicaulis
CGTTCTTCCAATCAGAAATAAGCTTTAATGAACCTAGTGCCCCACTTGCTTGAATTTTATTAGTGTGTGCAACAATGTCCTTATTGCGTCCAACAGTGTCCATAGTGCGTCCAGCTGCAACTTTAGATTTGGGAGTTGTATCCATAGTGCGCCGAGCTGCAGCTATAGATTTGAGAGCTGCTGCCCTAGGTGCAGAAACATTCACAGAAATATTTTTTGATGCCATTTTCCTGATATATATATATATATATATATATATATATATATATATATATATATATATATTAGTTAATAGAAAAATAATGCGGATAAAATAAATTTAATAAACAAAATTTATTTCTAAAACTAAATAGCTTGAAATTAAAGCAAGAAAATTAACTATAAAAATTTTCAATTAAGAACAAAATATTATAAATCATATGTATATATGTTGGAACACCTAATCCTACATGGGTAGGTGTGGAATGTGAAAAGTCACAATGGAGTCCAAGTGACCTTGGAATATGAAACCAAGAGTCACACCATTGTACTATAAATGTACATCATGTATAATGGAAAAATAAGAAAGCCTCACGCTTATCCTTCATTGTGTTGAGTCTCTTGTGTGTGTGTGTTATCTTCCTCATACACCATGTGTGCTTCAACATGGTATCGCAAGTTCTGATTGTTGGCCCCGCTTCCAAATTGAGTGAGCCATTTGTGTTTATGGCCTGTGCATATCTGCAAAAATTCTTGGCGTTTTTGCAGCATTTTAGAGAGTTTCTGCAACAGTCCTTTTTTGCCGCATTCATCAGTCAAAGATTTTCTGCAGCATTCAGAAATCTTCTTTGAAAAGAAGAAGCATTCAAAAATTGGCATCACTGGGTTTGAAGAAGAGCAGCACTGCACATCTGAAGGTTGATTTCTTCCTGCAATTTCTGGCCATTAAATTCTGCATTTTGGAGAGCTGTTGGAAAAATTGTTTAAATTAGGTTTCTGAAGAAGTTTCTGGGTTTTTTTACTGCTAAAATTGTTTGGAAAATTCTGCATTTCTGCTGCTGGGCCACTGGAAAGATTTCTAAGTTTTCATTGAAATATTTCTGAGATTTCTGAGTTCTCTAACTCCACAAATTCTCCAATTTTCTGCTGCTATATGGCCCTCTGCAATTTTTTGAAGAAAATTTCTGGGTTTTTTAAGTAAAGATTTCTGAGTTTTCTCTGCAATTTCTGAAGTTTTGCTACTGTTTTAAAGTTAATTTCTCTACTCTTTGCTGTTTGAAAAAAAAAAAATAATAATAAAAATAAAATAAAATAAAAATATATATTCAAGCTCTCCCCTTGCTTCCTACTGACGACTCCCCTACCCAACACTACCATACAACCCTTTTTTTTTTAATCTCATTCTTGTTTTATTTTGAATTTAATTCAACTTTTAATTTAAAAAAAAAAAAAAACATTCGCATGCCTATTCTTTTAAATTCCCTTCTCTCTTTTTTTAATTTTATTTTAACATAAGCCCCCTTCCATATAAATAATTTCCCTTCCCCATTTTTAAATTCGAATTTTTATTCCCCTCATTTTTTAATTAATCTCAAATAATATTTTTTTAAATTACCAATTAAAAAAAAAAAAAACAGCAGAGAGAGAGAGGAAAAAGAGACATGAATAGCAGAAATGAAGGAATTGACATATGAAGCAAATGGACAATACATAGAGAAAATTTCAGATTTGACATTTTATGATATAAGAGGGTGATTTTTTGAAGAATTTCACATTTGAAGACAAGTTTGCCATCATTTTAAAACAACTATTTGAAGAAGATAAATCAACTGCCCCAAGGACCTTTTGCACAGTTGTTTTTGTTGCACATTCAAACAAATATTTTGCAGTGATATGTATTGAGCTGACATTGTATTTTGAGTGGAATTTGCATCTTCTTCATAGTTGCAATCAGTACTTGAGTTGTTGAAAAATTGTTGATTGCCCTCCATCATTTGAGGAGCACATTTTGTACTTTGAGATTTCCATAGTTGGCAGTTTTCTTGAATCATTTGTATTTCTTGTTGCATCACATTGTAAACGGGTGCATTTTCGGTTGAAGCCGACACCCTTTCATTTATTTTTGAGCCAAAATTGTTGAAAATGGCCAAAATCAATGAGGCATTAGAGTTGTTGAATAACCTCATTCATTCAAATGTTGATGACATGATAAAAATGAGCAAGGATGCTCTTTGTAACATTCAAAGTTGTTTGCTATATGCACATGAAAAGATTGAGTTTTTGCAGTTGGAATCTCAGCTCCAACAAGACGAACTTCAGCGAAAGAGTCACCATTCTGAACCTGTTTCTGTTCAGAAGATTGAGAAGGACTCTCATCAGAAGAAAGAAGATAAAGTTGCAGATGATTCACATTCAGTTCCTTGTACTAGAGCAGATGTACATGCAGATGCAGTAGCTCAGCCTGCACTTCCTAAGCCCATCATCAGACCTTGGGAAGAGCTTGTCCACAACAAGCACAGAATTGGTCTTGGATATGAAAAGGATGTGTCCTTTCATATTCCAGACTACACAAAGCCCATCATATTTCAGAGTGCCGGATTCCTATATGACAGTTCACCTGCAGCTGTTCCAGATCCTTCTCCACAACAACAATCACAAATTGTAAAATGCCAACAATGTGATCGAGTTGGCCATATGAAACATCATTGTTTTAATCTTCATCCATGCAAGCACTGTGGTCGGCACACTCATTCTTCAGACAGATGCTTCAGAAACAAGCCTCCTGCAAGAACAAAGATTCATCTTGGATGGATCGCTTCTTGGCAATGGGCATCAACAGCCAAGAAGATGTTTACGACACATGTTAGAACTTGTTCACGAATATTGAACAAACTTGCAGTTGAGTTTTCACCATCATCTCACCTTGTCCCTGACAGGGGGGGAAATGGTGATCATGTACAAGCTTCGACGACAGATCAAGCGAGCCTGAGCCACAATCTCTCATTCCATGTTTAGAGTTGTAGCCAGAGACACAACAGTTCAAGCGAGCCTGAGCCACAATTCTTCATTCTAGATTCAGAGATGTAGCCAGAGACACGGATGCCCATGAGCATGCCTTCGATTGGTGGACAACCTTAAACCATCATCTTTGGTGGTGGAAAACCTAAAACCATCACAGGTAGTAGACCTCCCTTCTTTTAGGTCAAAGGTCTCCCTTTCATATATGAGGAACACTTCCTCTAGCAGAAGCCTTCAGCTTAGCAGCCTTCAGCTTCTTTCCAGCTTTGGTTGAGTTCCAGGAAATGCTTCAAGCATTCCAGAGTTGTTGGTAATCCTAAAACCATCACAGGTAGTATACCTCCCTTCTTTTAGGTTGAAGGTCTCCCTTTTTTATGAGGGGAAATTCCTCTAGCAGAAGCCTTCAGCTTCTTGCAAGTTTTGGAAGAGTTCCGAGAACTGCAACAAGTATTGCGTTCCAGTGTTGGTGGTCATCTTTAGACCACCTCTTTTTTCCAACATTTCAGAGAGTTGATTCAGCCCAAGTGCTACCATGTATACTTTGCAAATTTGTATTACAACTATTTTCTTGGACTCACACATACCCCTTCGGATTAAGGAAGGATGTTGGAACACCTAATCCTACATGGGTAGGTGTGGAATGCGAAAAGTCATAATGGAGTCCAAGTGACCTTGGAATATGAAACCAAGAGTCACACCATTGTACTATAAATGTACATCTTTGTATAATGGAAAATAAGAAAGCCTCACGCTTATCCTTCATTGTGTTGAGTCTCTTGTGTGTGTGTGTGTTTATTCTTCTCATGCACCATGTGTGTGCTTTAACATGGTGTTTAACAATATCTATATAATATGTTTTCAATACATTTTATAAAAAAATTAAAAATATGTTTAAATCGTATAAAACAATTTTTAAAAAATAAACTATTATTTTCAAACTTCAGTTTTTGTTTAATATTAAAAAAAAAAAAATTACTAACTATTTATAACAAATGTTAAAATTAAATTTTTTTTTTTTTTAAAGCCAATGATTTTTTTCCTTTTATCCCCCTAACACTTTCAATTTGTCTTAAATATCAAGTGGATCTCATTCTCAAATTTCCAGCATGCCATCATGCAATGAACATTTTCCTTTCGGTTTGCCCTTAATTAGACTTTTTAGAATATCTTAAACCTGATTAAACCCAGCAACCAATGCTTACAGAGGCTGGTGTAACGCTGAGTTCGTTCGCTAGTGATATTTGATATTTGCCGAAGTATTAAGCAGTGGTTTAATTCCTTTGGTGTCCTTTTGCTCCTTTTAAGGAGCAATTTCTAGTTATGTACTTATGTAAAGATGAAGTCAATAATAATAAAATGAATTTTTGGTTTACTTGCTTCATGGGTTCCATGAGCAAGATTCTTAGTATAGGTCTATAGACTTCTTCTTGATATCTATTAGGTACATTAGTGTAATTAAGAGTCATGTAAAAGGCGTGAAGAATACCCTCCAGGATGTTGCAGAAGAATGGCTTACAAACATTGAAGATATGCCTATGAAGTCGGCCTACAAACAAGTGTTAAAGTCGGCCTACTTAATGGCTATAAGGTCGACTTAATTACTTGGCTAGAACTACTATATATACCCTACATATGCTGCGGTTAAGAGAACATATCTGCAGATGATAATGAGGTTATATAACGTGCAAAAGGAACAAGTTTTGCGGATTACACTGAGGTTAATACAGCGTGGAAAAAGGAGCAAGTATTACGGTAAAGTATACAACATTAAAAAAGAAGAACAGATTTTCGGATTTTGGGTCTGAGTCAGTGCAGATATATCAAGGTAAAGTCTGAAGCAAACAGCATGGAAAGAAGGGTAACCAAATGCGGATCTGAGGCATGCGGATCTAAAATGGAAGTCTAATGTAAATTGAAAGGTACAGGAATATAATCTCCGGAAGCTACAGGAGCTGGAGCTGGACTGCGGATAGATGCAAAAGTATACGGTGCAGATATATCTATTGAAGGAATTTGCCAACGTCAAGACAGTATTGTAATAAGACATGCTGATCTTAAAGGAGTTGTAAGTGAGGAAGGTAAATCAGAGATTTACCTTCCTAACTACATTATAAGATATTCAGTTACGAGTGTAAATAATTTTGTTTCAACATTTTGACTAAGTACTTTGATAACTAACTTGATGATGGAGTAACTAAGTTAAATAAGAACACATAAGCAAGCTCACAAGTAGTTATTAAGAAGAGAATTTTGTATTACACACAAGCTCTACAAATTCTCAACATGGTTTCAGAGCTATGGTTATGATCAAAGGCAGTTTGAAATGACTCGAAACATTCTAAAAAGACCTATGTCAAAAGGGCTCAAATCATAGTAAGACAGTCCAATAATTAAGCTAGGTGCAAGTTCACAAGAAAAGTCAATCTCTGTCACTATGAAATGAAGGATCTCGGCAACATCTCAGTCTCAATGACATCACAGTGTTGAAATTACCTCTGCCTCAATTCAGTACTACTCTTATAATATTATTTCGATACCACAGCAGTGAGGAGAATGAGTTATAAAGGTGTATTTACAGTTAAGGCTCGGTGTGACAAAAAGATATCAGTATAATCCGTATTACAGTGAAGATCTTCAGTGTTATAATCACAGGTCAACTACAGTCTCGGTATAATCAATCACATGATAAGTATGACACTACAATTTGGAACTACCACAGTGAAAAATCTATCACTGTTTCGTGCTACCACAGTGAGAAAGGTCTCACTGGTTCGGTGCCATCACAGCTTGATAAGAAGTATGCCATTTCAGTTTGATGGTATCACATAGGGTCTCGCAAAAATGATCAACAGAAGTCAGAGACATGTACAGTGAAGTATTTACAATCAAAGCACAAAATAAGGTCAAAACAGTAATATGTATACACAGTGAAATAGTACATTTGAGGATCTCGGAATAGCTGCTTACATTGAGTTTGAAAGAATCTGAATTCTTTCCTATGAAGTTGACAGTGCAAGAACCAACTATTATTTTCATAGTGCCAAAATGTCCACTTACATTAAAAACTGCATGCCATGTACATAAATAGAAAACCTGATGGATGATAAGGAAAAGGGGCTATCCTATATGCCATGGAACATCATATTCCATACTTAGAATGCACCCCAAGGTGTCAAAATTGCATGCCAAGTGGAAAATTTGCATTTCTCAGGTTCAAATCTGTGTTACAACTTACAGCCTGACCTGATTTCGCACAGCCTCCTACAGATGTACGGTGTACCTATGGAAAAGTCATAAAATACAGTGCTACAGTACTTCTCCCTGTCCATCTTCCCACAGTTCCATAATTCTAATGTACAAATTCAAGTGAGAGTACTAAGTCTACCAAAACAGTTTCACTGATTTACCTGTCTCTTGCTAAGTGCAAGTAGTCTTTAATAGCATGCATGTCCAGGGCTCACTAAAGATCAAAATTGTGATTTTCAAATTTCTATGCAGTTATTAGAACATTATTGATATTTTTACATCGTTATAGTTTCACTTCCAATCCAGGAAGCCACTACTGTGCAAAATTATTGTGAAACTGCCAAATTTCACAACATGAAAAATCAGGCTATGATGCCTTCAGAATTTTAAATGCCAGAACATAGAGCACATATGGTGTAATATAGAGGTTTATAGCTAGAATATATTATGGTCTACAACCCTACACAATCAAATTCCCAAGAACAATCTCCAAGTGATAGTTATTAAGCATCAACCATGCAATTTGTTTGGTCTCTAGAAACACACGCAACCTTCAAATAAATTGCACACCCTGTTCTCATTATAAATCACAATGCCAATTCTTGAAGTCTATGGTCTGTTCAAGCAACCAAACACAAACAAAAGAGGAAGCTTTACATGGAATGAAAGGTCTTTGCAACCATGGCATTACCTCAACAACAAAGTGATCCCAGATCTTGTCACTGTGAGCTTCCATGACTCCCTTTAAAATCATAAACCCCAAGCCTCAAATGATGTCATCCATTTCAAGGAAGAGCCCCCGCTCCTCACAAAGAATCTACAAAATTGGTGAAAACCAACAGAAGATAGCATGACAACTTTAAACCATGTCTCAAAATAACAAAATTGAATTATTGAGTGCATATAAAAACCATGTTAATCTAACAATTTAACTGACCTCTATAAGCGATTCTTGGGGCTGACTCATGTTCTCCACTATGATAGGGCACCCCATAGTTTGACGACCCAATTCCATTGACCAGCTTGCACCACTTTCCAGGTTACATTTTTAAAGAAAGTCACCATCCTTATCAAGCACCTACATAGTTTCCAAGGAAATAAACAATTATACTTGAATGGCAAGTTTACAGTCATTTTTTTTTTTAACTGTTGGAAGAAGCAATTTATCAGTTGGAGAAAAAAAATAACTGCACGGATGGAAAATACATAAAGAAGCACAAGAAGATCTGAATTACAATTTTAAATCCCCAGTATATCAGAATGTCAATGTAATATTTTAAAGCACCAGTAAACACCAAGAATGGAGATGGAATACTAGTTAGTATTATCTCAAGGACTAGGAGGAAAATGCAGAATTATTAGCTTATACAGTCTCTTAAAGCTAGAACCTTTAGGAAATAAAACAAGAAATATTAAGATTAAAGGTAGATATTATCCTACAACACTGTTGGCAAAGAAACTGAGATGTGAGAATGGCACTTACGTTTTTGTAAATGTTCATCTTGGTTTTTGCTGACCTGCATGGAGGAAAATGCAGAATGATTAGCTTAACTGTGCTTAAGCTAAGGAATCCTCCAATTGACCATCCAGTAATATGCTCAGATTCTTTATGCTCCTTTTTTTCCCTCCCAATAATTGAACTCCTCTATCTCCATAGTTTGTTTTGCAACCCACAGCTGAATAGTTCATTTTGAAACCAACAGTCGCAGAAGAAGGCTAAAAAATGGCATGTGCCCAAGAAATTTGTATTTTCTGGGTTCTTTTAAATGAGTAATTTCTAGGGCTATGATCCAATAATAATATAGAAAATTCTCATTTCAATCTTAAAAAATATAAAAATTGTAGAAACTTCGCACATATCAAATTTTTATGTGTTCAATTTTTTGTATGGACAAGATTAATGGTGCAATCCGAAAACAATAGTCACTGTCATTGGCAGGGACTAAAAATATATCTACTAAATGGGCCTAAAACATTTTATAGATAAGAAACAAAGGAATCTCTCTTCATAACCAAATATCAATTTTGGAGTTCTCGAAACAAAATAGAAAAATCAATATATTTTATTTCTTAAGGTTCAACCATATTCCTTCACAATCTGAACGGACATAATCCACGTTCACGTCAACGTTGACATCGACATCAGCTATATCTTCTTCACTTACACATTTTGTTTCTTGAAAGTCCACAACATGTGACAAATCTGCATACTCAGGTTCATATGATGCATTATTTCTCAATCCTTTTGGAGGACATGTTAACACTACATACCAGTCAGTCTCAACTAGATCTTGTACATAGAATACTTGTTTAGCTTGTGATGCTAGAATAAATGGATCATCTTGCCAATGATTTTGGCTTAAAAATTTCTTCATATTCACCATTGTAAAACCCAAATCATCAGTTTTGATCCCTCTCTTATTGTATACATCAATCCAATTACATTTGAAGAATGTGTACTCCATACAAAAATAGTCCAATGTAATTATTTCTTCTACCACTCCATAAAATGTTGTGGTTTGAAGTATAGGGTTTGCATCTTTGGAACTTGACCTCATCATTGTTTGAGCTTCCATACACATGCCACTATTTTGGGTGGTTCTCTCATTCTCCATGATTTTTGTATGGAATCTATAACCATTGGTTAGGTATCCCTTGTACTTATTCACGAATTTCCTGGGACCACGCGCTAGCCATTTAAGTGTATCAGACACATTTCCATCTCCCTCCACCTATATAGTTTTAGATTTTTAAATGTAGTTAGAATTCATACATTCAACCTCTAAAAAAAATATTTAATTTACTGCATGATAATATTCCCATATAATGATTTTTAAGTACACTTATAATATAAATAATATACTTACCTATTGTTTTAACCAGCTAGTAAATTTATGGGTGTGGAGTTTCTGCAATAGAGCTTCATCTTTTTTCATTTGGGTAATTGAGTTGGAAATCTCCATTTTGTGCATCCTAATTCAACAATTATGGACAATAGATATGGTGGTTAATGTGTTTTGATTAAATATGAATAAAAAAAAATTAAAGGTCAAATATCTTAAACCTTAAACAACCTTAAACAAACAAACAAAAAATTTAACGGCCAAATATGTAACTTACTCTATCCATGGATCAACTTCGTTTGTGTGAAATAGAACCCACCTATGGGCTTGTTCCCAACTAATGCCATCCAATTATGAAGGAATTGGAGAAGATAATGGCTTTCCATCAAGGATAACTTCTTCAACTTCCTCATCCCACACTTCATTTCGACCATGTGTGGATCCAATAGCTTCCATACCTTTCAAGTATCCTCCACAAAACTTTATTGATTCCTCCATAGTATAGCTTTCAGCAATGCATCCTTCAGGCCTATTTTTGTTCTTAACATAACTCTTATATACTTTCATGTTCCTACAAAATTAACAAACAAAAAAATTAAGTAATGTCAAAATATTTCAAAAAAATATTTGTTGTGCTTGATAAAAAGTAAAGTTTCACATACCTCTCAAAGGGGTACATCCATCTATATGCAACTGGGCCACAATATCGAAGCTCACGTACCAAATGTACATTCAAATGCAACATTATATCAAAGAATGAAGGAGTGAAGTACTTTTCAAGAAAGCACAATGTCTCCACAATGTCATTTTCTAGCTTATCAAGACTCTCTACTGAAACTGATTTTGCACAGATTTGCCTATAAAAGTAACAAAGCTTGCAAAGCGTCTTTCGGACAACAATTGGTAACACATGACACAAAGCCACTGGGAGGAGTTGTTGCATTAGAACATGGCAATCATGTGCTTTCATACCATGGAACTTAAGCTCTTCCATAGATATATGATTTTTTGGATTAGAGCTGTAACCGTCTGGCACCTTTAACATGAAAAGAACATGACATAGGGTCTATTTCTCTTTCTTTGAAAGAGTATGTGGTGCAGGTGGAAGGAATATTTTCTGTCCTTTAACTTCTGGCCATAGTGATTTCCTCAAGCCCATTTTTTGCAAGTCATCACGTGATTTTTTCCCATCTTTGGACTTCCCTTTTATATCCGGAAGGGTTCCAAAAATGCTTTCACACACATTCTTCTCCACATGCATTACATCTAAATTGTGGCGTATTAGGAGTTTCTGCATTCCAACACATCAAGAATATCAGAACAATATTTAATATGGACAAAAATATAAACAGTCAATTCAACCAAGACATCTAATCACAATGAGGTCAACTAAGCAAGTTGTGTCCAATAATTAGGCATGGTTGATCATGGGTCTACATACCTCCCAATATGGTAGATTGAATAGAATTGATTGTTTCTTCCACACCACAACATCAGTTTTTTCACCTGTTTTACTGTTTATTTTCCTTTTATTTGATTCAATCTTCCCCCATATTGCTTCCTTTCCCTTTGTTTCCTTAAAAATATCTGACACTTTTACAATTGGAGGGGCATAACGATGCTCCTCCTTCCCATTAAACGGTGCCTTTTGTGAGCGAAACTTATGACGTTGAGGAAGAAATCTCCTATGTCCCATGTACACACATTTCCTGCTACAACTGAGGTACTCTGATTCTGTGTTCCTCCCACATATGGGACATGCATTATAGCCTTTTGTTGTGCAACCATCCATATTCCCATAAGTAGGAAAATCATGGATCACCCACATAAGAATTTCCTTCATGTTAAATGATGTCTTACTATAAGCATCATATGTCCATACCCCTTGGTCCCATAATTCCTTTAGTTCATCTACCAAGGGTTCCAAAGACACATCAATGTCATTTCCTGGTTGCTTGGGACCAGGTATTAACAATGTTAGCATACAAAAATTCCTTTTTGTGCACAACCATGGTGGAAGGTTGTATGTAACTAACACTACAGGCCAAACACTGTATGTGCTGCTCAAGTCTCCAAAAGGATTAAATCCATCTACTACCATTGCAAGTCGTACATTGCGAGGTTCGCTAGAAAAACTAGGCCATTTGTCATCAATAGTTTTCCATGCTGGGCTATCAACAGGATGGCGCATTTGACCATCATTGCTTGCATTCTCATGATGCCACCTCATTTTTTGTGACATATCTGTAGAGCTATAATGAAGAAAAAAAAAAATCATTTATATAAAGTATTATCATATAATAACACTATGAAAAATGGTAAAGATAATACAAGAAGGGGAAAACTTGAATAAAATTATAGTGTTCAAGATCATACCTATACATTCTTTTTAGCCTTGGTGCTATGGGAAAATATCTTAACACCTTGGCTGGAACACCTTTCCACACCTTTTGAGATTGAGCATCCACCTTCCATCGAGATTTTCCACATGTTGGGCATTGATCTTTACTTTCATAACTTCCTCGATATAAAATGCAATCATTTGGACATGCGTGTATCATATCATAGTTTATCCCCAATGATTTTATCAGCTTTTTTGCAGCATATGCAGAATCTGGAAATGTGTTATCTTTAGGAAGCACCTTTTTTTGCAATTTTAACATTTGGTCAAAACTTGTATCAGACCATCCACTCTTCACTTTCAGATTGTAGAATTCTACAGTGGCTGACAGTTTTGTGAAGTCAACACAACCTGGGTACAATGGCCTCTTGGCATCTTCGATAAGCTTCTTATATTCATTAACTTCATTTAGTACATTTTTTGATGCCAACCCCTAATTATCACAACTCTCATTGATGTTTTGATTAAGACATCGATTGGCATCATTCACTATTTCAAGCATTTGATCACCGACAATGGTTGCATCATCATCATCATCAATTAGAGGTTCACTATCGTTCCTAAACAATGTTTCATGCTCATCACCTTGATTATCATAATCATGTTCCACAACATGTTCATAACCCTATTAATAAAAAAATCAAAATTTATGTTAATAATTTTATGGTTTTTATGAAAATTAGAATCAATAGTGTTTGGTCAACCTAGTCAAATAGGACCCTTGACTAATATGAAATGGCTTACCAGTTGAGATGAAATATGCTCGAGAACTTCATGTGGCTCATTTTTAGAATGTTTCCTGTCCTTGCCAATAATATATGGAATCTAAAGGAGACAAAGAAAAAAAATTGAAGTTTGCACATATAAAAATAAGTGATATCTTTATTGCAAAACATATAAGAGTGAAACTAGATCAATTCAAAAAAATTTCAAGATACCTGAATGGGAATTCTCTGTCCATGGAAATACAAAATGCTATATTGTTCGATTATACCATCACAAATCAAGTGCTCTCGTACTTTATCAAATGTTTGCACTTTCACTATGCCACATTTATTACATGGACATTTTGTGGACATCTTATTCCTTGACTGCTCCTCGGAAAACTTTAAGAATTCCTCAACCCCATCTCTATATTCTTTTAGTGTTCTACACATAACCAATTTACAAGTAATGTAAATTTAATTGAGAAAAAGTTACCACTTATACATTTTTGACATATCACGATGAATAATCAAATATACAAACTATACCTATTTTTCAATTTCATCCAATTTCTTTTGTTCGTTTGATAATATGTTCCAAGGTCCTTTGAAATTGCGTCTGCAAAGAGATATATAAGTTAGTTGATACTAAAGATAGATAAAAAGTGAAATGAAGATAGATTAGTTAACTAATTGTCAAGAAATTCAGTTACAAGTGAAAAATAATTCTGTCTCTATACATTTGACTGAGTAATTTGATATTTGACTTGATGAAAGATTAAAGAAGAATATACATAAACAAGATCACAAGTAATTAGCATGAAGAGAATTTTATTAGACTACAGCCCTACAAGATTCTCAACATGGTATCAGAGTGAAGGTGGCAGTCAAAGAAGGGCATATTAAGTGGCACTTAAGGATTAGATCACAGTCAACAACAACTTAGATATCTTTTGGATAGAGAAAAGTGATGGGCTCGGTCTCTATTGCAATCATCAAAGAAGAAGGGACTCAGTGAAGGAACAATGAAGTATAAACTCTATATTAATCTCAGCAAACAGTTCAGTAATCAAAATCGGTGATCAATTCAGAGATAAGGCAGAGAAATAGGAAGAGGTCGAGGATAGTTAAGGATTTTTCTGTTTGGGAATAAAAACTCGGACTTGACTTAACTATCATCTGAATAAGAATTTCGAATTTTTCTCTAAAATTTCAGTGATTAATTACAATGATATACTGCAGGAAAAACAGAGATAGAAAGGCCAAGGAAATCAGAGATTTAAAATTGTCTTGGGCAAATTTTTTTATTTTTTTTTAGCTCAAATTAAGGACAGTCAAACAATGAACTTGAGCTCAGATTGGTGAAAGAATTAACCTGTGGCATATAATACTTTTGAACAGTCACTAGTAGGGAAATGTGGGATAACTAACTTTACTAATAGAAATTAGTCATCAAAAACAAAGATCATCATGGAAACATATTTCTGGGATGTGATATAGATGAAGCAGGCCAAGTGAATGAAGATCTTCATTCCTGAGAAATTGCTACAGGATGACTCAAGGGAAAAAGGGTGTGAGGTATGTATATATATTTATATGCTAACATTGGATGTTGTAAAGTCATATCATATGATTGTAGGTAATGAATTTTAGTATTTTGAATTATAATATGTGGAGGAGTATCTCTCAGTGCACTAACAGAAGAAATCAACATAATATGTCCTCATGGAATATGGGGTGGTTTTATATGAACTAGAAACTAGAAAGGGTGTAAGTCCCCAGGATCATGCAGAGAGGAAGAAGATCATGAAATGAAACCATGTCAAGAGATAGTTATCATCTAGAATCCAAGAAGATGTGACTAAGAGATCTCCTGGGATGATATGTAAAATCTGACAAAAGTCTGGTAAAAGGACCCTTGATAAAACATATCATTAGGAGATGTGTCAATCTGTATGAAGGATGTCGATACCCACAGGAATATGTCATGGTGAAAGATCATCACTAAGGTAAATTTTGTGCTAAAAGTTCATATGTATATGTTTATCTAAATTAACTTGTGTAGGGCTGCTAATCATAAGAAAAGATGCATGATCCTTGGAGATGATTCAAAGGAAAGCAGCATCGCATAGCAGTGGACCAGATAAGGAAGTTTGATGAATCACTTTCTGATAGCTGAAATGACTTAGGATGAAAGTGATGGATGATCTATGCCCTATAAAGCTAAAAGTTTGGAGATTCCTCAATATTGAAATCCATGACATCGAGGACAAGAATTCTCCATGAGCAACTAGGTGTCTCACCATTGTTGTTGGAGGTCCCTAATAAAGAGGGACTTTGAATTTATTCCACTTATGTGCTAGGTTGGCCTGGAATATAATATAGACTTAAATGTCTTAAAGGGCGTGTCACACACCCCCAAATATGCCTATATAATGGAGAGACTTGGAGTTCATTAGACACACATTGTGTGGAGGATTTTCTTCTCTCTTGATAGCAATGGAGTTGCATTCTTGGTGCTGCGTATTTATGGAGTGTTCTTTGTTTGGTTTATTCTGGGGTTATGTGTGACATGCTTGGCTGAATGACCTATTGGAGACTTTGCTGGTAGAAGCATCCTGCTGATCACCATAACGCCACCATTCATTATCTTTGTTTTGGCTTGTCTTCCATTGATCTGTTAATATGTTCTATCTCCTTTAGTATTGTGTGCCCTAATCTGAAATGGCATAGAACATGTTTAGAAATTAACATGGTATCAGAGCTTTATGGGGAAGACAATGCCAAATTTGTGTTGAATTACAAATATCCGATCTATTGAGCCATTGTGCAACATAATCACAAGTGAATAGCTCGTGGAGGAGAGACTAAGTATCTGTCTTGGCTGCAACAAATGAAGTTCAAGAACAGCGAGGCATAGATGATTGTTTTAGGGTCAATTTAGGAGGGCCGATGGACTTTTCAGAGGGCCGAGGTAGGAAAGACGTCTCTATGGACTATTTGATGGGTGGTTTGTCTATAAACAAGAGTGTCGAAGGCCTCTGAGGTTTCACTGAAGCCTGCCACAGAGATTAAGGAGGTTTGAGGACTGCTTAAGGGCTAGAAATAGCTAATACCTATAGCTAAGTGTCATGACCTTCAAGGAAGAGATAGACGTAGCTCTAAGGAGCTTTTATGGAGCAAAATTAAAGGGTGTTAGGGACTATGGTTCATGCCCTAAACAATCCAGATTTGCAGCGTGGATCAGACCCTAAAAAAGGGAGCTGAAGTATGAATTTTGGGTGCATCTTGATGTATGTTGGATCCTAGTTTAGGGTCAGATTTGCATCAGTTATCTAGCAGCATGTGGAAGCCAAGGAAGAAGACCGCTCTGTCATAGGAGGACAGCCACTAGATCTGAAGGAATGTCTGGGCATATTTAAGGGTTTAAATATTGTTTGAAGGTTCTGAAGGACAGCAAAAGGAAGTCTCCTTCTCTGAGCAGACTTGGGCATGATTTGAAGTTGTGGTGCTAGGCCACAGGGCATAGCACACAGGTCGGTCAAATTAGAGGGTTTTCAAAGAGTGGATAGCAACCTAAGGAGGCAGTATGGCATTGAAGGAACCCCTCCTAGGTAAACCACAACCGTAGAAGGGTTTGTTTGTTGACTGTGTGATGAAACTAGGGCTGCAGTACGTGCCCTATCTAACAGTGCAAACTATATTACAGTAGTGTCTTGTGGAGGTGTGTTGGGTCCATGATTTATGGGGCAGTGTTTGGATCATGTGCTTGTCATCTTTATGATGTGCGAAGGTGACAATATGACTTGGACTTGTTGTCATAAAAGACCTTGTACAACAGAAGGTGGACACACTTGGCAATTCATGATTAGATCATTAGTAAGTATTCTGATGAGGGCAGCAGGACTGGAGATATCTGAAATTGGTACGCTGATAGAATGGAAGCGTATGCTACTATATTAGGGAGTCGTTGGCGCAAAGGACAGTCCATGTTTTGACAAGGTATGTATCAAATACCTACTATGGATTGCACGCCTTTCTGTTGCAAAGAAGATATTATTTCGGGCATGCAGAACAAATCTGTAGATTGGACAAATTGTATGTCTAGCAACGCTCAAACCAGAAAACAGAACTTGTCATGCAAGCTTCAACTGTTCAGGAACTGTCTAGCAAGTTTGTCTAGTCAACAAGGCAACATATCAGAATGTCATATAAGGCCTAATGGCCTGGGAGTTCTGTGTACTCAGAATTGAATGATGCCCTAATTCCTACAACATAACTAAGAGACAATCAGTGTAGGGGAGAAACTCTAGGGTGAAGGCAAGCCACATTGATAGAAATGATTGTTAGCAAGTGTTGAGAGGGCTGACATGGATTGTCGCTAAGCCCTAACTAGATTGTAGAATACAACAAGGTACCAACACATGAGAAGGTATGTTTTTGTGTTAAATTGTTAGTCCTAGTTTGGACAGTTGGAACATTTTAGTACAGCCTGCAGAAGTGAAGAAGGGAGGGCTAATGTGTTGGTTAGAAGCCCTAACCAGTGTAATGATTGGTGATAGGATCAAATTCATATGCAACCTGTGGGAGCCATGTGTTGGGGTTCTCTTGGGTGTTAAGAAACCCCAACTAGGAGTAGATCTCGCAATGAATGGGTGTCCTAGGACAGGACTGTTAGAGAAGTCTCTTGGCAGCCACGAGCAGGATTTCTAAGTTTGAGGATGCCCTAGCCAGAGGTAGATGCTACAACAAGTATTGGTCACTCGTGATCTGCTGGAGGGCAACGTGAGAGTGGGCCAAGTGTGAACGTGGATTGTGCATTTATGGTATGTTGGAGGATAGTGTGATAGTACCCATGTTGGGGCCCGGTGTGCACCATCTTCATGGACCTAGGTGGTTGCCAGAGGTCAAGGGTCTGATCAACCAGGAGCAGTTTTGTGTAGCCCTAGACTTGTGTGTGGAGGACTTCTACAGCAGATGATGGGTAGTCCTCCTAGCCCGTGTTCATTGTGGGATATAGACATATTGCAGCGATAGGTGGTAGCCCTTCATGCCCTATGTTGGCCTTCATTGGTGCAGCACGGGAAGACCATAGTGGTTTGAAGTCCCTAAGTAACTGACGAGCAACAATGAGAAGATTGAGAATTGTTCACAAACAGAGTTGTGAACAATTTGACAAGAGTCTTGATGTGTTGTGCCCTTGATGGACTAAGGCACAACTAGTGAGCAGATTAGCAGCCAAGCTTTAGTGGCTAAATGGACTTGGAGCATTGATAGAGTCAAGAGCTGTAGATCGAGAGCTAAAGGACCGAGCTGGTACAGGGCATGACCGAGAAGAGCTGAGAGAGAATGCGATAGCGACATGGTCAAAGTATCTTGTTGAGGGCAGATTGGTTGTCGATGGACTGACACCAAACCTAGTTTTGTATCTTGTATCAATGGGTGTATGAAGGCCATTATCCTTGGTATGTGAGCCCTATACTGTTGTATCATATGTTGATTAATACAACGAAGTTGGGTTAAAAATTGTAAGAAGTTTTCTATATTTTGTGCATTGGTAGATTTACTGCTATTTATATTTTGTTGTGCAAAGTAGTATCATTGTGATTATTGGTTTGGTAGCGTGAAAGATTTTAAGACACTATCCTAGACCCAAGATCGTGGAAAAACAACATGGTATCAGAGATTATCTAAGCTACTTTAAGGGATAGTGAATCAGAGTGTGCTCAGCGAAGCAACTCAGAGGGAGTTGTGGGTGTCTAGATCAAGGAGAAAAAAGGTTCAGCTAAAGAAGAGTCTAGGTCAGCTTGATGTTAATAAGCCATGTGACAACTTGTCAAGCCAATGTGGACACCCAAATGAAGCCCTTATATTGTGTATAAATAGAAGGTGAGGGAGGCTAAGTTAACATCAAAGCGAAATAATTTAGGAGTAAAACACCTTCTAATGTAAGCCACAGCTTGAAGAAGAGAAGACTGAAGCCTGAAATGACTGTTTTGAGGTCTGATTAGAAGATATAACATGGCCGAGGAGTAGCTGCGTAAATACGTTGATAATAGGGTTTTTTTGGTACCAAAAGGGGTGGCATATTTATTGTTTAAGAAAGTCTCAGGCACTATAGTTATTACAGGGATAACGCATGTCTATATTAGGCTTGCTGGAGGGGCCGTAAGGACTAATTCCTGCAACAAAAGTAAGGGACAATCAGCGTATGGGAGCAGCTCTAAGGAGTACCTGGTCTTGTTAAGCACGAAAAAAAAAATATGATTGATTTTATAAAATCTTGTCAACCCTACCACTCCCTTCTACATAATTCTATATACAAGTTTAAATCTATTGAAATTTTAACAATAAAAATCATAGATATCAGGAAAATACCTTTCGAACTTATCATCACACACTCTCCCTCTCTGAGTTCTCGAAGGTTGCAGTTTTATCTCCATATGCTGGCAACGGACCACATGTTTTCTGCTCTGAATTGCAAGGAAACCCCCAAATCAGGAGAAGAATATCTCAATTAATTAAGCTGGAAAAAGAGCTAACCCAGATCTGATATAATAAAATCGCGTTAAAAATATAGTCGAATCCAGAGTGTAGCGAAGAATAGAAGGGTATGGAATCTGCGCCGAAATCATAAAGATTGTTAAAGATCACCGAGCTCTGTCCCGAACTTGGCCAAGGGAGAATAGTCGCCCGAAATTAAATTTTAAGAAGCCACTCGAAATTAAATTTTAAGAGGTACCAAAATCTTATAAAGCAATTGCTATAGTCATTTTGATTTTCATAAAGTTCTAATTTTATTTAAGCAAAAGGAGGTCATCTAGTATTTTTATTTGAGCAAAGGAGGTCATTTCACATCTAGGAATAAATTTTAATAGGTCCATTTAGAGTTTAGACTAGTGGCCAAATTAGATTTTAATAGGTAGTAAAAAATTATAAAGCAATTGCTATGGTGGCTTTGGTTTTCATTAAGTTTTATTTTTATTTCAAGAACAGGAGTTCATTTCAAATAGAAGTTATATTTAATATTTAATGATGTTGAAGACCCATAAAGTAATAATGTTAGTTTAATTAGAGCATCAATAAAAACTATATTAGGGAATATGGTTTTTACACGGGAGCTCGTGCGTGTTGCTTGATCTAGGCTGGTGTTTGAAATTTTGACTCAGCCCTCCACCACCATGGCCCCCCAGAATTCGATCCCGGTAGGGAACCACCCCCTACTTCTCCTAAAAATGATGCGCAACCTCCTCATGACGAATCTGCAATCGCTTTTGTCTCTTTGGTTTCCTCAATGGGACCTCCACGATCACGCCCAACTATGACAAAATTTGTGAAAAACCTCGATGGAATACCAAAAACCACTCTGCCTCCAACACTCCCACATAGAGAAGCCCTCTAATGGGAGCTTGCTCCTTTTCATTTACAACTCCTTATGTGAGAGAACACTACAAGCCCCATCTCAACATGATGAAGTGTAGATATTGTGAATAATTCAAAACGAGGCTTCACAAATTATCCAATTGTCTACATTCAGTATACATGATAATAATGGAATTACCCACAAACACATATGCTCGTAACCAGTACCTAGTTCTCTAAGAATCAATTAATTTTTCTAATATGCTCAGTTAGAGATGAAGGATTCTCCTAGGAGGTCAATTTGTTGGTTTGGGGTGTTGTACTTTTAGTGGTTAAGGGGTTAGTAGTTAAGGTATTTAGGGGTGAAGGGTTAGGGGTCAAGGGTCATAGGTTAAGAGGATAAGGATTTATGGCTTAGGAGGTTTATGTATTAATATAGGTTAGGGGTTAATGTCATAAGATTTAATGAATGAAGGGGTTTATGGGTTATGATTTATAAGTGCAGGGGTTAAGGGAATATGGAATGGGGGTTAAGGGGATAGGGAATTTAGTGGTTATGGGTTAAGGGCTTGTGTGTTGTGATAATTGGACTCCTAATCCCCTTATCACCATTATTTTGGGTTCCCCTATCAATTTCTCTTGCTACCTTCCCTCTAGGTCCCCTAGGCCCTATGAAATTAGGTCCTAAGCCCCCTTCTCATTCTCTAATGCTAGGATTATAGATCTTAGTAAACCATGCTTTCACCTCTGAATTCTACACATACATGCTACCCTTGTGTCCCCTTGGCCCGTTCAAGACACCATAAGATACCCCCTCCCCCCTAGAAAATTTTTTGGTTATGTCATTCCACTTTTCCTAATGTTATGATCCCCCAAATTTGGTCTCAATGCCCCTACAAGTACACCCTTGGGACCCCTTGGCTAAGGGTGTAAACATATTAGGGGTTATGGGTTGTGATAAGGCAGCCACTAATCCACTTATCACAACTAGAAATAGGCTTATGAACACCATCAATATCTATTGTAGGTGTTGTGATGAAAGCAATACTGAATACAAAATTTGTGGTCAATAGGACAGGGAAAAATTATGCCAGAAACATAGTAGAAAATTTTGGAAAAAAGGTTTTAAGTAATCAGCACTGTGCTCCTGCTCTTATCTCCTTAACCATACTACTTCTTTAAACTCTTTAAACCCTCCCTATAGTGGGAGCTTGCTCCTTTTCATTTAAAACTCCTTACATGAGAGAACACTACAAGCTCCATCTCAACGTGATGAAATGTAAATATTGTGAGTAATTAAAATTGAGGCTTTGCAAATTATCCAATTGTCTAAATTTAGTATACATGATAATAATAGCATTACCCACAAACACATATCCTTGTAACCAGTACCTAGTTCTCTAAGAATCAAGTAATGTTTCTAATATGCTTAATTAGAGATGAAGGATTCTCCTAGGAGGTCAATTTGCTGGGTTGGGGTGTTGTTTTCGGCCTTGGATACTTAGTGGTTAAGGGCTTCAAGGGTCAAGCGTTAAGGGCCAAAGGGATTTAGGGTCAGAGGATTTAGCGGTTAAGGACTCAATATTTAGGAGATTTAGGTGTTAGTGGTTAAAGGGTTAGTAGTTAAGGTGTTTAGGGGTTAAGTGTCACAGGTTAAGAGGATAAGGATTTATGGCTTAGGACGTTCATGGATTAATATAGGTTAGGGGTTAATGTCATAAGATTTAATTAATGAAGGGGTTTATGGGTTATGATTTATGAGTGCAGGGGTTAAGGGGATATGGATTGGGGGTTAAGGGGATAGGGAATTTAGTGGTTATGGGTTAAGGGCTTATGTTTTGTGATAATTGGATTCCTAATCCCCTTATCACCACTATTTGGGGTTCCCCTATCAATTTCTCTCGCTTCCTTCCCTCTAGGTCCCCTAGGACCTATGAAATTAGGTCCTAAGCCCCCTTCTCATTCTCTAATGCTAGGATTATAGATCTTAGTAAACCATGCTTTCACCTCTCAATTCTACACATACATGCTACCCTTGTGTCCCCTTGGCCCGTTCAAGACACCATAAGATACCCCCTCCCCCCTAGAAACCTTTTGGTTATGTCATTCCACTTTTCCTAATGTTATGACCCCCCAAATTTGGTTTCAATGCCCCTACAAGTACACCCTTGGGCCCCCTTAGCTAAGGGAGTAAACATATTAGGGGTTATGGGTTGTGATGAGGGAGCCCCTAATCCACTTATCACAACTAGAAATAGGCTTATGAACACCATCAATATCTATTGTAGGTTTTGTGATGAAAGCAATAATGAATACAAAATTTTTGGTCAATAGGACAGGGAAAAAGTATGCCAGAAACATAGCAAGAAATTTTGGAAAAAAGGTTTTAAGTAATCAGGACTGCGCTCCCACTCTTATCTCCTTAACCCTACTACTTCTTTAAACTCTTTAAACCCTCCCTGTAATGGGAGCTTGCTCCTTTTCATTTACAACTCCTTACGTGAGAGAAAACTACAAACTCCATCTCAACATGATGAAGTGTAAATATTGTGAGTAATTCAAATAGAGGCTTTGCAAATTATCAAATTTTATACATTTGGTATGCATGATAATAATGGCATTACCCACAAAAACATATCCTCGTATCCAGTACCTAGTTCTCTAAGAATCAATTAATGTTTCTAATATGCTCAATTAGAGATGAAGGATTCTCCTAGGAGGTCAATTTGCTGGTTTGGGGTGTTGTTTTCGGCCTTGGATACTTAGTGGTTAAGGGCTTCAAGGGTCAAGCGTTAAGGGCTAAAGGGATTTAGGGTCAGAGGATTTAGCGGTTAAGGACTCAATATTTAGGAGATTTAGGTTTTAGTGGTTAAGGTGTTTAGGGGTTAAGGGTCACAGGTTAAGAGGATAAGGATTTATGGCTTAGGAGGTTCATGGATTAATATAGGTTAGGGGTTAATGTCATAATATTTAATGAATGAAGGGGTTTATGGGTTATGATTTATGAGTGCAGGGGTTAAGGGAATATGGATTTGGGGTTAAGGGGATAGGGAATTTAGTGGTTATGGGTTATGGGCTTATGTTTTGTGATAATTGGACTCCTAATCCCCTTATCACCACTATTTGGGGTTCCCCTATCAATTTCTCTCGCTTCCTTCCCTCTAGGTGCCCTAGGCCCTAAGCCCCCTTCTCATTCTCTAATGCTAGGATTATAGATCTTAGTAAAACATGCTTTCACCTCTGACTTCTACACATACATGCTACCCTTCTGTCCCCTTGGCCCCTTCAACACACCATAAGATACCCCCTCCCCCCCAGAAATTTTTTGGTTATGTCATTCCACTTTTCCTAATGTTATGACCCCCCAAATTTTGTCTCAATGCCCCTACAAGTACACCCTTGGGCCCCCTTGGCTAAGGGATTAAACGTATTAGGGGTTATGGGTTTTGATAAGGGAGCCCCTAATCCACTTATCACAACTAGAAATAGGCTTATGAAAACCATCAATATCTACTGTAGGTGTTGTGATGAAAGCAATAATGAATACAAAAGTTGTGGTCAATAGGACAGGGAAAAAGTAAGCCAGAAACATAGTAGGAAATCTTCAAAAAAAGGTTTTAAGTAATTAGGACTACGGTCCCGCTCTTATCTCCTTAACCCTACTACTTATTTAAACTCTTTAAACCCTCCCTGTAATGGGAGCTTTCTCCTTTTCATTTACAACTCCTTACGTGAGAGAACACTACAAGCTCCATCTCAACGCGATGAAGTGTAAATATTGTGAGTAATTCAAATCGAGGCTTTGAAAATTATCCAATTGTCTACATTTGGTATACATGATAATAATGGCATTACCCACAAACACATATCCTCGTAACCAGTACCTAGTTCTCTAAGAATCAATTAATGTTTCTAATATGCTCAATTAGAGATGAAGGATTCTCTGAGAGGTCAATTTGTTGGTTTGGGGTGTTGTCTGTCCCTTTCCATCTCTATTAGGTTCATATTTTATTTATATTTGATTATCTAATTTAATTTATTTATTTTTAATCCATGTCAATTTGAATAAAAATGTAACCAAATTTGTAGGATCCTGATTCAGATTCGAGTTCATATGAAAAAAATATTCTTCCATTTCTAAAGCGTCATAATCTATTATCAAGAGCGGCATATTGCAAGCAGTTGGTAGATGAAAATGGACAACATCTTCACCCTAGAAATTGTAACATGGCATCTTCCAGCCACAATCCTAGATCAACAATGGTAACAATTATTTGGTATAATGTAATTTCAACAAACAAATTTCATTGACATGCTTACTAATATCATTGATATTCTACTAATGACGTTTAATATTTTTTGTGTAATGTTCCCAATTTTAGCCTCAAGCTAAAATGGAACATTATAGTTGCACATTTTATTTTTGTTTAATAAAATGGGGAAGGAGACACCTTAACCCCTTTTAGATGAACAAATAACACTCCTAATGTGAAAGGGAGGTGAATAAAGTAGCTAAAATAAACACCAAGGGTGTGAATGGAACCCATCTCACCTGATTAGTCACCTTTGACTAAAGTCAACAACGCTGCCCAAGGAGGAAGAGGCTTCCGAGAGAAGCTGCGCAGTTTTGGAGGGAAGACACTCATATGAGGGTGGAAACCCTAAATGGTGGAACCTTGGTGGAGAAGAGTTCCTTTTGTTTATAAGGAGGAGATGGTAGCCCATTTGCATACATGTTATGATTTGGAGTTTCAGACTTGGGTCTACAAGCTTGCATCCCTGGGCTGTTTAGCAGGGTGATGGTGACCTCGGGCACTAGGGTTTTCCTGATCTGGAATCCCTACCTCTTCCTCAAGGAAGGATGAGGAATGAGCTGATTTTCCTCAATCCGGCATTGGCCACAGCTACTACCATCAACTACAACGTTATTTCTGCAGCAGAGATGACGTTGTGTTGCTGGGGGCAGCAAAGGAGGAACTCATGGAGTCATTCTTGTCTTTTTTTCTTCAGTGGAGGAGTGATACACTCATTGGAGTAGCTACAAGGAGGATTCTTGGGCTTCATATTAGATCAGTGGCATGAGGCTACACTTCCATCATCTCCTACTGTGCAGTCCATGGAGAAAACTGTGTTATTTTATGGAGGCAGTGAGAGAGGGTTTCATTGGGCTCATCAGGAATGTGCTTCTGAGACAAAGTGAGAAACAATTTGTATTAGAGACATTATCATAGGAGGGAAATCAAATTTCAGATCTTCCATGGCCTCATCTATATTCTGTATCAGTTGCAGTGACAACTTGGTTGTCACATTTTTGTATGTTTCGTCATTTCTAGCAATCTATCCTAGATTGGCTAGAAATCTTGTATTTTAGCCCATTTCTCTATTCTTGGGCTATTTCTTGTATTCCTTCAGCCACATATGTATTTTATTCATGTTCAATAGCTTATATCTTCATATACACTACGCATTCATTGCTCTCCGACATTTGTGGAGTTGCAACAACTTTTGTATTTCACTGCTTATTCATTGGAGGTTGGATCTTAAAGTTTGAGTGGCTTGTCCCTCATGATATTTCCTGTATTTTACTGCTAATATCATAATGTAATGATGGCTATATCATTTCATGGTGAATTTCAGAATTCCAGATTTAACACTCATGTTCTCATGTTGCTGTAAGCTCTCTCATTGAGCATTGTTTTAGAGATCTAGTTTGGGGAGATCTGAATAACCCATCTAGATGTATTTCTTTGAGCTCATATTCTGTAAGGGGGTTGTAATAGAGTTTTTATAGAGCATCCCAGTGGTGGTTTGCCTTATTTATGTAGCATCTTCCTTATACAGCATCCTCAACGACCCTGTAGCAGAAATTCTCGAGGTGGAATATTTCATATCCATACGAAGAGTCTATGAAGGGCCAGCTAGCCTCAGGATCTCTCCCTTCTTTGGAAGGAGACATATCCTATAAATTCCCCAACAGTAAATCTCTGAAATGGACTTGTGATAGCTCACTGAAGAAGGAAATTGAAATATTTGAAGATATTCCCAAAGGAGCAGCAAGTTCCAGATTTGGAACATTACAGTGGTATCAGAGCATGATCTTGGCTCAGCCTGTGCCCAAGATCTATTTCCATCAGCAAGATGAGCTTCTCTTCAATGAGAGGATATTTACAGAGGAAACAAGGAAAGAGGGATGATGGAAGAGGAGGTTTCCCTTCTTCTTTTCCAGGAGATTATTGAAGATCTTGAAGAAAGGGGAATTTGAAGAAATTTTCTGAAAAGGATTTGTTGATGAGAAAAATCCTAGCTACTTCATGGAGGGGGTGAGCATTCAGCCACACATGCAGATCCACAACGCAGTACATTTCCCATAGCTACTGCAAGGAGGATGGAGGAAAAAGTTGAGGCCTTTGGAGGAGCATCACTGCAACTCAAAGGTATGATTCACGATGATTGATTTCAGAGTCCTATTTAATGTTCTCATGCAAATGAGAGATCATATGTTGTAGTCACAAAGAGTTTTGAAAAGGGGATTGATGAAAACCAATGTGAAACATGGTGTGACAAAACTTCAAACAGTTTGCATGCATGGAGGGGGACCATGAAACAAAGATCATTCCATCTTTCTAGAGGGGGTGGAATCAAGAGAATGACTTGCTAGAGGCAAGACCCCAATTGTATGAAGGGAACTCTTCCATTTGTGAGGGTGTGGAGATATTTCTCTCTAAGGAATGCCAAGGCCTCTCATTGAGGAGGAGACACACTCACATGTTGGTAGAGAGGAGGTGCATAAAAGAACCTACAACGCTGCACCATTGGAAGAAGAAGAAGAAGAGCAAAAGGATCAGCATGAAGGGATGATGGACATTCACCCATATCTATTTCAGATATTCTCTTCACATAGGAAAGGGACTGCATTACGCAGTAGAGAGAGAGGGACCTCTCATTCCTCTCATATATTCAGTCCACTTCCTATCTTGATGTCTCAGTTTTTGGAGGTTTTCCACTTGGGAGGCCACATGATCTAGAGATGATGAGAGGAATCATGCTATTTGGTTCACCACTCATTGGATTCAGGAGGGGTGGAGACATTGGCGGAATCCATCACAGTGTAGAGAGTTTGGGGATCAGCACAAGGAGGAGGGATACACTCTCTCATTTTTAGTACCACCCATTCTCATCAGTTTGACTGCACAGATAGAGTTGCTGTATGGATGGAGGATAACATCTTCATGATGTGGGGTGACTGCTCCATATATTTGTTGAGAGAGAGGCTACTTCCTTTGAGGAAGGACTCTTTCATGCATTGGAGTAGATGGAGGCCACTCATGCTTACATTGCCTAGGATCGGAAGATTCTTTGAAGGTGGTAGTCTCTCATGGGAGGCTCATTTTCAGAGAGCATCATTTCTGTTTGAGCATGAGTAGCTTCATGATGGCATGGCAGCAACTTGGAGAATGACTTTGGCATGAGGGGATGTCAAGGTAGTAGGCAGTAGCATGATGGAGCACCATATTGCAGAACACCAGCGCTGTCTATGTGGAGGATTGATCTAAGATGGAGGACTCATCTTTGGTTGAGTATTCCCCGGGATCTTGATGCATGCATTATTTTTCGATGGCCTTGATGGAGATGGAATATACTTAGTGGATGATATGATCATCTATCATCATGGTAGACTCTTCTTGACTAGAGTTTCTAGTCTCAAGGAGAAATTATTTGCATGTAGCATATGAGGACTTCCTAGCTATACATTTGGATGCATACTTTGCCTTGCTAGAGGAGTTCACTTGGGAGGGCATTCAGTATGATCTACATCAGCATCGGGATAGATGCATAGCCGGGTTGATTTTGGAGAGGTTGGCACAACCATTCCCTTACTCATTGGACAAGAGGGAGAGCATTCAGATGAGCCATGTTAGCTCAAGGTCTCAAGTACATGGTAGAGAAGGTATAATTTCCCATTTGGTACCTCTTTACTTCATATGAGCAGCTTATTTTCATAAGGAGGATCATCCCTTCTTGCATTTGATATGATGTACTTTCAGCTACTTGTAGCCTTGATTTTGGCTATTCTTATGATGGTTTGTGGGGGTAGCCACATGCTTCATGGTGTGCACCATTGGCACCAATTTTTATTTTCATGATTCCATTTGGTGAGGAGTTTGTGGCAGAAAACAAGTGGCTAGTAAATAATTTGTTATTTGTGATTTTGAGTCAGGCCAAGAGGCACTACATAGGTTCCATGAAGTGGAACTTTGAACCACTCTCCAGTTGTCATTTGAAAACTTTCTTTTATTGTGTATTGCTCCTTGCATTTCTGATGTTGGTACACTCATGAGGGGAATTATTTGGAGAGTATTGTATGTACAGCCCATTGGGAGCATGATTCTCCCTATTATACATGCTTCATTTTGTAGGAGACACCATGGGCATACCATTAATCCCACATTGCTACTTGCTCTTCTTGTGGAAGGGACCACTTGGAGTATTTGAGGAGGCATTTCATGGCTGGATTTCTTGATGGGGTAGCTTGGGCCATTCTTGGAGGCCATACCATTTTAGCCCAAGGACAGAGGCAGCCCCATGCACACTTCAAATGGAGAGAGTGCCATCATGAAGCACAAGCACAACTCTCCATTCAGCCCCAACACATTGCAGAAACCGAGGGTTGAGATTTTTTTTGGATGATTTCATGGATGAGAGGATCATCATTGGGAGAAAAATTTTCGCATGCATATCATCACTCCTACCTTAAGGAGGCCTTAGTACAATAAGAAGGATTCCACTACACCTTCTATATTTCCATGAGGAGCATCATTGTCAGATTTCATACTTGGGAGAGAGCATTGGAGGATAGATTCATTGCAGCATATTTGAGCAGTGGTGGGACCATTGATGAGGAGGCCACAAGAGAAGAAGGGGGAGAAAATTTTTTTCTCTCTATGCAGTTTCTTGAGGGCAAGCAACATGTGGGAGGGGAGGACTGTAATGTTCCCAATTTTAGCCTCAAGCTAAAATGGAACATTATAGTTGCACATTTTATTTTTGTTTAATAAAATGGGGAAGGAGACACCTTAGCCCATTTTAGATGAAGAAATAACACTCCTAATGTGAAAGGGAGGTGAATAAAGCAGCTAAAATAAACACCAAGGGTGTGACTGGAACCCAGCTCACTTGATTAGTAACCTTTGACTAAAGTCAACAGCGCCGCCCAAGGAGGAAGAGGCTTCCTAGAGAAGCTGCGCAGTTTTGGAGGGAAGACACTCATGTGAGGGTGGAAACCATAATTGGTGGGACCTTGGTGGAGAAGAGTTCCTTTTGTTTATAAGGAGGATATGGCAGCTCATTTGCATACATGTTATGATTTGGAGTTTCAGACTTGGGTCTGCAAGCTTGGATCCCCAAGTTGTTTAGCAGGGTGATGGTTCCCTTGGGCACTAGGGTGTTCCCGGTCGGGAATCCCTACCTCTTCCTCAAGGAAGGATGAGGAATGAGCTGATTTTCCTCAATACGGAATTGGCCATAGCTACTACCATAAGCTACAATGTTATTTCTGCGTTAAAGAGGACGTTGTGTTGCTGGGGGCAGCAAAGGAGGAACTCATGGAGTCATTCTTGTCTTGTTTTCTTCAGTGGAGGAGTGATCCACTCATTGGAGGAGCTACAAGAGGATTATTGGGCTTCATATTAGATCGGTGGTATGATGCCACACTTCCATCATCTCCCACTGCGGAGTCTATGGAGAAAACTGTGTCATTTTATGGAGGCAATGAGAGAGGGTTTCATTGGGCTCATCAGGAGTGTGCTTCTGAGACAAAGTGAGAAGCACTTTGTATTAGAGACATTATCAAAGGAGGGAAATCACATTTCAGATCTACCGTTGTTGTGTAACCAGCTCCAAAAATAGAAGAAAAGAGATATCAATGCCTTAGAAATAAGCCACTTTGAGGGGGCAATCTCCAATACATTACATAAATGAAAAATTATTGGATGATACAATTTACAAAACCTCCTTTCTATATATAGGAGTCCATGTGGCCATAATGTAATCCTAGTGGGCCATAATGTATTCCTAGCCGACCTAACAATAATAATTTAAGGGCACAATAATAACAAAATGGGGGTTACAAGGGTACAATAATAAAAATAAGGGGGTTACACTAATAACAATAAGGGGGTTACACTAATAACAATAAGGGACTATAATAATAATATAGGGACCTAACATGCCCCTTTCCTTAAAAAAAGTTTTGTCCTAAATTCTTGAGTAGCTCTGGGTGCTTCTGTATAAACTTCTCATCCTCCCATGTAGAATCTTCAGTGGGTAAGTTCTTCCACTTGATGAGATACTCTGAAATTAAACGATTCCGTAGCTGTCAAGTTCTTGTTTCCATGACTGCTTCAGGTTCCAATATGATTTTTCCTTCCTCATCAATTTCTGGCAATATTGTTTGAACTGAAGGATTTTCACCTATAACCTTCTTTAAGCATGAAACATGGAAAACTGGATGCACTCGCGAAGAAGCAGGAAGCTCCAATTTGTATGCCATAGTACCAATCTTTTGCAACACCTTGTAAGGACCATAGTACTTTGGCGATAATTTATTATCCTTCTTAGCTTGCTTGAGGGACATTTGTTTATATGTTTGTAGCTGTAAAAATACCTAATCTCCTACATCAAAAATTCTCTCGCTGCGATGTTGATCTGCCTGTTGTTTCATTCGATTTTGTGCCAAATTCAGGTTATCCTTTAAGAGTTGGAAAACTTCTTGCTGATGCTCGATGTGATCTTCCACTGCTTGAACCTTCGAATTTTCCCTTAAAGATGATGTGATGGATGGTGGATGATATCCATAAAGTGCCATGAATGGGGTCATTTTTGCTGCAGTATGGAAGGAAGTGTTATACCACCATTCAGCAAGAGGTAACCACTTGACCCATTGTGTTTGTTTATCAGATACAAAACAACGAAGATATCCTTCCAAAAAATTATTTACTATCTCAGTTTGACCATCAGATTGAGGATGATAAGATGAGCTATGAGCTAATTGAGTACCCAAACAAGAAAATAAATCCGTCCAAAAATTTCCAGTAAAAATGGGATCTCTGTCACTCACAATAACCCTTGGGCTTCCATGTAGCTTTGAATTCTGTCCATAAATGTAGTAGCAACTGTACTTGCTTTAAATGGATGAGATAATGCACAAAAGTGTGCATACTTGGTAAGTCTATCAACTACCACCATGATGACACTCTTTCCTTCAGACTTAGGTAAACCCGTGATAAAATCCATTGAAATCTCCTCCCAACGTTGACTTGGAATGGATAAAGGTTGTAGAAGTCCCGGGGTCTTAATTGTTTCCACTTTATTCTGCTGGCAAACCAAACATTCCGCCACAAACTTTTGAATATCAGATTAAAGGCCATCCCAAAAAAATTCTTTCTTCACCCTGTGGTAAGTTTTTAAAAATCCTGAGTGTCCTCCTAAAGGAGAAGTGTGCAATTCCAGAAGAATCTTTTGTTTTAGTTGGGAATTCTTACATAGATATAAGCGATCTTTGTACCATAAGGAATCATTTTTCCAACTAAATGTATCAGATGTACTAGGATCTTGCTGCAACTTTTGAATGAGTGTCCATACATCTTTGTCCTTCTTCCATTCATCTCTTGCTTCGGTTATCCAATCCAGTTGGATAATAGAAATGGCACAAAGCAATGCTTCCACCTCTTCATTCTTTCTTGAGAGTGCATCTGCAACAACATTAAGCTTTCCTTTTTTGTAGATTATTTCAAAGTCATAACCCAACATCTTTGTGATCCATTTTTGCTGCTCTTCTAAATATATTCTTTGTTCCAAAAAGTGTTTAAGACTATCATGATCAGTTTTTACCTTGAAGTGTCTTCCCGTTAGGTAAGTTCTCCATTTCTTTAGTGCATGCAGTATTGCTAACATTTACTTCTCATAAATAGGTTTCTGTAAATACTTTCCTTTGATTGGATGACTTTCAAAAGAAATGGGTCTTTCTTCCTGCATTAAAACAACACCAATTCCATTTCCTGAGGCATCACATTCCACAAAAAAAGTTTTTTTGAAGTCTGGCATAGCTAAGACCGTTGTTAGGCACATTGCCTCTTTAACATATTCAAAGGCCTTAGTTGCTTCAGGAGTCCATGAAAATGCACCTTTCTTCAATAATGTTGTTAGAGGTGCTGCTATTCTCCCATAATTCTTAAAAAACTTGCGATAATACCCCGTTAACCCGAGAAATCCTCGCAACTTCTTTATGGTTGTGGGGACTTTCCATTCCTTAATGGCTTTAATTTTGTTAGGGTCTACTTTAACACCCTCGTGAGATACAATATGACTGAAATATTCCACCTCTTGTACTACAAAGAAACATTTGGATGGTTTTGCATATAATTGTTTCTCCTGCAATAGTTTGAGCACCCTGTCAACATGTTCAAAATGATCCTTCCAAGACCTGCTATAGATTATTATATCATCAAAAAATACCAGCACAAAGTTTATAAGGAAGGGTTTGAAAATGGAATTCATCAACCCTTGAAATGTAGAAGGTGCATTGGTAAGGCCAAAAGGCATGACCAAAAATTCATAATGACCCTCATGAGTTCGAAATGATATTTTAGGAATATCTTCATTCTTCATTCTAATTTGATGATATCTTGAACGAAGATCCAACTTGGTAAAATAAATTTCTCCATGTAATTCATCCAATAATTCATCAATGACAAGAATGGGAAATTTATCTTTAATGGTGAGCTTATTGAGCTCCCTATAATCCGGACACATTCACCATGATCCATCCTTCTTGTGTACCAATACTACAGGAGCAGAGAAAGAACTTTCACTAGGTTGAATTATACCCACCTCTAACATTTTGGCAATCATACGTTCAATTTCGCTCTTTTGGACGTAAGGATATCTATAAGGCCTGATGTTTGGAGGAACAATTCTTGGAATAAAATGAATAGCATGATCATGATCACAAATAGGTGGGAGTCCTTTTGGAGTTTCAAACACCTTGGAATGATTCTCCAAGACTTGTTGGAGATCTGCAGAAATAGATGATTTTGATGTTGGAAATTCTAGTGAGCATACTTGTGCAAGTACGCCTCGTTTTTATTTCTTTAGAATCTTTTTCATGACATTAGAGCTTATTATATTTCTTGGCTTCCCCGCAATACCCCGTAATTCGAATTCCTTTCCTTCTGAAAAAAATTTCAAGAAAAGTTCTTGAAAATTAAAAGCTAACATCCCCAAAGATTGTAACCATTGTACTCCTAGTACAACATCAACACCTCCCATAGGAATGGAAAGCATTGGACTAGTCAATACATATTCCCCCATGGTTAACTTGATATTATGGCATTTTCCAGAGCAATTTATAGTTCCTCCATTTGCAACGATCACTTGACATTCTGGTGTTGGTTATAGGAAACAATTTAATTCCTTGGCTACCTTACAATGAATAAAATTATGGGTGCTACCTGAATCAATCGACACTATTACCTTTTTCTTCTTGATATGTCCTTCTATATTGAGAGTTTCAGGAGTGGTAATTCCTGCCAATGCATTACACGATATGGTCAGATTCATTTTTTCCTCTTCTAGGGCTGGTGCCTAGTGTATATCCTCTTCTTGTTCATTTTCTTCTTCCTCTTCACAATCTATGTAAAATAATTTCTTCTCAGCACACTTATGACCTTTAGTGTATTTTATATCACAACTGTAGAAAAGCCCTTTTGCTCTTTTTTCTTCCAATTGTTATGGTGTCAACCTTGTAGGTTGTGGAAATCTAGGCGTAGAAGCACTTCCTTCTTAATAGAATTGAGTGGTAGGCTTCCTTGTCGCCATAATTTTACATTCAACTTTTCTTGCCAACCTAAATGCCTTCTCCAATGAATCCAGTTAAAAAATGAGAACTTCATGTTGGATGTTATCCTTTAAAGTGCCTATGAAGAGATCGATCATGTGTTCCTCTGGAATATTAGTTACCCTTATATTCAATTTTTGGAAGTCCTAAATGTGTTGCCCCACTAAACCCTTTTGTTTGAGATGTATCAATTGGCTAAAGAAGGTGTTTCTCTTTGTATCCTCATAATGTTCTATCATTTCCTCCATAAAAATTGACCAAGTGACAATTTTTTTACGAGAGCACAGCCATTGATACCATACAGATGTATTTTGTTCTAAATTTAAAGTTGAAATGCGTACCTTTTGTGTGTTTTGCATGTTATGGAGATCAAAATATTGCTCCATCTGTAGTATCCATGTTACATGATCCTTTCTATCAAACCTCCTCATATCCATTTTTGGAATATGGTGGTTCTTCCCGCTAACATTAGAGTTTATGAAATCACGATTAACATTTATTTTGTTCTCATCATGAGTTTCTTCTACTATATTTTCACCATTAGGAAATATTTCTTGTATCAAATTTGTCAAACCTTCCATGTCTGCTTTTAGATCATTCTTCATGTTTTCCATGTTGTCTTTCATGTCATCCATCTTAGATTCCATGCCAGCTTCCATGCCATCCATCTTATCTTCCACGCCTTTCTTCAAACCATCCATATTTTCTTCCATGCCTTTCTTCAAAACTTCCATTTCATTTTTTTTTGCTCTTTGCGAGAGTGAAATTTGTTGCACTTGCTCTTGTAATTTTGATAAATCATGTTGCAATTCTTCATCTTCATGAGTCATAATAGAGCCTTATGAAGGTTTAATGGGCATTGAATTATTTTTATGGGGCATATTTTAGAACCCAATACTGATATCTATTCTACAATATGCCTTTGGAATCAATTCAAATTGATTCTCCAAACAAGACTTATGCAATTCGGGAAAAACAATACACACCTTTTTCTTGCTTTTAAGGAGCTCGATATTGAAATTGGATTATCTCTGTGATTCTAGCCCGTCAATATTTGAATTTTGGTACTGACATATCCCTCTGAATTATCTTTCGAATGCCATAGGTCTGACCTGATTTGGATTCCCCAAAACAAAGTTGTGTCCAATCTCCCACAATGACCTAATTATGGACTAGTTCAATAGAGTGAACTTGTATGACTTTCCACGTGTCACTGTTTCGTCCTTTAGCTCTGAAATTGATAACAAAGAAACTAAAGTCCGTGTAATTGTGACCATTTTTTACGGTACTCCAATCTGATGCCCAGAGAGAGATTTATGAAAATTTTCCCATGATCACCTCTTTGAGATGAAATTCAAGAGCCTGAAACAACATTAACTTCCATAGATCATATCTATGAAAATATTGCGAACCAAGCTCTGAAATTTTTTGAATATTTTTCTTATGATTTCAGCTTCGCACCCTAAAAATTTCAGCTTCTGAAACTTTGTAGAAAAAACGTTATAGCGCAAATTCCACGATGACCTGTTTAGGAGCCTGAAAAAAGACCTAACTTCAATAGATCATATCTCCAAAAATATTTTGAACCAAGCTCTGAAATTTTTTGACGATGTTCCTCAGGATTTAGGCTTCGTACCCTAAAAATTTCAGCTTCTGAAACTTCGTAGAAAAAAAGGTATAGCGAAAATTCCACGATGACCTGTTTGGAGCAACGAAACCCTAGAATCCAAAGCTCTGATACCAAATGTTGTGTAACCAGCTCCAAAAATAGAAGAAAAGAGATATGAACGCCTTAGAAATAAGCCAATTTGAGGGGGAAACCTAAAATACATTACATAAATGAACAATTCTTGGATGATACAATTTACAAAACCTCCTTTCTATATATAGGAGTCCATGTGGCCATAATGTAATCCTAGTGAGCCACAAGGTAATCCTAGCTGACCTAACAATAATAATTTAAGGGCATAATAATAACAAAATGGGGGTTACAAGGGTACAATAATAACAATAAGGGTGTTACACTAATAACAATAAGTGACTATACTAGTAATATAGGGACCTAACAACCATGGCCTCATCTATATTCTGTATCAGTTGCAGTGACAACTTGGTTGTCACATTTTTGTATGTTCTGGCATTTCTAGCAATCTATCCTAGATTGGCTAGAAATCTTGTATTTCAGCCCATTTCTCTATTCTCGAGATATTTCTTGTATTCCTTCAGCCACATATGTATTTTATTCATGTTGAGCAACTTATACCTTCATATACACTACGCAATCACTGCTCTCCAGCATTTTGTGGAGTTGCAGCAACTTTTGTATTTCACTGCTTATTCATTGGAGGTTGGATCTTAAAGTTTGGCTTGTCCCTCATGATATTTCTTGTATTTTACTACTGATATCATAATTTAATGATGGCTGTAGCATTTTCCCTCTTATGGTGCATTTCAGAATTGCAGAGTTAACATTCATGTTCTTATGTTGTTGTAAGCTCTCTCATTGAGCATTGTTTTAGAGATCTAGTTTGGGAAGATCTGAATAACCCATATAGATGTATTTCTTTGAGCTCATATTATGCAAGGGAGTTTCAATAGAGTTTTTCTAGGGCATCCCAGTGGTGGTTTTCCTTATTTATGTAGCAGCCTCCTTATACAGCGTCCTCAAGGACCCTATAGTAGAAATTCCAGAGGTGGAATATTGCATATCCATTGGCAGAGTCCTTGAAGGGCCAGCTAGCCTTAGAATCTCTCCCTTATTTGGAAGGAGACATATCCTGTAAATGCCCCAATATTAAATCTCTGAAATGGACTTGTGATAGCTCACTGAAGAAGGAAATTGGAATATCTGAAGATATTCCCAAAGGAGCAGCAAGTTCCAGATTTGGAACATTATATTTTGGAATTAGTATTCTAGTGATGATGAATGACCCACCTACCATCTTCGTGTTCACCCTAATATAATCTTAACTTGAGAGAGGGATGTATTAAGAGCAGGAATTAGAGGGGAAGCATACAAAGAATGGTTGAATGAACCACCTATTTAATTCCCACTATCTCCATATTCACCAATTATGAATGACTAAAGCAATAATAGTACTTCATCATAAGCTGTCAATGGAGGCAATAAAATAGAGGTTGGTATAAATGATTACTTGTGGGATATGACTACCATGGAGACAATGTTTTTAGGTGCATTCCAAAATGATGAGCTAGGGGATGATTCTCATATCACTAATACCTTATTCAAAATGCTGAAATCTACTTCTACCACCCCTCTCTTTGGAAATCATGGCAAGTCAAATTCTACTAAGCTGGGGACAATAACATTTTTTTACAACTTGAAAGCAAATTTTGGCATGTCGAATGCATGTTTCTCGAGAATATTGAGGTAATTCACCTTCATGATTAATCAAGTCCCTTATATTTTTATAAATATTGTCACACAATAAACATTAAAAATGGTCGATTTACAATGTTAAATATTAGAATTGTACAATTATATTCCCCACCAAGTATAGGTTATTCAAATATAAGGTTCTTCCAAGTGATAATGTATTTTTGGGTAGCTGCGAAGGGGAAACAAAGTTGTGGAAAATGTTGGGTGTTGAGTACATATCGTATCATGCATGTTTGAATGATTGTATTCTATATAGAGGAGAATATGAAGAAAAGAGAAATGTTTGAAATGTGGTCATGACAGGTACCATAATTAAAAAAAATGGGTAAATCACATGGTCCTCCTTATAAGCTCTTTAGGCACATGCCTATAATCCCAAGGATTCAAAGAGTATTTTATTGCAAATAATTAGCTATGTTGCAGGGATGGCATGCCTGACACAAATGTGAGTAAGGATTTGTGAAAATCCCAAAAGACTCAATAGCCATGAAGCATATATAGGATACATGTCTTGAAAAATTCAAGGATGAAGCATGAAGTCTACGATTCAACATAGCCATGGATGGCGTCAACCCATATTCCCTCCAAAACACCAGCTATTATACTTTTCCTATAATAGTGATCAATAAAAATATCTTCCCGTGGTTTCCTATGAAGAATGAACATCCTATGTTGGCTCTCAGAGTACCTGGTATAATAAAAGTGAAGAATATGGATGTCTACTTACAACCATTGGTAGATGAATTTAATGAATAATGGGAAGGGATACATGGGTATGATGTATCAAGACCCATCACAACAAAGAGGAATTTTACGTTGTTTGTTATATATGCTTACACCATCCATGATTATCCAGGATTATGAGTTTGTTTTGGTAAATTACATTTTTATTGATTTATTCATATACATAACAATATTGTTTCACATACTAATTTAATTTTTTGCAATTTTTCTAATTAATCATCTTTACTAACATGTCGACATGTATATAATAATTTTGTAGGTATTTTAATAAAATGGTATCATGGATGTAAATTTTATGGATCTTATTTGAATTCTAGGTTGTCCAACCACCAACGAAAGTTAGTGTATGACTGCTCCAAGGTATTCCTCCCAGAAAAACACCCTTATAGGAGAACAAAATCCACTTTCAATGGTAAATGAGAGAGAACCCAAAGGCCTAGAATAATGATACTAGTTGAATGTATTAGAGCATAAGTGAATGAGAAGGAGAAGGAGTTTATAGAAATGTTCAATTTAAATGGGGATCCTATGTTCGATGATTCATAATTCTTCGATACCTATGTTTAGAAATTTCCCATTGCGATGAAAATGAAATTTGTCTTTTATGAGATCTCATATTGGGAGCATATTAAGATTTACCACTTCCTATATCAAGCCATGCATATCTTTAAAAATGTTTCATATTCTTTATAGAGGCACATATCATTGAAAGAATGTGACACATTGGATATTAGGAGAGATCTTATTTTTCTTAAAATTAAAATGAAACATTGGCCAGGACAAGAAACTAGAGGAGAGGCTGGTACCTCTTGGTCTTTCAAAGAAGGCAATGTCCCATGGATTTTAAGGAAAGATGATCTTTCTTCAATAAAGGAAATTATAATGAGTATGAGGGTGGCTTCTTTATATGGTTCTTCCCTATGAAGTTACTTCACTATGGAAGGCCATTTCTCAAGTTTGAAATCACATGACCATTTGAACCTTATACGAGTACGTATGTCAAAAACGTGATTTTTTTTTATTATTATTATTTTTATGCAATGAGATATTTTATAATTAATTTTTGTATAATTTACTATTCACTGTGCAATTTCATTACCCTCTGCTCATGTGTGGGTGTGTGAACCATGACTTCCCCCAAGACCTACGATGTTCCATATCTAAATTATCTACATTGGTATGCTGGATCAAATCAAAGGAGATTCATATGGATATAATTCCATGGTGATGTCAAGAGATATATGAGATTGTTTGGATTTTTAAGAAGGAACTCCCAACTAGTTTAATGGACTTGCAGGTTCATCTTCTAATTCACCTAGTAGATGAGGTTGAATTTGATGGGGTGGTTTCTTATCATTGGATGTTCTTCTTAGAGAGATACACGTAGGAATTGAAATGTTTTGTTTGATAAAGGGAACCCAAGGGGTATATGGAAGAGGGGTCTATATAATATGAGTCTTTCTATTATGCGAGTGAGTACATCAAGCATATCGACACACACCAGGTGCAGTGATTTGGGATGACAAAAGGGATGAAGACGAAAGAGAAGGAGAGATTATCGAAACAAATGGAAAGAGGTGCATGATAAAGAGTAAGTGGCTTATCATTTTTTAAATTTCTACATAGTAACTATTCACACTGAACTTGATATTAATTCATATTTTGATCTCATATATATGTGTGTGTGTGTGTGTGTGTTTGTGTGTTTGGGTTATTAGACACATGACATTGTGATTTTTCACTTTTTTATAGGTCCATTTTTTCTGGTCTATGTGGTCATATGGACATCATTTTCTCACAGAAGATGACGGACTATGGAGTGGAAGTTGAGTTCGACCAATATATTCGTGCTAGCCACCATGATTGAAACCTAATGCAAGGGGTGTTAGGTTATGTTGGAAAGATACAAGAGATCGTTCAAGTGGACTTCTCTTTGTTCCATTGTGTTATTTTTAGGTGCAAGTGGTGGGACACATTTTATCATAATAATGTAAAGGAATATCGCGATAGTGGTATGATATCTATAAACTCTATAAAGATGTGACATGAAGCTAGGGATAATTATGTTTTCCCAAAATACTGTAACTAGATCTTTTTTTTACCCAAATGTGTTGGATAGGTATTGTTGGTTCGAATTAAGAGACGACTCTAGGTCAAAACATATTTTTGAGAACAATAATGTTATAATGATAAGAAAGGAAGATAATCAAGGTGATGACAATGGAGAGTGATATGTACTTGTGTTATTTCATCATTTATATTGTTGTTTTATGTTTTTTATTTATTTATTTTTCTAATTATATTATTTTTTTATTCACCTTGTTGACATTTTATATAATTGGTAAGATTCACAAATGTTTTTACACATTTTTTTTTGCAGTGGAAACAATTTTACACTTAAAACTAAGTATTTCCAATTGTGTATAATATCTATGATATAAGGATTCAAGGTCACAATCCTTCTCATATAGAAAAATGAGAAGAATATAAAAAAAAATGAGAAAATAGTGAATTTAGAAACAACATTGAAGATTTAGTTTCGATTTAGATACTTATTTGTTTATTAATCAGTTGACATGTTTTTTCTTCTTTTTTAGTTCAAAATCAATATAAAGCATGCATTGATAACTCTATGAGGACTTTAACAATGAGTGTATTAATATGTAAGATTAAATTTTTCACATGAGAGATATAGTCATGTTTACTATATTTAAATTACAGTTATTGCAACATTATGTAAACTAAAAGGAGGTCTTATGCATGTATAAAATGTTGATTACATCATTTTATGAACCATAAGAGAAACAAATGGACTTATATGGATGCATGAGAGGTTTCAATTTTTTTCCTTCATGGATAATGGAACAATTTTTACTTTTCTTTTCAATAGTAATCATAAATAAAAGTTGATTTAATAAATATTTTATGGCTAAGAATTAAATGATAAATAATGTGATGGTGAATAAGATGCATTTGTTTGACTTTCAAATAAACTCGGTGATGCATTTTTCGTTCCTATTTAGACATGTAAAATAACTATTGATTTATATGTATTTATAAATAAATTATTTAGTAGACATGTATTTATCATTCTAAACATGATGTAATATTATATAAGAGAAATGTGAAAGCATGAATTTTAGTGACTATCTCGTGATAAGTATGTGGAAAAAATAATATTTCTTGAGTTGTTCATTAAGAAATAATCAAATTTATTATTTGTCAAAAGTTTAAATCTAATATAGTATGATTTTTGTATTATTTAACTCATATTTATTATGAAAAAGAGTTAAATTTAAACTAGTACAATAGCAAATAAAGAACCAAAATAACACCAAAATGTTATATCTTTATTACTAGAAAGAAGTTCACTTGCCTCTTTAAGGGAGAACTTCAAATAGAGAAAATCCCCAACTACAAGTAACTTCACAAGCCTTATTTTACATTTCTTGATCCTTATGTTTAGAGAGAGAAATTTCAAATTTAAATGGGTGAGAGTTGCTATAAATATTAAATCTAAATTGTTGAAAATATGATAACTTTGGTAATAAATTAAATTTTATAATAAATATATATTTTTAATTTATATTAAATCTAAATTAATTATAAAAAAATTGACTTAAGTTTTTTCAATTTAACAATATATTGAATTTTATAAACCAATATTGAATTGGTTAATTTGTATTTTTGAATAACTTATTATTCTTAATATTTTATATTAAAAATTGAATGAGTTACACATGTTTGTCTTATTAAGAACTAACTAGATTATTTTACCTTTGATTATTTTTTCCTTGTGAGTATTCAAATATTTTACTAATTAAGTTAGAATGAATATGAGTAAATTATCTAAGAAAAAGAAAAATATTTATCGTTTTTTTTAAATCATAGTTTCAACCATACTAAACTTTGTAATGTATAAAAATATCTTTGCATTTTTTTAAAATTCATTTTGGATGCAATCTCATTTATAAAAGTTTCATATAATTTCACCAATACATAATCCATAACACATATTATTTCCTGAAAATAAACATCACAATGAAAACCATCTAATAAACATAAACATCATGTAAGATACACATTGAAATTCACTACCATCATCTAATTATGTACACCTCTAGCACATCACACCATCATTAGGTAGCACACAAATCTAATAATGTAACAAGGCATCATCTTCATGATCACATCTAATAAAACACAAAATTGTAATCTAACATCATCATCACACACATCCTCAAATTCATATACATCTCATGTCAAATAACTTCTATCACATACACATTTATTTGCAAGTGAATTTAATGAATATATCTAACATGACCTAAAATTATACACATCAACAACAACATATAAATTAAGTACATAAACATCAACAAAAATATGCACTGTATATATATATATATATATATATATATATATATATATATATATATATATATATATATATATATACAAACAAGTCAAATAACTACATAAAGCCAAATAATTTCAATCAAATATACGATACAACAAACATAGTAGTTCCAACCTAGTCTACGGTAAAATATGATGGATGGTCAACTACTTCCTCAATGTTTATTAAACTGCGAGGTGGAGGGTGTCACAGTGCGTAGCAAAAGATGATGTATGGTCAACTACTCCCTCAACATTGTTGAACTCTAAGGTGGAGGAGGAGGTGGTTGGTTTGCTATGTACGGAAAAAACATGAGACATGTCCTCTCGCTTTCACATCTCATCCTTCGAGTGGCGGGGAGGAGTTGTATAAAATAGCCCAATACACCGTCAGATCTAACGACGATGATCCAATGGGGTAGTACTAACGGAAGCATAATTATCACCACCTGTCATCCGCAGTCAACACCCTCATCGACGTATTTATCGTTGTATTCCCTACATCCCTCATCCTTGCCGGTAGCCTACTAGCTTCGTGGTATGATGCATAAGGGACATCATATCACATAGATAGTCAACATAAATATCTCAAGCCCTCGTGGGTGGACTCCCTCCTTGACCAAAACTATAGCCAATTTGTCAAAATATTCCATAAAAACAACATACAAGTCCTATGGCCTCGGTTGTGCCTGCAAATCCGGGGATTTGCCTCACCCATATCCTCATATCTTTCATGCGAGGTTGGGGAGGATGCATGTCCACATTAAATATGTCAATGTCTAAAAAATATATAGTACACAACAGTAATTTAACAATTTCATTAACAAGTTAATAAAACAAGTTAAAATATTTGCTAGAATAGACTTTATTCTAATTAATTAAAACATTTAAGAATTAATTTAATTTACGTACTTAATTAACCTCTATCATATAGAGGCTCACTGATGTGAAGAGGATGTTAGGACAATGTCTCCAATCAATCCCTGTGTACGTAAATTCCAACGAGAAAAACACATGGTCATCCTCACTAGCTAGTAGCGCTAGTTCCTGTTGGATGGATACTCCAACATGCCCCTCTTGGGAATCATCTACCCCCACATGTGCATCCAGACCTGAATCATCACCCTAGGAGGGAAAAATTCAAATGTAGGCCTTATTTGAAAACCTCTCGAAAAAAAAAATAAAGAAAAAAAATTATGATTCAGTGAAAGGTAAGTTTTCCCTCGCATGTATCATTTCATGAAATCTATCTAAATCCATACAAAACTAGCTCAAAAAAATGGCAGACCATATAATACAATGTTCCACCTAAATCAAATAATCAAAATAATACAAAAGAGTCAAACTGATGCATTTCCTAGCACTACTAAAGTGTGGAATTGTTATGAAACCAAATCCAAAAATAGAAGAAAAGAGAGATCAACGCCTTAGAATTCAGCCACTTTGAGGGGAAAACCTCCTTTACATTACATAAATGAAAAATTCTTGGATGATACAAATGAAAAAACCTCCTTCTATATATAGCAGTCCATGGGGTCACAATATAATCCTAGATGACCTAACAATAATAATGTAAGGGCACAATAATAACAATATTGGGGTTACAGGGGTACAAAAATAACAATAAGGGGGCTACACTAACAACAATAAGGGACTACACTAGTAATATAGGGATCTAACATGTCCCTATCCTTCCAAAAAGTGTTGTCCTCAATGCTTGAGTAGCTCTGGTTTCTTCCGAATATAATTTGCAACCTCCCATGTAGAATATTCAGTGGGTAACTTCTTCCACTTGATGAGATACTCTGAAATTGATCGATTTTGTAGTTTTCAAGTTCTTGTTTCCATGAATGCTTCAGGTTTCAATATGATTTTTCCTTCCTTATCAAGTTTTGGAAATATGTTTGAACTGAATTTTGTCACCTGTAATCTTCTTTAAGCATGAAACATGGAAAACTGGATGCTCTTGTGAAGAAGCAGGAAGCTCCAATTTGTATGCCATAGTACCAATCTTTTGCAACACCTTGTAAGGACCATATTACTTTGGCGATAATTTATTATCCTTCTTAGCCTGCTTTAGTTAAATTTGTTTGCATCGTTGTAGCCATAAAAATACCTAGTCTCCTACATCAAAAATTCTCTCACTGCGATGTTGATATGCCTGTTGTTTCATTCTATTTTGTGCCAAAATTAGGTTATCCTTTAAGAGTTAGAGAACTTCTTTTTGATGCTCGATGTGATCTTCCACTGCTTGAACCTTATAATTTTCTCTTAAATATGATGTGATGGATGGTGGATTATATCCAAAAAATTCCATAAATGGGGTCATTTTTGTTGCAATATGGAAGGAAGTGTTATACCACCATTCAACAAGAGGTAACCACTTGAACCATTATGTTTTTTTATCAGATACAAAACAATGAAGATATCCTTCAAAAAAATTATTCACTATCTTAGTTTTACCATCAGATAGAGGATGATAACATGAGCTATGAGCTAGTTGAGTACCAAAACAAGAAAATAATTCCGTCCAAAAATTTCCAGTAAAAATGGGAGCTCTATTGCTTACAATAATCTTTGGGTTTCCATGTAGATTTTTAATTGTTTCCATAAATGCAGTAGCAACTGTACTTGCTTTAAATGGATGATATAATGCACAAAAGTATGCATACCCTATAATTCTATCAACTACCACCATGATGACACTCTTTCCTTTGGCCTTAGGTAAAACTGTGATAAAATCCATTGAAATATCCTCCCAACGTTGACTTGGAATGGATAAAGTGTGTAGAATAATCGTGGTCTTAATTGTCTCAACCTTATTTTGTTGGCAAACCAAACATTCCACCACAAACTTTTGAATATAAGATTTAATTCCATCCCAAAAAATTATTTCTTCATCTTGTGGTAAGTTTTTAAAATTCCCAAGTGTCCTCCTAAAGGAGAAGTGTGCAATTCCAAATGAATATTTTGTTTTAGTTTGGAATTCTTACAAAGGTACAAGTGATCTTTGTGCCATAAGGAATTATTTTTCCAACTAAATGTATCATATGTACTAGGATCTTGCTACAACTTTTGAATGAGTGTCCACACTTCTTCGTCCTTCTTCCATTCATCCTTTGCTCCGGTTATCCAATCTGGTTGGATAATAGAAATGGCACAAAGAAATGCTTCCACCTATTCATCCTTTCTTGAGAGTGCATATGCTACAACATTTAGCTTCCCTTTTTTGTAGTTGATTTCAATGTCATAACCCAACATCTTTGTAGCCCATTTTTGCTGCTCTTCTGAATATAGTATTTGTTCCAAAAAGTGTTCAAGACTATCATGATTCGTTTTTACCTTGAAGTGTCTTCCCATTAGGTAAGGTCACGATTTCTTTAGTGCATGTAGTATTTCTAAAATTTCCTTCTCATAAATAGCTTTCTGTAAATAGTTTCCTTTGATTGGACGACTTTCAAAAGCAATGGGTCTTCCTTCTTGCATTAAACAACACCAATTCCATTTCTAGAGGCATCACATTCCACAATAAATTTTTTTGTGAATTCTGGTGTACCTAAGACTGGTGCTAGGCACATTGCCTCTTTAAGATGTTAAAAGGCCTTAGTTACTTTAAGATTCCATGAAAATGCATCTTTCTTCAATATTGTTGTTAGAGGTTCTGCTATTCTCCCAAAACTGTTAACAAAATTTTGATAATACTCTGTTAACCTGAGAAATACTCGAAAATTCTTTATGGTTGTGGGGAATTTTCATTCCTTAATGGATTTAATTTTGTTAGGGTCTACCTTAACACCCTCATGAGATACAATAAGACCCATATATTCCACCTCTTGTACTCCAAAGAAAAATTTGGATGTTTTTACATATAATTGTTTCTCCTCCAATAGTTTGAGCACCCTATCAACATGTTGAACATTTATCCTTCCAAGACCTATTGTAGATTAGCATATCATCAAAAAATACTAACACAAATTTTCTAAGGAAGGGTTTGAAAATGGAATTCATCAACCCTTGAAATGTAGAAGGTGCATTAGTAAGGCCAAAAGGCATGACCAAAAATTCATAATGACCCTCATGAGTTCAAAATGTTATTTTTGGAATATATTTAGTCATCATTCTAATTTAATGGTATCCTGAAGGAAGATCCAATTTGGTAAAATAAATTTCTCCATGTAATTCGTCCAATAATTCATCAATCACAAGAATGGGAAATTTATATTTAATAGTGAGCCTATTGAGCTCCCTATAATCCAGACATGTGCCATGGTCCATCCTTCTTGTGCACCAATAATATTGGAGTACAGAAATAACTTTGATTAGGTTGAATTATATCAACCTCTAACTTTCCTGCAATCATATGTTCAATTTCGCTCTTTTGGACATAAGGATATCTATAAGGCCTAATGTTTGGAGGAACACTTCCTGGAATCAAATGAATAGAATGATCATGATCACGAATAGCTGGGAGTCCTTCGGGTGTTTCAAACACCTTGGAATGATTGTCCAAGACTTTTTGGAGATGTGGATAAATATATGATTTTGATGTTGGAACTTCTAGCGAGCATAATTGTGCAATTACACCTCATTGTTATTTCTTCAAAAAAAAATTCATGACATTAGAGCTTAATATCTTACCCAGCTTCGCTGCGATACCCCGTAATTCGACTTCCTTTCCTTCCGAAAAAAATTTCAAGAAAATTTCTTGAAAATTAAAGGCTACCATCCCCAAAGATTGTAACCATTGTAATCCTAGTACAAAATCAGCACCTCCCATTGGAATGGAAAGAATTTTACTATTCAATACATATTCTCCCATGGTTAGCTTGATATTATGGAATTTCATGAGAAATTTATAGTTCCTCCATTTGCAACCATCACTTGATATTCTGGTGCTGGCTATAGGAAACAATTCAGTTCCTTGACTACCTTACAATGAATTAAATTATGGGTACTACTCAAATCAATCAACACTATTACATTTTACTTCTTGATATGTCCTTCTATCTTGAGATTTTGAGGAGTGGTAATTCCTGCCAATGCATCACACGATATGGTCAGACTCATTTATTATTCTTATAGGGCTGGTTCTTGGAGCATATCCTCTTCTTTTTAATTTTCTTGTTCATTTTATTCCTCCTCTTCACAATCTATGTAAAATAATTTCTTCTCAACACACTTATGACCTTTAGAGTATTTTCTATCACAACTGTAGCAAGGCCCTTTTGCTCTTTTTTCTTCCAATTGTTGTGGTATCAACCTTGTAGGTTGTGGAAGTCTAGGAGTAGCAACACTTCCATCTTTATAGATGTGAGTGGTAGGATTCCTTGTCGCCATAATTTTACATTAAATTTTTCTTGCCAACTTGAATTCCTCCTCCAATGAATCCGGTTCCTAAAGGAGAACCTCATGTTGGATGTTATCCTTTAAATTTTGTATGAAGACATCAATCCTGTGTTCCTATGGAATAGTAGTTACCCTTATATTCAATTTTTGGAAGTCCTCAATGTGCTCCACCACTGAACCTTTTTGTTCGATATTTATCAATTGGCTAAAGAAGGTGTTGCTCTTTGTATCCTCATAATGTGCTATCATTTCCTCCATAAAAATTGACCAAGTGACCATTTTTTTACGGGAGAAAATCCATCGATACCATAAAAATATATTTTTTTCTAAATGTAAAGTTGCAATGCGTACCTTTTGTGTGTTTTGCACATTGTTGAGATCAAAATATTGCTCCATCTGTGGTATCCCTCTTACTGGATCCTTGCCATCAAAATTCCTCATATCCATATTTGGAATATGGTGGTTCTTCCACCCAACATTAGAGTTTATGAAATTAGGATTAACATTTATTTTGTTCTCAGCATGAGTTTCCTCTACTATATTTTCACCATTAGGAAACATTTCTTGTATCAACTTTTCCAAACATTCCATGTCTTCTTTTAGATCATTATTCATGTTTTCCAATTTTTCATTGATCTTAGCTTCCATGCCAGCTTTCATGCCATCCATGTTATCTTCCATGCCATTCTTCAAACCATCCATCTTAGCTTCCTCTTATTTCTTCAAACCATCCATCTTAGCTTCCACACCTTTCTTCAAAACTTCCATTTCATTTTCTTTTCTCTTTGCGAGATCGAAATTTAGTGCACTTGATATTGTAATTTTGATATGTCATGTTGCACTTATTCATCTTCATGAGTCATAGTAGAGCCTTCTGGAGGCTTAATGGGCGTTTAATTCTTTTTAGGGGGCATTTTAAAACCCAATACTGATATCTATTCTTTTTCTTGCTTTTGAGGAGCTCGATATTGAAAATGAATTATCTCTATGATTTCAGATCTTCAATATCTGAAATTTGGTCCTGTAGTAGCCCTCTAAATCCTATTTCGAATGCCACAGGTCTGACTTGATTTGTATTTCCCAAGGAAAAGTTATGCCCAATCTCAAAAAATGATCTAATTATGGACTGGTTCAGTAGAGTGAACTTGTATGACGTGCCACGTGTCACCTTTTCCTCCTTCAACTCTGAAATTGATATACAGGAAACTATAGTCCATGTGACTACAGCTAATTCTTACAGAATTCCAATTTGATGCTCATAGAGAGAGTTATGACGATTTTCCCATGGTCACCTCTTTGAGATGCAATTCAGGAGTTTGGAAAAATCCTAACTTCCACAGATTATACCTTCGGAAATATTGCAAACCAAGATATGAAATTTTTACAAAAAGTTCCTCAAGGTTTCGAATTCGCGTGATAAAAGTTTTAGCTTCTACACCTTCGTATAAAAAACATTATAGAAAAACTTCCATGATGACCTGTTTGGAGCAGCAAAACCCTAGAATCTAAATCTCTAATACCAAATGTTATGAAACCAGCTCCAAAAATAGAATCAAATAAATATAAACAGCTTATAATTCATCCAATTTGAGGGGGAAACCTCATTTACATTACATAAATGAAAAATTCTTGGATGATACAAATGAAAAAACCTCCTTCTATATATAGGAGTCCATGGAGTCACAATATAATCCTAACCGACCTAAAAATAATAATGTAAGGGCGCAATAATAACAATATTGGGGTTACAGGGGTACAAAAATAACAATAAGGGGGCTACACTAACAACAATAAGGGACAACACTAGTAATATAGGGACCTAACAAGAATGGTGGTGACTAATAACAATAGGCACTTAAAATATTATGCATCAAAAGAAAAATCCGTAGTTGTACACCACACACCTGAAAATCTGTTGGATGGACTTCATGAGTCCTAACACATCTCCGAGAGTAGGAAAGTTGACTCTCAACTACAGCCCCTGTAGAAAATCTCTAACAAAACTCTGATACCATGTAGAAATTACACCAATGGATTCAATCTGATTATGTAATATACTAAAACAAGATATTGGATCCGTATACAATATTTGTGGAAAATAAATCATGATCGCTCAATCACATGCAACTAAGAGAAATGAGTAAATCAATCACACAACATGATTTTTTCCTCAGGAAAGCAACTGCTCAAAACCCCTCCATCTTTATTGTATAATCAACCAAGGAATCATGAAACAATACAATGCATGTGTTCTCACCACAACCTCATATGCTCTACCAATTGTATCACATTGATCTAGGAAAAATTTGACCAATACATAGCCAAATTCCTGCCCACCTTCAGCCTACCTTGATCATGGAATCCCTAGGAAAAATATTTCTTCTTAAATAGGAATTACAACCTTCCTTAACTGTGAAATCCATCATGGGCTTCCTGTGTCTTTCTAATTGCGCTCGAGAAATTCATTAATAATACAACTGATAGCTTACTATCCTTTAACCTTTTTCTCAAGTGAGTCATCATTAGAATTGACATGCATGCAATTATTAATAGTGAATCATCAATTACTTGGAATATCACTAGTTGTGAATTAAATCTATTTTAATTCACTTGACCTACCAGTAGTTCATGATTTAGTTAGAACTAGCTAAACTGATTTTAACTCAGTTAATTTGAGTTAACTGATTTCACTCACACCACACTAGTGCTACAACTACAATTGGACCCTTTAAATAATAGTATCACTCTACATGTCTCACCTTTGACCCTAAACTCAAAATTCTTGAGCTAACTAAGTTTATCACACTTATTTAACTATTACAATTTTTTATGAGATAAGATTACAATTTATTTTCAAATTTATTTAAAACTTGGACACCCACATTAGCACTTATGTGTCACTGAATTCCTCACTTGTGTGTGACTTGGAATCCCACACTAGTATGTGGCAAATTTTCTTGTTGAATTTCAATGCTCCCTCTCAACAAGAAATGGATTATCTGCTACCTTGATCCTGCCTCTGTGGCATTCAAATTTTATCTTCAGAAGCACCTTCGTCAAGATATATGCATCCCGATCTTCTATGGGAATGTGCTGCAAAAACATAATGTGGCTCTTAACACAATATCTGAGATGGTGGTACCCTATGTCAATATGCTTGGAACTCTCATGGAATACTGGATTAACCGAGAGTTTTATGCAAATCTGGTTATCATAATGTATCATTGTCGGATCCATATGATGACCAAAAAAACCAACAAGTATATTACTCATTCAGATGGCCTTGCATGAAGCCTGACTATCTGCCATGTAATCTGAACTGCGTGAAACTGATCTCTGCTTGCTACTATACCAAGAAACTATTGCTAATCCTATGCTGAATATGCCCCCTGATGTGCTCTTCTTGTCGGATGGAATACCTGCCCAATTTGCATCGGTGAAGCCTTGAAGCTTCACTCCCTTTGTTCGTCTATACCATAGTCCATACTCTCTAGTGCCCCTGAGATATCACAAAACATGCTTCCCCGGCTTCCAAAAGAGCTTGGTAGGATTTAACATAGCTTGAATAAGTTGGTTAACTATGTAGCATATGTTTGGTTGTGTGTTCACCAAAGACATAATTGAACACACAAGTTTCCTGTAAACAATAGCATCCACTGCCTAACCTAAAGTATCATCCTCCTTCCTCTAGTTACCTACAAGAGGAGCCTCCATGGGTTAGTTGCCCTCCATGTGGAACTTCCTTAGAATCTCCTTGGCATACTTTAGCTAAGATACAAATAGCTCCTCATCTATTTTCCATATTTCCAAATCGAGGAAATAATGCAAGAGCCCCATGTCCTTCATCTAAAACTCTCTTGCAACATCCTCTTTGCAAGAAGTTATGAGCTTCTCATCACTTGTTAGTATAAGATCATCAACACAAAGTAAAATAATCCAAAACTTACCATCAACCACAATATGATATAGGTTTTCATCCGCTTCACTGTTTTTGAAGCCCAACCCGATGAAATAATTGTCAATCCTGGTGTACCAAGCATAAGGTGCTTGCTTCAATCCATACATTGCTCTCTTGAGTCTGCACACATGCGACTCCCTGTCAAAGGTATCAAAACCTTACGGATGCTTAATGTACACTTCTTCCTCAATAACACCATTGAGAAAGGTTGTCTTTACATCCATTTGATGTATCTGCCATCCCATCCATGCTGAGAGTGCAAGGATAGATCTAATCGATTAGTACCTTGGAACTAGTGCAAAAGTCTCCTCATAGTCAATCCCCTCTACCTGTGAGATTCCTTGGGCCAAAAATCTAGCCTTGTATTTCTCCACACCCACATCTACTGCTTGCTTCACCTTGTAGATCCACCTGGAACCAACCACTGACTTCCCCAATGGTCTTGGGACCACTTCCCATGCACTATTTCTGATAATGGAGTCATAGTCCTTAACCATGGCATCAACCCATGTTGGCTATTGCATTTCTTCCTAAAAAGAGGATGGTTCTATCACAATACACTCACTCATAAGATCCATGTATCCAGTATACCTGTTTGGGGACCTTCTATGCATGCGTTGTGATGTAGGTGCAACTACATGCTCTATCGCATCTAGCATCAATCTGTCACTTCTCTGGTGCGCTTCCTACCATTTCTGGTGGATGACTCTGCATGTGTGGTTTTTTCCACTCCATGATCCTCTGCTTGTGGCTGCTCTACATCCTGAGGTTCATCCTTTGGAACTAAGAGTTACTCATCTTCATGCAAGTCAAGCTCCCTCTCAAGGGATAATCACATGACTTTCTCCTCATCAAATTTAACATCTCTCTTGACAACTGTCATCCTGTTAGCTTGAAAATACACCCGATTGTTATGGGGAGTATAAATGTACCACAGAAATATCCTGAAACATATTGTTGGTTCTAGCTCATTCCTGGTATCTTTGGTCACATGGCAATAGACAGATGTGCCAAAAAATTTAAAATATGAAACATCTAGTTTTTTACCTGAAAAAGCCTCCTCTAGTGTACTTATAGCAAGTATCTGATTACGACTATGGTTATGCATAAATACCATTGTGTTGCATGCCTCTACCCACATATGCAACGATAGGCCCTGATCATGTAACATATCTCGTGCTTCTCCCAAAATTTTTATTCTCTTTCTTTCTGTAGCCCCATTCTGTTGTGGGTTATGCGATGCAATCCGTTCTCTATAAATTGGGATGCAGATATCTTGACGAAAGAAGATATTGGGATGAATGATCCTCAAAGCACTATGGTGTAGATGGCCCAATCTCCTGTCCCATAACTCACCTGTATCCTGGTTCACCACCTTCGTTGCTTTACTGCTCAATGTAGCACAACCATCTACATCAAGTTTGTAGAGGTTCTTCACGCGAACCCAAATATTCTTTACCTTTACTGTGGCTTCCTAACGAAGGAACACCTTTCCTTCACTAAAAAACACATCATATCCAATATCCTCCCGCATAAAAACTGAAAATAAATTATTTTTCAATCTTGGTACATGCATGACATCTTTTAATATGAAAGGTTTACTTTCCTATCTCTGGAAAGTAACTGTACCAATCCTTGTAGCGCTATACCTCCTGTCATCACCCATCTCGATGTACATCTGAAGATCCTTCTCCAAGCTACTAAAGAGTTCTTTATTTCCCATCATGTGGAAATATGCTCCACTATTCAAGTACCACATAGATCCCATCATAGTTGACGTCGTGCATGTGATGAGAGAGAAGTCAAACTCAAATTTTGAGGTCAAAGCTTCAATCACTGGAGCTCCCAGAGCCTTCTTGTTGTGCTTCTTCTTTTGTGGAAAATTTGTGTCATAGTGTCCATGATCATGATAGTGAAAACATTTCACCATTGATATGTCACGCTTCTTGCCTTCTTTGTCGAGCTTAGATTTGGAATAGGAATTCTTCCCCTTATCCTTCGTTGCCTTACTAGAAAAGGCACAATTTTCCTCATCATCAGTCTTGGATGAGGATCCATCCCTAGTATTCTGACGAAACTCTTCTTGTACCAAATCTGACCATAGTCGCTCCCAATATTGTAACTTCTCCCTCCCATTCATAGATTCCAGGTAATTATGCTAGCTCTTGGGAAGGTCTAGAAGTGATAGGCTTACCAAGTCATCATTAGCTATAGTAATCCCAACACTTCTAATCTCATCTCTAAATTGAGTGAACTTGGTCAACTATTTATGGATTGTGTCACCCTTCTCCATTTTGATTTTCCTGAGCTTGTCCTTGAGTGCCAATTTTCTGTGGTCGCTGCTTCTTTGAAATAGATCTATCAAGGCCTTCCACATAGCATATGGAGTTTCCTTGACATGGAGACTTGAGACAATATGATATCGATCTCCCTCTAATAATATCCTCCTCTCCTTTTCTACCTTCTTCTTCCATGCATCAAGAAGTTGGGTGTCTTCTAATGCAGGCTTGGGAATATCATTACCTATGAATTCCTTCAACCCATTTTCCTCCAACACTACCTCCATCATGTCCTTCCATGCAATATAATTTGAACTTCCCTCAAGTGCGTATTCAAGTCTCAAGCCATTGAAAGACATCTTGATCCACTTCTATCTCCAAATAAAGTATCTTTAAATTTTAATAATGTTCAACACAAACTCAATTTATTCTCCACTGTTGCGATTCCTGGCACTCTGATACCATGTAGAAATTACACCAATGGATTCAATCTGATCATGCAATGTACTAAAACAAGATACTAAATCCTTCTACAATATTTGTGGAATATAAATCATGATCGCTCAATCACATGCAAGTAAGAGAAAGAAGTACATCATTCGCACAACAAAATATTTTCCTGGGAAAAGGAACTGCTCAAAACCCCCACCATCTTTATTATATAATCAACCAAGGAATCAATAAACAATACAATGCATGTGTGCTCACCACAACCTCATACACTCTACCAATTGTCTCACACCGATCTATGGAAAATTGGGCCAATAAATAGCCAATTTCCTGCCCACCTGAAAAATAATTCATATTAAATAGGAATTCTAGCCTTTCTTGACTATGAAATCCATCATGGGCTTTGTGTGGCTTTATAATTTTTCTTGGGAAATTATCTAATAATACAACTGATAGTTTACTTGCCTTTAACCTTTGCCTCAACTGGGTCATCATCATAATTGTCATGCATACAACTATTAATAGTGAATCATCAGTTACTTGGTAGATAACTACTTGTGAATTAAATCTATTTTAAATCACTTGACCTTCCACTAGTTCAACATTCAGTTAGAACTAGTTAAAGTTATTTTAACTCAATTAATTTGAGTTAACTGATTGTACTCACACCACACTAGTGCTACAACTACAAATGGACCCTGTAAATAATAGAATCACTCTACATACCTCACCTTTGACCCTTAACTCGAAATTATTGAGATAACTAAGTTTATCAAACTTAGTTAACTATTAGAAGTTGTTAAGAGATAAGATTACAATTTGTCTTCCAATTTACTTAAAAATTGGATGCCCAGATTAGCACTAATGTGTCACTAAATTCCTCACTCATGTGTGACATGGAATCCCACACTAGTATGTGGTGCATTTTCTTGTTGAGTTTCAACAACCCCATGGGGGACATCTGGGAATTGGGGAAAATCCCCGCCTCTCGTAGATAGGCCAGTGATAAAGTATACGTCCTCCTCAGAGGGCCTATACCACCCCCTAGAACTAACATGGAAACCTTGCTCCTAAGAACTCCATTTGTGGATCAAATGCACCAATAATACAAAGTGCACATTCAGGGATGTAGCCTCCTCATATTACTTGAGGAGGTCTACATTTCTTAAGAGCGCTTGGGTCGCTACAATAATAGGGTGATGGTATAAATCCCTCTCCCTCTCTCTATATTCCCACTGTCAAACCATATTGTATTAGTCCGCCATTTGATCCTTCTCCTATTGTTGGTCCCTCTATTTATGTCTCTCCTACATGATTGACATATAAAATACATCAGCCTCATACATAAAATACATTTTTTTTTATTAAATGAAAAATGTGTTTATAAATATGGAAACATAACTTTCAATTAAGAAAACAAATACTCAATGCACCAAAAACACAATAATGCACCATCTTCAGAGATTTTTCAAACACAACCACACCAACATCGATGCACACCTATGTATGATGCACCACTGTTGGTTCCAAAATTTAAATTTTCACTGAGGTGCATCACACTTATGCACCGGTGTGCACGTGTAACCTTTTCACACAAGTACAGAATGTTTAGGTTATCGAATGCACCAAGCTATAGCAATATTTTTAAATTTTATTATTACAGTATGTTTGGTAAATATAAATACACTAGGTGTAACGGTGCATACAATTTGTATCTTTCTCAGTGCATTTTAATTTACGAAACACAAAAACAAAATAGTGGTGTGTTATGTTCACTCAATGAATGATCGTGCACCTTGTAAATTTACAAGGTGCAATCAGTGTGAGCCAAACATATCTCGCACAGCAGGAAGAAATATGTTTTTTCAAAGAGAATATAATTTTTAAGATAATTTTCAATTCTAATCAACTAAAAATTTAAATTAGAGAGAAACATAGACATTACCTAGAAATTTTCACATTGGGGAGGCATTTTTGACACGTAATGGAGAAAAAACATATTTACCTTGGTCTAGAAAAATTGGAAAGTCAAGTAGTGAGAACAGTACAAAAGGATGGTGAGCAAGAGAAGCACCAATGTCAGGGTGTTGCATGAGGCAAGAGTGGCATTGGTGGTTTAGAGCTCTCTAGCCCTATAGATGTGTAACAACTATACATACCCAATTTTTTTTTTTCTATTTATAATCTTGTACTGCATTTGTCATCATTGAATTAATTTAATTCTAACACTTTACTACCTATTACAGCATTAAATGTTTTACTTTTTTTTGTTAGCATATTCATTATGAAATAATGATTTTGAAAACTATGTGTATAATTCCATCCACACTAACATAATCATATTCCAATATTTCCTCCTTTAATGTATTATTGATTCACCTCATCTTAATGACCTCCATACACTTTTTTCTAGGTAAATTAAGCCCTTTATAATATTTTCCTTTACTATTATCTTATTAAGTATATATACCTTTCCACACTCTACCCTTTATAAATTTTTGATTAAATTTATAACTTTAAAAAATCTTAAAGTTAAAGTTACCTTTTAGGACATAGTCCCCTACATCCTAATTTCATGTGTTACCTTAGGGTATCAATTCAAATATAATAAGGGAAGTTTCCTCTTATATAAGACTTATATTATCTCTCTTAAGTCTTATATCACATTCGAATATGTATAGTCATACTCACATGAATTTCTGATATATCTATATGAAAAGTACCCTTTGAGGGTTTCATTTCTATTGCATGGTCAATGAATTTAGTTTCATACACCATGGAATTGTCACTATTATGGAATTCGAAATAGTTACACGGCACATTACCATTAACTTTACCTATATGATCACACAGATCTTAGGTTATCGGAAATGATGTATGATAAATCTTTTGATGTTATAAAACCTGCTTTTTTATGTCATACATTTCCCTATGTATATTTGACCATACCTCTATGGATTTGATCGTATCTACAATAATTTATTTATGAAATATCTACCTACAACTCTTTAGTGTTCCCTTAATTCGATGCTATCTTGAATTAATTGAATGTACCGCGTATTAATTTGGTCACATGGATGTATTAATATTTTGGACAGGTGGAGCTCAGATCTCTCATCACTCGACAATTGAGATTAACTCATACTTATTCCCTCCATGACTAGGATTTAATGTACTCATTTTTCTTTGTTTCATTTTATCATTTGTCAAGTTCCCTCTAATTATTTATGACTCTGGTTCTTTATTGCACATTTGATAACAATTATGGCTTCCCTCTGCCATTTTTCTCCTCACGCTGACACCTACAGATACAGGTAACCTTGTTCCCCTCTTTACGATGCTCAATCATTTTTATAAATTATCAAAGCTATTTACAGAGTTTTTTTTTCACTTGATAATTTTTTAGTTTGTTTGGAAATTAACTCAGGGAATTAATTTTCATTTTGCATTTGTTTTGAGGAACAGTGGAGTTCCTTTCTGCCTTTACATTGAATGATGTGAAAGGGTTTTAACATGAAATTCTCACAGCGAACCCATGAGGTAATACCGATTAATCATACCCAGGTAAGTCAAATATCCCTCTAACCGTGGCTACGTATCCCTCTCATGCATTATAATTTCCAGTTTCCTTATTGTATTTTCGATCATTCATGCTATGGTAATGTTGAGCTTTACTTGTTTAATGGAATTTTTGTTTCGAGACGGTATAACAATTTCACTGTGCAAATCCTTTAACGTTTTGTCCCAAATTTCGTGCTCTTCTCCTGAGTTATGACTTCGTCTTGTTGGTTCTCAGTCATATTATACGTTTTCTTTACCATATATTTTGTATTTTATTTTTGGACTTCTGTATTGAGTTTAACCTTCCAAATCCAAGTTTTATTATCAGAAATTCTTAAATGTTTCCTATATTGTTAGAATTTAATAGTTGCATTCAAAGTTAACTTTCCAGAATTCACTATTGTTACGATCACTATGTGACATTGTATGGAATACATTGAGCTCTGTATTCTACTGTATTTCACATTTACATATCTACCCATCTCTGAGATATGTTCATGGTACTCTGACTTTTTTTTTTCAATTTACACAGAGATATTTGAACTTATTCAACTTTCGTAACATGTTTAATCTATTTTCCACAATTAAATTAACCCTCGTTTGTCCTAAATTTTTTTGGTTAATTCATTTTCATTTTCTTCACACCACCCACAATGTTAAATGAATTGAAATTAAATTCATTGAATTGAATTTTCTAACTCCTTCATGTTTCTAATATATTTGTAATCTTTGTATATCACATAATTGTATTTAATGGCATGAATATGTCTTTGTTATTTTACTGAAGTCGACTTATATAGATTCCAATTTGTGGAATATATACTTTTATCCATTCTCTCTATGTGCCTTTTGTTACATCCTTACATTTTTTTTGTTATATATATTCTATTTGTATTATTAAATTATATAAACCTTCAGAATACTAATAAATAAAATATATGTGAATACTTTTGTTATGAAAGTAATAATCATTTTCTTGATTTCCCAGACTAATCAAAATGTTTTTTTACACAGGAAACTCCTCTTTTCCTACTTCTATCCCATTCGCGGTTTTACATTAATTACCTAGTACATGGTTTCCACCTAAAACTTAGGTAATTCATTTTCTATAATTCCAATACTATTACAAAATTACAATATCTTTCTCAGTCTTCCCCACTCACATAGACTCTTTGATTTTCTTGTTCATACACAGAAGAGACTTCACTCCCTCAAAATTGACTAACAAGGTAAATTCATGTTTTAACTTATATTGGAAATTTACAATATTCTGTGTATTTATTTTAATTTTTCTATTAGATATAAATTTAACCACTTGTTATGTGGATTTTTTATACAAATATTGCACATCTCGTAATTTACAACACAACTAATTTTGCATTCTTTCTCAAAATAATTGACAATAAATTTGGTTCCCTCTTTTTATAGGTTGGTTGCTATAATTCACACAATTCGGTCCGTTGAATTCAATGATATTTATTCATGTATACAATATGTAATTAATATCAAGAACAATTGAATTTTAGTCAATATAACTATGACAATATTTGATATCATTTTATATGAATATTAATACATATTTTTGTTCTCGTTGAATTGATGAAAGTTCATCCCTGTAATAAGTTTATACATGTTTTCCTAGTTGTTTATAGTATTTCAACTACATGTATAAATTAGGAATAATTCCTCTTTGATGTTGTATTTAAAATTGTACTATCCACATGGTACTTCAATATGTAAATTAATATTGTATTTCTTCTTTCAGTATAAGAAGTAAGTGGATGTATATTGGTTTTTACGTTTTACGTACACGATGAGGTTTTATACATAGTTTGTACAAAATATTTTCTTCTTGATTAATAATAAATCCCACTGTATATATCTTTGTTTCTTCATTGTTTACAGAAATAACTATTTATGTGTCATCTTTCTATTAACACCTTTAGAATATTCTCCACTCCTAATGATGTATTTTATGCTTGTAATATATTAATTCTTACAAGCCTAGCAACAAATTTAAACCCTTATAATTGGGTTTAGGCATTCGGCTTGTTGGTTAACTAATTTAACTAGTCGATGTAACTATACATAACTACAACTATACATGTTATAGTTTTGTTTATTTTAAATCCATGAGACACTTCACTCTCAAGAATAAAATAATTTATTACAAAGATTGATAATTCAAAAGATACAATTTTTCACTTATATTCCTAATTAAAACACATTTAATCTTATCCAATCATCATCCTCATAACAACAGAATAACAAGATAGAATTTAATAACCATGCATACAAATTCTAGTAAAGACTAATTGCCACCCAACCTTGATCTTTCAATCACAACTCCCCCCCTGAGCAGAGACCAATTCCTCCAAGGTGTCGACAACCTCTTGTCTACCCAGAAATGGCTTATTTAAGCCTGCTTGCCATTCAACACATTTTCATAATTGTGTCGAGTTAAATCAGGATGTTGTTTTCCTTTAGCCTAGGCTTTACTTTCCTTTTTCCACAAAAGCTCTATAAAAGTAGTTTTTTCCTCTTTCTTGTTTTATTTCACATATTTTCAGTAAATTTCCACTTTACTGAGGTATATTTTATATTTTTATCTCCAATATAATATATTTTATTTATTTTATTTCCTCCAAGGATTTTTGGAGATTTTGGGAAAGTCATTGGATTTAATTCCATCCTCATGGACTTAAAATCCCGGTCTCCAATTTACTCTACTCTTAACAAAATAATTAAAATTCCACATCTATTAATTAAAAAATAATATGTCCACACATATATTTTTCCTTTAGGTCCACCTAACCTTTAGGATCTTTCAATTGTCTAAATAAAAACAATAAAATTGTGATATTACATATTCTCCATCTAAAGCAAAACATCGTCCTCGGTGTTGCAAAATATCAGTTCACTTCTCAAACATTGATGTATATTTCTCTTTCATTTCTTGTTCTCACTCCCAAGTAGCTTCCTCAGGTGTAAAGTTCCTTCACTGCACTATGACCCTAGCTACAATCCTATTCCGAAGCTCGATTTCTTCCCGTGCCAATATCCGAAGGGGATTTGGAAGAAATTCCCCTTCAATTTCCACCTGTAACACAGTCCAATAAATTACATGAGTATGATCATATACATAATTTTTTAATAAGGAAACATGAAAAACATTTTGAACCTGAATATGACCAGGTAGAGACAATTTATGAGCTACTAGTCCCACTCTTTATAGAAATTCAAATGGTCCACAGTAGCGTGGTGCTAACTTAGCACAACTACCCGCATATAATGTACTATTTTTAGGATTAATAATCAAATAAGCATGATCTCCCACTTTGAATTCTCTATGAATTCTCTTTTTTCTGCATAGCTCTTTTGTCGATCTTGAGCTACTTTAATATTTTGTTGAATTTTCTTCACGGTTATGTCCATCTCTTGCAAGGCATCAGGTCCAAGTATTAACTTATCTTCTGGTTGAATCTAGCTAAGCGACATGTGGAATTTCTTGACATAAAATGCTTCAAAAGGAATCATCTTAATTGAATTTGGATCATTATTATTATATGAAAATTCTGCGAGATGCAGAAAATATCCCCATCTTGTAGGTCTATCCATCACATACATGCACAACATGTCTTCTAAAATCTAGTTGGTTATTTCATTTTTTCCATCTATTTGAGGATGGTATGTGGTACTAAAGTTCAATTTGGTACCCATTCCTCCAAAGAGAGTTTTCCAAAAGGCTGTAGTAAATTTTGCATCTCTGTCAGATATAATCATTTTTGAAATTCCATGTAATTTTACAATTTCTTTCCTGAATACATTGGATACTTGAGTTGTGCCAGAAGTAGATTGTACTGGTAAAATGTGTGTTGCCTTAGTTAATGTGTCTACAACCACCGTTATAGAGTCATGTTGATACTTAGTTCTAGGAAATCAAGTAATGAAATATATGGAAACCACTTCCCACTTCCATTTTGGAATAGGTAGAGGGTTCAATAATCCTTCCAGATGCTGATGTTCCACTTTTACTAGCTGACATTATAAACACCTAGCTAGATAATCATCAACATATTTTTTCATACCCAGCCAAAACATGTTTTTCCTCAATGCTGAAATTAATTTTTGATAACCAAGATGACCTGCATAAGGTCTTTTATGATACTCAACTAAAATTTCCCGTTTTAAAGATGTCACATATGGAATATGCAATATTTTTTTACAATAAATCAGTCCTTTATGGTTTTTAGTATTCCCACAGTTTCAGTTTTCTGCAATTTCTCTTTCAATTTCACATATAGTTGGTCTTGCATCAACACTTCCTGTATCAGTTCTTCTATTTCAAATTTCACACTACTTCCTGCATTGGTCAAAATTTCATGAGCATTCCTACTCAAAGCATCAACAATCTTATTTTCTTTTCCTTTAAGGTGTTTGATTTCCATATCAAACTCACTAAGGAAAGATAACCATCTAGCTTGTCTAGCATTTAAATCTGGTTGAGTAAAGAAGTATTTTAGACTTATGTGATCGATAATTAGTATGAACTTCTTTCCCAGTAGATAATGTCTCCACATCTTCAATGCATGTATTAGAACAACTAGTTCTAATTCATATACAATATACTTATGTTCATGCTTCTTCAATTTTCTTGACTCATATGCTATGACTGAATTATCTTGCAACAACACTCCTCCTATCCCTTCCACACATGCATCTGTACACACTACAAATTCCTTGTTTGGATCAACAATTTTCAATATGGGTGCATTAGTTAATTTTAGTTTTAATTTTTCAAAACTACTTTGAAATTTTATTGTCCATTCAAAATTCATTCCTTTTTTATGTAAAGAAGTAATATGATAGGTTAAGGCTAAAAATCCTTCCACAAACCTACGGTAGTATCCAAAAATACCCATAAAAGATCGTATAGCTGGGACATCAATGGGTACATGCCAATCCATTATTTGCTTGTATTTTCTTTGGGTATATTGCTGAACCATCCTTTGAAATCACATGACCCAAATACTGAATTTTATCCTTGTAAAATTTACATTTGCTGAGTTTTGCATATAACTTACATTCTCTAAGTGTTTTTAGGACTATTCTGAGATGTTATTTGTGTTACTCTTCGTTTTTGGAGTAACCCAAAATGTCATTAATGAGCACTAGTACAAACTTGTCTAGATACTTGTGCAACACATTATTCATTAAACACATAAATGTAGCATGTGCATTACTAAGTCCAAAGGGTAGGAGTACAAATTCATAGTGTCCATATCTAGACCTGAATGTTGTTTTATTGATGTCCTCATCCTTAATTCTGAGTTAGTGATATCTTGTTCTTAAATAAAACTTTGAGAAGATAGTGGCTCCCCTCACTTAATCAAATATGTCATCTATCCTTGGCAGAGGATATCTACTCTGAGATAGTCAATTTATTCAACTTTCTATAATATATGAACATTATGAATGTGACATCCTTCTTTTTAACAAAAAATAATGGTGCTCCCCAAGGAGACACACTTAGTCTGATGTACCCTTTGTCTAACAATTTTTGCAATTCTAGCTTCAGCTCTAATAGTTCAGGAGTACTCATTCTATAGGGTTCTCTAGAGACAGGTGTATCTCCTGGTACTATTTCAATTGAGAAAAAAATTTCTCTTATAGGAGGTAGATGGGGGATTTCCTTTGGAAATACATCCATGAACTCCTTGATTACTGGTAAATTTTCTACATCCTCCTTTTTAGTTTGTTGTCCCAATTATTCCACTTGTATAGCATACACTGGACATCCCTTTCTTGCTGTCCTTTTTAGCTGTAATGTAGAAATTTGTTTGATTGATATTGGTATTGATTTTCCTTTCCCTATCACAAATCTTCCCTTACCATCTATATAATGAACTGATTTATCTAAGAAATTAACTATTTCTTTCTGCTTCTCTAACCGATCCATTCCTAATAACAAGTCATATGATCCTAGAGGAAAAATATCTAGATGAATTTTAGTTTCATACCCATTTTAATTTATAGCAGTTTTTGGAAGTTTATGGGTCACTTTTATTTTTTTTCCTGTAGCTAACTGCACTAACCATGCTTGCTGAAATTTTTCTGATTTTAACTTGCACTTTTCCACCATCTGTGGACTGACATAACTTCAAATTTCTCTTGGAACTATCAAAAGAGAAACAATTTTCTCAGAAATCATACCTTCGATTTCTATCATGGTTGATTGGTGTTCACCCTAGCAATATTCAGGTGCAACGCTGATCCTCAGAATTTTTTGAGTAATGTCGTTCGCAGTAGTTTCCTCTTGTAAAAATTGAATGTTATGAATTGTTTTGTGAGGAAATTCATGTAACAAGTGAGGTTCTCCACACCCCCAACACTTTATCAGTTCTTCCATTTTTACAGAACTTTCCTTTTTGTTTTTTGCATCCATCTACTTACCCAATTTGTGACTATGATGGTTGGTTTTCTCCAGTTTTATTAAATTTCTTCCTTTGATGGTTTTTCCAAAAAAAAATCAAATAGGTTGGTTTTAGTCTTTTTACATTTGAGTCACCCTTACCCTTCTCTTTGTTTTGCCAACTTTTTAGTTGATAATTTATGCCTTTGAACTATTGATAACATAGTCTTGCTTTATGAGCAACTTCATCCATTGTCTTTGGATTGTCAAGTTCGATTCTCTCTTTATAGATAGTAGGTAGGTAGTTTAAATATCATCAAACTTTGCCTTTTCCCCTCTGATATAAGGCACATAGTAAAGAAAGTTAGTGAACTTGGTAACAAGCTCATCAATTGTGAGTTGTACCATCTCAGCTCATAGAATTCTTTGGCTTTATCATCACAATATCTCTCATTCAGATACCTAAACTTAAATTTTTTTTGAAAGTATTCCCATGTAACAATATATAGCACATGTACCAATTTTGTTTCTTCCCAAAAAAGGGTGGTTTTACCCTACATTTGGTAAATTTCCAATCTGGATTTTAGGTTACTTCTGTATTCATATACCTGGAAGTATTTAACCATGTTCAGAAGATAAGCTTCTACATCATCCTCCTTTTCACCATCAAAAGCAGGAGGTTTCATTTTCTGGAATTCTCCTTGCAATTCCTTTTTCTCTCTAGAACGTTGTCCAAAAGCTTCCCCACCCTCAGATCCTTCTAAGTTGGTTTCAACTCCTTTCCTCTTTTTTCCATGGTCTTCACTTTCATGACTAGACCTTGAGGTTAACTCTTTGATCAACCTTTCTTGCACTTCACTGGCTTGCAACAATCGTTCATTCCTAGTTCTCAACGAACCATTTCTCGTTGCATATCTCTTATCATGTCTAGCAATTGAGCATTTTGATATGGTAGATTTCCCTCAATCCCTAGATCCATGTACAACCCTCCTTTGTCACTCATAATAGAACCTGTACGTTTTCTACAGTTAAATCACTGTACACAGAAATAAATTTGTGCATCATATTCTATAAAGAAAAAAATAAATATTTTACAGTAGCATAATTTTGGGTTTTTTTTGGGGGGGGGGCGGGGGACACATAGGCCCAGTGTTTTCAACATGGGCTCTGATACCATTTGTAACAACTCTACCCACCTTTTTTTTCTATTTATAATCTTGTACTGCTTTTTTCTTCATTGAATTAATCTAATTCCAACACTTTACTAACTCTTACAACATTAAATGTTTTACTTTCTGTCGTTAGCATCTTCATTACGACATAATGATTTTCAGAACTATGCGTATAATTCCATCCACACTAACATAATCAAATTCCAATGTTTCCTCCTTTAATGTATTACTAATTTGCCTCATCTTAATGGGCTTCTTACATTTCTGTGAAGGTACATTAAGTCCTTTATAATATTTTCCTTTACTATTATCTTATTAAGTATATATACCTTTCCACACTCTACCCTTTATAAAATTTTGATTAAATTTATAACTTTATTAAATATTAAAGTGAAAGTTACCTTTTAGGACATAGTTCCCTACATCCTAATTTCATATGTGTTACCTTAGGGTATCAATTCAAAATATAATAAGGGGATTTTCCTCTTATATAAGACTTATATTATCTCTCTTAAGTCTTAGATCTCATTCGAATATGTATAGTCATATCCACATGAAATTATTATATCTATGTATGAAAAGTACCCTTTGAGGGTTTTTTTGCTAATGAATGGTCAAAAAATTTAGTTTCATCCACCATGGAATTATCACTATTATGGAATTCAAAATAGTTGCATGACACGTTACCATTAACCTTACCTATATGATCATACATACCTTAGGTTATTAGAAATGATGTATGATAAATCTTTTGATTTTATAAAACCTGCATTTTTATGTCATACGTTTCCCTATGTATATTTGACCATACCTCTATGGATTTGATCGTATCTACAATAATTGATTATGATAGATCTACCTGCAACTCTTTAACGTTCCCTTAATTCCATGATATCATGAATTAATTGAATGTACCACGTCTTAATTTGGTCACATGGATGTATTAATATCTTGGATAGGTGCATCTCATATCTCTCGTCAATTGACGATTGAGATTAACTTGTACTCATTCCCTCCATTACTAGGGTTTAATGTACTCGCTTTTCTTCGTTTCGTTTTCTCATTTTTCAAGTTTACTTCGAGGATTTTCTGCTCTGGTTCTTTACTGTAAGTTTGATAATGATTATGGCTGCCCTTTGCCATTTTTTCCCTCACGGTGACACATACAGATACATGTAACCTTTTTCCCCTCTTTATGATGCTCAATCATTTTTACAAACTATCAAATCTATTTACAAAGTTCTTTTTTCGCTTGATAATTTCTGAGTTAGTCTAGCAATTCAACTAGGGACTTACTCTGTGTTTTTCTTTAATTTTGAGAAACAATGGAGTTCCTTTCTGCCTTTACATTGAATGATGTGAAAGGGTTTTAGCACAAAATGATCACGACGAACCCATGAGGAAACATTGATTCATCATACCCAGGTAAATTGAATATCCCTCTGACCGTGGTTACATCTCCCTCTTATGTGTCATAATTTCCATTTTCCTTCTTGTATTTTAGATCATTAATGATATGGTAATGTTGAAATTTACTTATTTAATGGAATTTTGGTTTTGAGACGGTATAACGATTTCACTGTGAAAATCGTTTAACGTTTTGTCCCCAAATTTCATGCTCTTCTCCTGAGTTATGACTTCGTCTTGTTGGTTCTCAGTCTTATTATATGTTTTATTTACCATAGATTTCATATTTCATTTTTGGACCTCTGTCTTGAATTTACCCTTCCAAATCCAATTTTTATTATTAGACATTCTTAAATTTTTCTTGTATGCTTAGACTTTAATAGTTGAATTCAGAGTTAATTTTCTAGAATTTAATATTGTTACGGCCACTGTGTGACATTGTATGGAATATGTTGAACTCTGTATTCTACTATATTTCACATTTACATAGCTACTCATCTTTGAGATATGTTCATGGTACTCTGATTTGTTTTTTCAATTTATGTAGAGATATTTGAGCTTATTCAACTTTCATAACATGTTTAATGTATTTTCCACATTTAAATTAACCCTTGTTTGGCCTCAACAATTTTGGTTAATTCGTTTTTGTTTTCTTCACACCACCCAAAATGTTGTTAAACGAATTGAAACTCAATTCATTGAATTCAATATTCTAACTCCTTCATGTTTCTAATGTATTTATAATCTCTGTATATCACAAAATTTGATTTAATGGCATGAATCTATCTTCGTTATTTTACTGAGGTCGAATTATATAGATTCCAATTAATGGAATATATACTTTAATTTAGTCCCTCTATATGTATTCTGTTACATCCTTACTTACGTTTTGGTTGTTATATATATTATGTCTACCTTATTAAATTATATAAACCTTCATAATACTAATAAATAAAATTTATGTGAATACTTCTATAATTCCAATACTATTACAAAATTATAATATATTTCTCATTCTTCCCCACTAACATAGATGCTTGATTTTCTTGTTCATACACAGAAGAGACTTCACTCTCTCAAAATTGAATAACAAGGTAAATTCCTATTTTAACTTATATTGGAAATTTACAATATTCTGTGTATTTATTTTAATTTTGCTATTAGATATAATTATAACCACTCTTTATTTGGATTTTTTATACAGGTATTGCGCATCTCGTAATTTAGAACACAACTAATTTTTCCTTCTTTCTCAAAAGAACTGACAATAAATTTGGTTCTGTCTATTTACAGTTTGGTCGCTAGTATTCATAGAATTCAGACCGCTAAATTCAACGATATATCTATCTATCTATATATATATATATATATATATATATATATATATATATATATATATATATATATTTGGCATCTAGAGGAACTAGTAATGACGGAGGTATTTTAATCGCATAACATGGGGTCGAATCCCCTCGAATACCACTATAACCCCTAGGGGAGAATGCAGGGCCTGCCACCACGCCTCTCGAGTTATCGACTGCAAGGTTAGGGACTGAACTCGTGACATGCTTAACAACACAAGCGCCTTAACAGAACATCCGCTGACCACTAGTCCAAGCCCCACAGGCTGAATGATATTTATTTATGTATACAATATGTAATTAATACGAAAAATAGTTGACTTTCAGTTAATATAACTATGATAGTATTTTATATCATTTTATATTAGTATTAATACATATTTTTGTTCTCATTGAATTGATGAATGTTCATCCCTGTAATAAGTTTATACATGTTTTCTTAGTTGTTTATAGTATTTCAACTACATGTATAAATTAGGCATAATTCTTATTTGATGTTGTATTTAAAATTGTACTATCCACATAGTACTTCAATATGTAAATTAATATTGTATATCTTCTTTTGGCATAAGAAGTGGATGTATATTGGTTTTTACATTTTATGTACATGATGAGTTTTTATACATAGTTTGTACACAATATTTTCTTCTTGATTAATAATAAATCCCAATGTATATATCTTTGTTTCTTCATTATTTACAGAAATAGCTATTTATGTGTCATCTTTCTATTAACATCTTTAGAATATTCTCCACTCCTAATGATGTATTTTATGCTTGTAATATATTAATTATTATAGACCTAATAGTAGATTTAAACCCTTATAATTGGGTTTAGGCATTCTTCTTGTTGGTTAATTAATTTAACTATTCTATGTAACTATACAGAACTACAACTATACCCGCTATAGTTATGTTTCTTTTAAATACATCAGACACTTCACTCTCAAGAATAAATAATTTATTATACAGATTGATAATTCAGAAGAAAGAATATTCCAGTTATCTTCCTAATTAACACACATTTACTCTTATCAAATCATCATCCTCATAACAATAGAATAACAAGACAAAATTTAATAACTATGCATACCAATTTTGGCAAAGACTAATTGCCACCCAACCTTCAGCTTTCATCCATGACTCCCCCGAGCAGAGACCAATTCCTCCAAGGTGTAGACAACCTCTTGTCTACCCACGAATGTCTTATTCAAGCCTGGTTTCCCTTCAACATGTTTCTATAAATGCGTCCAGTTAAATCAAGATGTTGTTTTTCTTTAGCCTAGGCTTTACTTTTTTTTTTTTTCACAAAATCTCTTTAATACTAGCTTTTTCTTCTTTCTAGTTTTATTTCACCTCTAATCAGTAACTTTCCACTTTACTGAGGTATATTTTAGATTTTTATCTCCAATATAATATATTTATTTTATTTTATTTTCTCTAAGGATTTTTGGATATTTTGGGAAAGTCTTTGCATTTAATTCCATCCTCATGGACTTAAAATCCTGGTCTCCAATTTACTCTAGTATTAGAAAAATAATTAAAATTCCACATTTATTAATTAAAAAATAATATGTCCACACATATAGTTTTCCTTTAGGTCAACTTAACCTTTAGGATTTTTCAAATTTCTAAATAAAAGCAGTAAAATAGGGATATTACAAGATGGAAACAATAGAATTTATGGTCGAGAGTTTTTTTGTTTTTTGTTTTTTTTTGCTTTTTTTTCTTAATTATTTAACCCTCTTTTTATGTGTTACTATAACTGTATGGGTTTTGAAGATATCTAAGAGAACTATTTTTTTTTTTAAATTAAAAAATATATAGAGGTAATTTTGTTAAAACGCCCTGAGGCATTCTAGTGCAGATACCACACTAGTGCGTTGTTTGACTATAGCACCATTGTTTTTAAAAAATTAAAAACCAACTAATGGTTCTCTTTATAACACACCACGGGGTTTTTTAGTACATTTACAACATCGGTGCGTCGCTGGAAAATAGCACCGCATTTTTTTGAAAGTTAAAAACTATAGTGGTTCTTTTTCTTGGTATGCACCAGGGCATTTTACTATATGAAGAGCACCATTTTTGCGGGTGTATATATCACCAATTTTTTTCAAAATTTAACCTTTTTCCGGTGTTATCGATTATTCAAGCACTGATGCATTGTGTTATTTACGATACCGTGTTTTTTATTTTATAAAAATAAATTTTCCATGGTGCACCATATTCTATGAGGAATTGATGCTTGTATAGATAGTAAATCATCAGTGTGCTTATATATATTAGATTCATTTCCCAAAATAATCCACTAAAAATTCGCTCACCCACCTCCGCTAGAAACACATTTTTGGGCTATTTTTATAGGGGCTTTCGCGAAAACCTCCACTAGAATCTATTTTCCTTGTAGTGAATTTTCATAATTTTCCAACACCTAGCTTCACTATGTATCTCATGGGAGTTGGTTTGAATTTTATTAATGTTGATTTTCTTCTTTGCACTAGTTAGAACTAAGAGATACTTTTGATATTCTAAATTAGACTTGACCACTTTCATATAGTATCTTAGCTCCCTTTTATCTTAGTTCTTTATTGCAACATATATTCTCTTTAAATTTAGAAGTAATAATATTTTAAATAGTATTGGTATTCTAAATAATGAAATTTTCCTATATTCCCTAATGATTGAGGCAGGTTCTGGCAATTTGATGCTATCTCCACTTAATTTGTTGGTATATTTTTTTGGAGTTCGAAGTAATTTTATGAAGCCTATTTTCATTCATGTTGTTTGTCTTATTCCTATAAGTTAAGCACCTAATCATGGTCTTTCATTTAATGGGGGAAAGGCTTACTTATAAAAGTATATTAGGATAGGGTGTATTTCCTTTAATTTTAAGATAAATTATAAAATTATTTTGGATCAATATATCTTTCTTGGGATTCTCTAGAGATACTAAACCCTCAAACTTCACATCTAGATAATATAAAAAGAGTAAAAATAGTATCAAAGGGGAGTTTTTTTCTTATATCACAAGTAAATTTCCATTATTTTAGATTTTTTTTCATGTTCATAATACACTTTCCACCATCCATTTATAATTTTCTCAAAAATTTAGTTCCAATTAAGCTTGTGATAATTATTGATTCCATTATAGGTGTATTAAGACACTTCCTCCATGTTATTGTTGTCATACATTAAATCATCATAAGTGATTGTTTTGGAGTTTATTATCATAACCTTTGTTTTTAGTGCTCGAAGTCATACACATATTAGAGAAAAAATCCTTGAGAATACTTAGATTCTTATTGAGGTCATAGGGATTCTTTTTCTGTAACAACAATACCACCAACATGAAGAAGAAGGAATATCATAATATTGGAAATGATCAGGCTAGTACAACCAACATCTTCCAACTAATATTCTAACTTATCAATGTATATTCCAAAGAGGGTAAGGGATAGAGGAATAACTTACTTAACTCCTATATTATATTTAATTTCTTTCCAATAATCCTCATTTTTCCTAAAGATAAAAATAACACTCATAAAACCTATTGTAATAGCTTTTAGATCTGAATAAACTTTTATTCTCTTTTCACTTGTTGCAAACTTTGGCTCTTTGCATAGTGTCAAATTTTGTTCTAAAAAAATTAAAATAAAAAATGATACAGTCTTATTATTACAACACTCCTCTATAGTGATCTTATTTATAACAAGAAAGTCCATAACTAAATAATAGCCTCTAAATCCAACTTGGCCTTTAGCTCTTTCTCCATGGCTTTCGATCCATATGTTGATATTTTGTTCCAAAATACTTCTCGATATCTCAAATAATATGGGGATTGTTATCACTAATAAGTTTTAAAAATTCCATTGATAAGGTCTTGCACATCACTCACCTAGGTTACATTTTGTTTTCATAGCTGGATTCATGAAATTTAAGAAAAAAACACATGTAATAAGCTTTATCCTAAGTCTAAAACCCACCATAAATCATGTCATGTCAGTTAAATCCACTCCATATCATTTATTTTTTCCTCCCATTCCTTAAAATTAAAAAATAATCCACTTCTTTGTTTTTTTCACCATTTTGTAGTGAATACAATGGCAGAGCGGATTTCGCTACGGAATTACCTGAGAATTTCATAGAGGATCTATCAGGATTTTAATTATTTTCACTACAAAACTGTGTGTTCCTATAGAAAAGATAGATTGGGGTGAGGTGTCAAGTTTTTTGGTAAAGGTGAGGTCAGAAAATTAGTTACCCATGATCCCCAAGCATGCAAGATCGTGATTTCACTCATCATTAATTTTTCTGGTCACATTTGTCATCATTCTCCCTCAAGTTGTCGAATTGCATTTTAAATTTCACCTCTAAGCACCTCCCTATCATTCATTGTTCAAACTATTGCATGTAGCATCACAATGTCATCCTTGAAGAGCTGATTCACAGTGAGAAAAGCTTGTTGTCTAGGTTTGTTCATCTGTAGGTGTCACACAAGGAAATTTTAGGGGCTAATATTCGCAGGTGAGCTAATTTTGTATACTTTTTTCCAAAAACATATTCACTAATTTCCACTTTTTTCTAAAAATAATTCACCCAAGTTTTATAGTATGAAATTATTTTAATTTAAAATTCGCCGAGATCTTATATAGAATAATATAATTTAATAAAAATTTAAGATATTTTTACAAAAATATCATCAAACATTTTAAATTTTTTCTATTATAAATTATTAAGATTTGTCAAGGTTTCTAAACTTTCAAATAGATATCCATCCTTAAAATTTTCCCTGGGGTCACATCTAAGAAGTAGCGAGGGTATAAATGAGAAATGGAAGCGAAGAAGAAAGTGAATAAAGGAGGTTATTGTGTGAGATATGAGCCAATGGACTTAAAACTATTGAATGAAGATCCTGTTTTCGTGGATGCTTTCAGGAATGTTGGTTATCTACAATTTTGTCAGAAGCTGTTGGGTTTTCATTCTTAGATATCCAAAGACTTCGCAGCCAATTTCACAGGGATAACCTCAAAGGCAGGAGTTTTGAATTTCACAGTATCACCTAATACTATCTCTCAAGCTACAAAAATACCCAAAGGAGGTGAGGAATGGTTCAGAGGTGAGGAATGGTTCAAAGGTACAAAATTTAGAATGCAGAGCTGTGAGGAATTTGTAAAATAGGAGCACATCGGAGTTAACATGGAAAGTGGTATCCCCAAGATTTATATGAAATAAAATTATTCAAATTTGTTTTTTGTGGTCCAAAAGTATTTTACCTGTGAGGGGAGGTTTCATATGGTCTACTTATATCATTTCAGGCTCCTTTTGCATTTCACTGGTAAGCAACCCCTTGATTTTCCTTTATTTTTATTTGGAATTATGGGGAAGATGTCTGATAAGGTCCAAGCCAAGGCTGAGGGTAGTGAAACATCAATTTTTCACCATGGTTTGATCAAATTATTAGTGTTGGAGAAATTCAAGAAGTTAAACAGAGATTGGGTGTGTTTTCTCTTTCTTAGTGGATATGAAGTAGATTCAACAACAGCTAAAAATATTTCAAAGCCAAATATTACTTCATCTCCAGCTGTGATAGAAGAAGTTAATGAAGAAATATGACATCCTATTGTGGAACCGATGGATATTGAGGCTGAACCCCTACTAGAGACAGATATCCCACAACCATCACCTCCAAGTCAAAAACAGAAAATTAGAAAACATGGTAGCAAGAGGATAACTAGGAGCCAAACCATTACCAAAGGAAATCTTAAATACATACTTCAAGCAATAGAAATTGAAGAATCTCTAATTTTCCAAGCTGAAGACATTGAAGGGGATAGAAAAAAGAAGCAGAAAGGTAAGTCTGTCAAAAAAATAGATTTTGCATGAGAAGGTGTTGGTATCATTTTCCAGCCAAGCAAACCAATGGCTAGGTTACAGCTTGAAAAATATGCCATGGAGAGTAAGAGAGTATAAAATATTGACAAAGGCAATAAACCTATCACAAAAAACATTATAGACCTATCTCTAGCAACAGAAGAGGTCTTTGTGCAAAGAAAATGAAAAGAGCAAGCTGAGGCAAAAACTGAAGTACAAATATTGGAAGAGCAATATTTAAGAGAGGCTAGGGAAGAAATTATTGAAGTCAAATTGGAACTGCAAGAGGCCAAGGTAGAAAAAAAACTAATGGAATAGTTTGAAAAAGAAATGAAAGATCAACTAGACTAATATGACAAAACTTTGTCAAATGCCAAGAAAATGCTGAAGAGAAGTCTTCCTCGGAGGAAAGTGGTGAAGAACACAAGATAAAAAAATCCGTGGTTGCAGTCTGAGAGGAAAAGGCTTAAAGGGCAGGTTAAGGAGCTGGAACACCAAATGGAGATGATTCAAGAAGAACTGAAGAAAAGAGGCCTGAAAATTAGAATGGTAAATGAACCTGAAGAAGTACAGTCTACTGATGCTGAAGATGAAATACCCAAAGTTTGAGGGGTTGGTCTAAAACATTTTTTATCAATTTTACAACTTTCAAGAAACATCAAGTTTGGTTTAGAAGCTGAAATTTTGAAGAAAAATGAAAAATCTGTGTTTTCAGCCAAATTAGGCAGTTTCATAGCGATGATCAGGCTTGAGGGCTAGATTTCACTACGAAATCCTTGTAGAATGTTTTTTTACCCCAAAAACCAGTTTTGAGGGAAATAAAAGGAGGGAAAATGATGGTATTTAGCCCATATGACCTAACAAACATATCTTGATCAATAAAGGAGGAAAAAAATTAAGTTGGATGGATGAAGTAAATGTGATACTAAGATATGCTATGAAACTACCTAAGGGTACTCTATTTTTGCAACGAACTGTTTTAAATGGATTTTGGAGGTTTGAATAGTGTTTTGAAGGGAAACCAGCCACGTGGAGACATCCAATATGATAGTGGGTCATCCCAGAAGAGATTCACTACTCGGCAGGAGTTTCATCTATCCATCTCAACATGAAGACAAGGATTAAAATTGTGTTTATCTTTTCCTAAAATATAGGACTGTCGTTTTATAAATCTAATGGGTATATTAATGTCTTAAGTGATGGTGAATGCCAATCGATCATCTGATCCTTATCAATGTAATTGTCTCACTACTGAAGAAATGAATGTAATAAATGTAAAGTAGAGTCTTATTAGAAGTATAAGTCTCTAGAGATTGGGTCTCTTTTTCAGTTCCAAGAATGTAGTTTATAGTTATGATAGGTGTCAAGGTTATGGTTCAATTATCTAGCCAGATGGGAAGATCCTAGGTAAGCAAAAAAGGTCTATTTATAAACAAGAAATCGAATCAGAAAGGGTTGGAGAGTGTTACTTTGAGACTACTATTATTGTAAATTTTGGAATATGAGTAATATATAATGATGTTTTTTTCTCCTTAACGTGAGATTATTTGACCATTGCAATGAGTTTATACCTTATGTTTCCTTAATATCTTTTCTCAATCTCTTGATGTTAAATTACTCAGAATTCATGCCCTTATGCTATGAATTCATCTTTACATTAAGTTATTGAATATTTTTTGTGTGTCAGTATTATCTTTTTGATTGAAATAGTAGAAGCCTCATCTTCCACAAGCAAAATCATTGTCACTAAATACCTTCATACTGACTCCATGAGCCCAATGGTAGTGAAATCTATCACATTTTTCACCTGAAATCAAATAAATTAAGAAACTTATCTTAGAGTTAGCCATCTGATTCAAAACTTAATTGAGAAAATCATTAGATAAGTTGAGAGAGCCCTCTCAGGCTGAAGAGGATAATCCTCAGTCAAAATATGGTTTGAAAGAGTTACACTAAGTTTTTTGGTGGAGCAACCCATTAGTACCAATTTAGAGATAACAGGGATAATCATAATAGTTGTATAATTAGAGGGATTACTCTTATCCTCCCTTTCAAAGATAGGAACAATTAGGCTTTGAATCTATGCTTAGGGAACCCCTGCTTATTATTAATTAAATAAATTGTGTATGTAAGGGATAAGAATAGTCTCTCAAATCTTCAATATATTAACATTGTAGCTTTCAATGTCCCTAGATTTCCATTTTGCAAGTCACTTAACCGAAAACTTTATGTATTCTATAGAAAACGCTTCATCCTCTATAGAAGCATTTCGAATGTTGTCCACAACAATAAGGGACCATAATTATTTTTTAGGTAGAAGTTGCAATATTTCAATGGAATGATACCATTTTATTTTATTTCACAAGTCAAAACTTTCCTCCAAAATCTCTTTGGATCTAGCTTTGATACATCTAGGATCTTCTCTTTCCTTCTATTTATGTAGTTTCTTTTTTTTTTTCCTTTTAATTAGGGATTTGCATATTTTTAGCTTATCTGCTTTTAAGGGCTCATTAGATGTATCCTTTCATATGAGGAGTTGGTCATTCTATTATTCTATTGACATAAGACCTTGATAGAGAATTTGTTAATGGAAGTAGCGAGGATTTACATGAACTTATGATAGATGTCTTCAATATTTTTTTTATACGAGAGGAGATTTAATTCACCATTTAAGTGTTCTAAAAAAATATCAACTTTGGTTTTGTCAAAAAGCAAGTTTCTATGGGTACTAAAATTTTATTTATGGAGCTTGTGTGCATGAGAGTTATGGCTAAAGGTCTATGGTTAGAGTCAATACCATGATCATTTAAAAGGTAATTTTTTTTTGTTTAGTTGTATAGGGATATTTGATAACACATAGTCCATGAAAATATTGTTTGACCCATGGATACAAGTCATCAAGTTATAATTTGGTCACTTCATTAGATCATTGCAATTTATTAGATCTTGGGAACTACACAACTTAATTTGCTCAGCACGAAATAAATTCTTAGTTAAGTATTTAGATTTTATTTTGTACCTATAAGCTAGAGCAAGGTTCTCATCTAACCAAGGTTAGAATCATTACCTAGAATAATATATTTATTAGTTGTAAATGTGGCATTAAATTATTCTACTATGATACGGCCTTCATTTCCCAGGTCATAAGTATCATGTTTAATGTTTCTATAGGGACAATTTTTATCTAGGTTGTTTTTCTTATAAATTAGAATTAATAGGTGAAAATTAATATATTACTATATAAATATTCTTAGCATTAATAATTGAAATATCCACCCAAATACATTGATTGAAAGGGTTTTTCCAATGAAGTTGAACATGAGGAGAAATGTTCATTTTTATGTAGGAAGCTATGCCTCCAACCCCTCTATAGGAGAATTTCTTATTCCAAGTTGACCACAATACAAATCCTTCAATATTAGGGGCCTTAGATTCTTCATGCTCCCAAGTTTCAACAAGAAATACAATATTAATTTCACTCAAGTTCCAACTTAATAAAGGGTATTTTCTCCATATAAAATCATGATAGTTACATGAGAGGATCCAAATTTTACCAATTTCCTATTTGTTATTATCGTGTTCGTCTCTATCCCTAATAACAATTTTTTAATTCTTAATTATTGCCTATTTTCCTTCATTCCTAGCTTATTTTACTTTTTGATCTTCCTTCCTTAATTCTACTTGGTCTTCTAGATTGCGATTTTCATTTATAAATATTCCGACCCTTTTAAGCTTGGATTTTTGTTGAGTATGCTATATTCATGGTCATGTGAACTTACCTTAATCTTCATTAACCTATACTTATATTCAACTATTTTTCTTAGTCTCTTTGCTTCTATGAGATAAGTTGTCACAACTTGTTTTATTTCCAGGTATTCTATCACTATTGCAGGTGTGTCCTCATCTTTTTGCCCTTTTATATAAAAAATAATGAGGATCAAGGTTCTTCTATTTCATCGATGGTGTAACTCTATGAGTTTATTTGTGTCCTCTTTGATGGTTTTGGTATTTATGTTACTTTCCAAACTATTTAGAACAAAATTTCTTATTAATATTTCTTCTAGTTCTTTAATCTTGTCCCTAAGATTATGGGCCCTTAGGTCTCTATTGTTTGTGTTGATTGTTGATTTTTTTTGTTTTTCTAAATCTTACAATCTAATATCAATTTCCTATAACCATGTCTCCTATTATATCATTTTATTATTCATGTTTTCTTGAACCTTGTCTTGTAACAATCTAGGTCTATTATTTAGCATCTCTTCAAACATTCATTTTAACTATGTTTGAAGTTTGACTTCTCCCTTCTCTACTCTTTTTTAATGAAGTTGATTATACAATCATACAAATTATCTAAGGCTATTTTGCCAAATCCCTCCTTAATATAATTCTATATTTGTGATAAACATTCATATTATAATTAACATTTTAAAAAAAAATTAAGAAATAAGAAGTAGAAAACACTTGTGTGGCCACTTTTTTAGAGGGTTCAGACACAATTAAATAGAGATATTACTAAAGAGATGGTTTCGGGTACAAATTGGTTCATTTGTTGATTCCATCCCATGTACAAGGATTCACTCAATATTTCCTTCAATTCGTGTGAATAGAGAAAAAAAATAATAATTCAAAACCATGGAGATGCACAACAAATATTACAAATTGCAAAGGTATTTTGTTTAACTACAAAGGTTAGATATATATAGGACGTAGATAAAGTGTCTGAACGTAATTCAAATATACAAATGCATGTCAGCTCTGCATCTTTGATGTTATAAAGAAACCTCCATTCAAATTAATCACAAAGTTTATAATCTATGAAAAAATTCAGTATAGAGTTTATATATCCAGAAAAAATATATATATAAGAATGATTTTGTATAAATATTTAGAAACATTGTGCATATTCACTGCAAAATTTATATATCTCTGAAAATAAGAATACATTTGTATAAACTTTTGAAAAATCACTATTCAAAATATTCACTGCAAAATTTATATATCTCTGAAAATAAGAATACATTTGTATAAACTTTTGAAAAGTCACTTTTCAAATTCATCTCCAAGTTGTATTGACGATGTCTAGAAGTTAAATTCATCGCGTATAAAACCCCTATAGATTTTTTTTACCATTCAAATTCATAGATATTATATAAATTATAGAGATTAAATTCAAATTCACCTTCAAAGAAGAATACCACTCAAAGAGATGTACCACTCATGTTCAATAATATTATATGAAGGGAATAGTTTAAGTTCACTATTTAAATTCACGAGAGGTAATCCCGAAAGAGTCCAACAATGAATGAAACGATTATTTTAATTAATTTTCATTTTTATTAACAATATTATTTATTTATTTTCCGAATATATAGTTATATTACACTTTGTGATATAATTTTATTTTAAATATTTTATAGTATATTTTTAATAATGAATTTTTTTCAAATTTATTTTATTATTTAAAAAATTATAATTATAATTATATATGATGATGATAATGATTAACATCACTAAAACTAATATAAAAAATCCTGAAAATATTATCAATTTTGTAACTAGCGTAGTGTAAGAATAGTAGTTGGTTGAATGCTTTATTCCATCGATTCATATGGGGAAGATCACATACAAAAGAGAAAAAATCTACATAATGTGACTACACTCATAGAATTTTATGTTGACATTTCGTTTATTATTAGTTTTCTCTAGTCTCGCGTGTATCCTAGCATCTTCGTGAAATGAAATATTCGTGTTTCTAGAAAGAAACCTCTAATGTCAATTGTCAATTTCTTGGTATGCGAGGATTCCACGAGTATTATTGGTGGACGAGGCTTAGGCCACACAAGGAAGCTTAGTGGGCCCTCACTTGTTTCGTTTAACATAATTCTAAACTACTATTAAGCGTGGAGAACAAACGTTCATCTTAAAGTTCCAAATCCCATTAAAACTAGTTTCTAGGACCAACCAATGGAGACCTTAACCATTATAGCTAATCTTCTTCTACAACTTGTTGTCACTATGTTTTCTATATTTTTTAAATTCCTTATAGGTTTAGTTGGTACCTCATACTACATAGGTTCACTTGGCACCTCATACTAAAAGAGAAATTTTGGTAATGTAATTTGTGGACTTATCTTATCCTTGAGATGAGATGAGTACTTCTCTTTACTTTAAGAGATTTCATCTCCCACTTTTTTAAAATTTTCTTAGAGCTTTTTTTTTAATTTCCAAATCTTGTTAAATTTTGTAATAATGGATAATATTTCCTGTCTTGTTAGTCAATTTTTGGAAATTTGATTTCTTAGGTTGTTTTAACTAGTCTTTGAATCATTTCACCACTTTCATTGTTTTGATGAAGAAACCTGGTGAGCTATTCAACTTTTGATTGGGATGCTACACTATCTTCCTCAACCTTTAATTCTCTTATTGGACTTGTTGGTTGATCCCTCCAATACTAGGATTCTTTCTCATTTTAGAGATTTCCCTATAGCTCTACCAAATTCACCTATGGTAAATCAACAATTTGGTGGAACAATGAATTAGTCTACAAGCATTGGAGAAACATTACTTTGATACCAATGTCTATTGAGACTATATAAGATTACAAATTGCTACAATAATTCCCAATTTCTCTACACTACACTATGAAGTGGATGACTGGATGCAATTTTCAATGTAGAGAAATTGTGAGCATTGTCGATGGTGATGAGTACCTAAAAGAATGCTTTGGCGTGCCTCTTGCCTCTTTTGAGCCAATGAACTATCTCTATCTATTGGGCACATGTAGTTTGATGAATCCTGTAGTTTGAAGTGGATGGTGCATATTTATTACATGAGAGCAAGTTTCTTCTTTGTAGGGGCTCCATCTCAAGCCTTGCATGAATTTCTCCAATGCATCACAATCTACTTAGTTAATCTTAACAATTTGTCTACCATATCCCCTAAGAAACAAAATAATTCTAGAAATGGCATCTTCCCATTATATTATCCAACTAGATTCCTTGTGTCACTAGAGGATTCGGTTCCATAATTTGGATGCAAGCTTCTTGACCTAGGATTTATAGCTTTGAAACATTCATGATATACTTAGTCCTTGGAAAATACATCTTTCAAGCTCCTTGTGAGTTTTAAAACTACGTAAGTTGTTGATATAAAAGGGTGTTTTTCTCATCAATATGTTGTATTGGTCAACATTTGTCGAAGTTGAAGTAGAGTGCATTTTGCATCAATATTATATATCTATCAAGCTACTAGAAGATTCTTTCTGACCCATTTTTAAAATTTGTCAATGTGAACCAAGCCTCAAAATATTTCATAACTCCAATTAGTCATAGAGGAAATGGTGGGATTTATGGCAAACCATATTTTCATTTCTCCAAATATTGGGCATGTAAGCAACATCTATCTTTGTCTTCTTGATGTTCCACCATGTTGAAATCCATGCACAAGAGACATGTCTTGTGAAGAAGTGCATCAACGAGCCAATACAAAAGGCCGAATGTTCCCCTAAATCATTGGTTGTCTATATTAGACAATACACAAATCAATATTTGCGAGGGGTCAATCCTTTAGTCAACAACAATGCTAATTAATAGAGGGGAGACCAATACCACAACACAATGTTTCTCTTCATATTGATTAATAGTAAAAGTGGTTATTCCTTAACCATGTGATAAGTAAGGCTAAATGTAGCATAAATCCTAAAATTTGACTTCTTACAAACAACGAATAAGTGTGTTATCAATTAAAGTGAACAACTGGTGAGGAATATGTCCACTTCCTAGGTCACTTACGGCTTAAAAATGCATAAATCCATTTTCATTCCAAACTTATAACATTGTGAGTCATCACCTCACTGTCCTTGAGGTTCAATAGAGCACAAAAGTGGTTGCTCGAATTAGCTAAATACTATATTAGTCAATCTTCAAGGATAATATATCTTAGTCATTTCATTTGGATATCATCATCAACTATTGTTTCCCTTCTCTAAGAAATAAGTTGTTGAAAACGATGAGCTCTACAACTACCACTCCCTTAGTACTGGGTTGAGTAAGTAGAAATATTACAAGCCACTATAGTTGAAAACCAACTAGGAATACCTATGACTAAGGCCTTATAGTTGATCCTTTTGGAGACTGGTTCTTGGGATTTATAATCCTTGCGTTTTTCCATATCCCTGAATTGCACTACATTGGTTGTTTGGAAATCCTTAATATCTTAAGGGGTTTATGTTGGTTGAGCCATTGAAGCAATGGCTTGGGACACGAGTGGGAATCATAGATATATAGATATAGGGTTTAACACCAAAAGTAAGTGTTAGGAAGATTAATGTATAATATTTCTCATTTAATATCTTTGTCCCCTACCTCAAGGGAAAAAAATCTAAAGGATGCTAACTTGGAACCAAGAAATAAGGTTAAATAATAATTTAAGTTCATGGCATATGAAACTACATAGACAGACAATATAGGCTCTAAGGTTTCTCGTGAAAACCAAATTTAGAGGCTAAGAAATCCAACCTAGACTAGTCATGACAAGTAAACAACTTTACTAGTTAAAAGGTCATGAGACCATGATGAAAAGACAAGGATATTCTTCCAAACCTAATGACCTTAATGAAAATTTTCCATCACAATGGTTGAGTAATCAAACCAAAACATAAATAAATGTTTGATGAGGGTGAGGGTGAGGTTGGGGTTGGGGCGAAATATTATGCATGGGGATGGGCGAAGATATAATGAAAAACATGGGCGGGGGGTGTATGTTGGGGGAGATATTATGCAAAACTTAGGGAGGAGGTGGGGTAATATATTATGAAAAACATAGATATGGGGTGGGGGAAGATATTATGAAAAACATAAATATGTATTTCATAATATATGCCCCACCCCACCCCATATTCATGAGGGTGGCGTTAGGGGGAGATATTTTGCAAGACATAGAGTGGGGGTGGGACAAAGATCTTATACAATTTTTTATTTTTTTTCACAATATCTCCATCCACCCCAATGCATATACATATGAAGGTGGCGTTGGGGGAAGTCATTATGCAAAACATATTTATTTTTTTCATAATATGTCCTCCCATCCCCATCCACCTACATATGAGGGTGGGGGTTGGGGGGGAGATATTATACGTTATGTGTGTGTCTATGTGTGTGAGAGAGAGAAATAGAGAGGGTGGGGAGAGATATTATGCAAAACATAAATGGCTATGTGGGCATAACATTTATACATATGAGGGCTAGGGAAAATATTATGAAAAACATAGAACTATGAGGATAAGGGTGGGGGTAGGGGGGATATATTATACAAAACATAAATGAATATATGGGAACAACATAACCATTTATGTTTCTCATAATATCACCTCACCAACCACACCCTCACCCTTAGATAAAAAAGCTATATGAAATGCACCTGTAAGTGGGTAATTATGAATTTCTCTTAATCCACCAAGGGTATTTCTTAGCTTGGGACTTTGGAAACTAATTATTGAAGAGTAAGGATTCCACACCCTTACTATGAAAACTCATGATCCTAAGTAGAATATATGGACTCTAAATCCTTTTCTCTATGATATAATTGTTTTTCTTATTTTTTGTAGTTAAAGACTCCACATCTTGTTCAAGACATGGTGATGAGTCCACACGCATATGTTGGAAAGTTGGAAATGCCTCAGCTTGTGACCTACACATACACAACAACTCACATAAAAATAAATAAATTTATTAACTCAGCATGGGTTCCCTTCATTCAATCATATTTTCATGTACCCTACTCGCTTTCCACACTCATACAAGTTCACTGGCTTACAATATTAGTAATTTATTTGGTATAGTTAACACTTATAGAAGATGAAATTCAAAAAAACACAAGTCATAAACCCACTTAATAACCCATCTAAGTCAATCATACCACATCATTTCATCCCGAAACATGTGATTCCTCACAACATCCATGTACATGGTTAACTATATATACACACATGCAGAATATAATCGATAATATGTTCAAAACATTATATAGGACTCCTCCTAATTTGAATCATATACCAACACATATCCAACAAAAAAAAAAAAAAAACAACCTAGAAATCCTATCCAAATATGAATAATAATTCCATGCAAGAGTATCATAAAACAATTCCCCTCTCTAAAAAAAACTTTTAGCTGAAGTTTATTAAGTAAACAAAAATGGGTATTCAACATGCGTAGATGTTGTATCATCCTAGGTGGTAGAAGCTGGAATACAAATATCCACAAAAACCTTTACCTTATACACCATACAATGCCTGAGATATCAAGTCCAATGGTCCAATATACATGTCACTTTTTCCTCAAGAACCCTCTCATCCATGACCTGCAAAAGATTCATTTTTTTCCAATCGTAAAATTCCAAATGTGTTATAAATATAATGCCTTAAAATATATACATGAAAAACATTATGCATTCTATGTGATAATAGTGGTAGAGAAAGGAAATATGCTATAGATCCAATATTCTCTAGGATTTCAATCACCCCCACAAATTGATGGAAGAGTTTGGATTATTTCCCATACTTTATGGAAATTTTCTTTGAATTAACTCATAGGGGGAGATTCTCTCCGACTTCATAGCTACAACCCCTTCTATATGTTATCACTGCCCCCAACTTCCCAAGGCTGAGAGAGGGATTGAAGGAAGATAACCACATACCAACCTTTAGGTCGGGTAGCTAGCCCTACCAAGACAAGAGAGGGCTCTTTAAATGTCAGTTTGTAGTCAATTAAATCACTAAATATTTAATGATCTTAGGCTAGGCATATTAGCTCAGTAAATAGGGTTTTTTGTATAGTGTTTCTGTGTTCGATAAGAATGATAGTAAGGAGACTAGGTCTAGGGTTTTAGGTCATATTTCAAGGTCAAGTTGCATAGAATATGGATAGGTATAGGTAGGTAGCTTGAAAACATGATTAGTTTTTCATTGTGTACGGGATGAAATTATGGAAAATTAGAATGAGCACTGAGGTGAATTCATTCATTTAGAAGAACATAATCATATAATGTAAATCTTGTTAAAACAAAGCACGAAAATGCATGTTTTCTGCTTCTAAAGTGACAAGATAAACACATCGAAGCATGTATATGCAACAGGAAAGAATATCATTCAACATGATAAGATAAACATACAGAGAAAGAACAAATTCTCCAAGTCATACCACAGGATTATCAACACAATTTCTGCAACATTGTCTTTGATTTCATTCCAAAAGTCTTGTACAATAGATCCACTGCAAAAAAAAACTATCCAAACCAACTATCCAACCCAAGAAAAGACTAAAATGGGTTTACTTATAGAAAATATACACCATGACACCTCATAGGGTCGAAATCCCATCCAAAATGCATCATAAATACATGAGATGAGTCACTTACTAGAATATAGGAAGGTTAGAAACCATTTGCTCAAATTCAGCTATAGACTAGGAGTGTGTGTCCCCCACATTAAATTACATGTTTCCTCATTATAAGAGGTAAAAACGAAATTAATTACTCCAATGAAAGCTCAAAGCACAACAAAATCTCGAAATTCTGACTTCTTTTGGGCTATACAAATGTCTTGAGAAATCCTATGTAGATGTATAACACTTTATGATAGATGCGTAACACTTTTTACGGATGTGTAACACTTTTTTTAGCTAATTTTGAGGGACTTTTAGGCCTCCAAATCCAAATATGGAAAATAGGTCAACTAGCCCCGTATGTATAGTTTCCAAAACATCTTTAATTTTGAAAAATGACCCATGGGAAGGCTTCCAAAAGTTGATTCTCCCAATATTACTCCATATGTGTAACAGATTCTAAAAAATAGTGGCAAAAGCATAGAAAACTGGTTTTTTTTTTTTTTTTTTTCTTCCAAAATAGATCTTGTCATGCAAAACAGGTTCCTACTTGTGATGTACTCATAAAAATGCATCCAACCATGTAAGCCATTCATCATTAGGTGCCTTAGTAAAAAACATAACAACTTGGCGTTGTGCATCTGTGAAGGTTGAATTTCTAGTTTAGTGCAAAAATCACTAAAAATACCAAAATTTCTCAAAAATTCTCCAAATTTCTTTTGTGGCACCTGTGGATGATATGATAAATAGCCAATGAATATTCAGTTAGCAAATCTAAACTATCCTTCTCCTTTAGCTTCATTTGAGCTTGTTTGAACTTCTTTTTCACTTGTTTAAGCCTAATTTGTGAAATTCTATTCTTGGTACAATAATGATTGGCCATATGCCTCTGGAGATTATTATTCTTCTTGGATTTCTTCAATAGTTTCTCAAGGTTCTCATTGACTCTATCAAGCCGATACTCTCTGTCTTGATTGATCTCATCAATAATCAGCTCATCAAAGGCATTCCAACCTGCTTTAGGAGATGTTAATTCTCTTTCTCTCTAAATTTCCTTTTTGAGTTCCATTTTACTTGGTTTTCTTCTCTTTGTTTCAACCTCTACATCTTACAAATCATCATCATCTTCAATCTCTTTTTCTTTGCCTTTATCTGCATCAATAGGTACCTTAGGTTTGTCTTGGAGGAGAAATTTTACTTTTAGCTGAAAATTATCTTGTTGTAGGAATGTAATCTGAGAATTTGCAATGGAGAAAATATCCCTCAAATCTACTATTTACTCATCCTTATCCTTTATGATCTATTCAAATCACATTTCCTTGACTTGTTCTTCCATGTAAACATCTATGGGAACTTCTTCATCTCATTGGTGGAATGCTTATTCAACTTGATGTATGAGTGACTGCTCCTCTATCTCTCTTTGCTCAACAATGGTATCAAGTGTAGATACACTTTTGATGGATTTGGTAGCAAAGATATGCTTCTTTCCCTTCTCATAGGTGTGAGTGAACTCAATAACCCTAGGAGCCTTTGAAATCTAAGTTTGCATGCTAGAAGAGCCAACCTCCATTGTATGTGATGATATTGATGGTGATGGTGCGCTATGCATGACAAGAGAACTAGTGGTGGGTGTTGCTGCTAATTTCTCCATGAAGGTTTCCCAAGTAATGTTGATAGCAGAGAGATGATGCAAAACAATGCGTTTGACTAGACCATGGTGGAAAATACTTGGGTGATGATTTTTGTTTCTACTCTAAACCTTCTCAGTCATTCTAAGAAATTTTTTATACAAGTAATGTGGAAATTCAAATGGTTTTGTGGAGGAAAAATGTATCAATAATATGATATGGTACCTGTACAACCTAGATAATCTCCCTTCGGATGTGAAATATTTCATAATTAAGCTCATCAAAGGAACATATCTGTTAAGGAGGTGCCTAAAATGGAATATATACTCAGGGTTCTCTCTAGCATGAGCTTTGAGGAACAATTTATAATATTCAAGGTCTATGTTCGTGCATTTAAACCACTTTTGTCCATGACAAGGTATACTTGTTGCTGAAGAAATCACATCTACTGATAAATGGAACTCTACACCTACAATGATGGCCTTTCACAAAGTCAAACTAGTGGCAAATAAACTTGTCAATTGGAGATGACAACCTTCTTCCATGATTTTCTCATAGAATCTCAAGCATCCAGTCCTCTCAAATCATCCTTTGGAAAAATGTGATGCATTAAATTCTTGCAAGGTGGAGGGCTCAAATATGATGTGGTGCCCACCTTTGTGGTTTTTCTTCTCACTCTCCATAATATCTATCAAAAAGATAAACCCTAGGTTTTTAAGATGTAGTGGGTATGTGCAATGAATCTAGAAAAATAGTGGACGTGGTTAGGGTAGGTTTGGAGGATGAGATGAAGGATAATGAAGCCAAGATAAATTCCCCAAAAAAATTTGGATATAGGGTTGTATGTTAGCTTCAGATTATATATGAAATTTGGTGAAGTGGGTATGAAGGAGGTGGCTAAATTACGAAAACACAAGAATTTTTTTATTTTCCAATGGAAAAATAGTAAGAAATTAGGATTTGATATAAATGATTCTTAGGGAGGATGTGGGTGTCCAATTACTTTTGTATAAGTTGTATAAACTGATGGAAATGATCACATTGGAGCTTGGATGAATCTTTTGGGGGGGGGAATACCACATTTCGGACCCCACCCCCCCCCGGGTAAAGGTTGGTTGAAAAGGGTGGTGCGAAAAAGGTTGCAGGTCATCGATTTGGTGGGGTGATTGATCGAGCGGTTGGGTGGTGCAGGAGACTTAGCCACCAACGACAAACTTCTTTTGTTGTTTTCAACACTTATGACATGAGCTAAAAAATTTTATTATAATACATAATGCCTCCAAACTTTGGATAGAGACATAATTAACTCAAACATTAGGCTTTTAGCGCATGTGTTATGAAACCAACTCCAAAAATAGAAGAAAAGAGATTTCAACACCTTAGAAATAAGCCACTCTGTAGGGGCAAACTCCAACACATTACATAAATGAACAATTGTTGGATGATACAAATGACAAAACCTCCTTTCTATATATAGGAGTCCATGGGGCCATAATGTAATACTAGCCGACCTAACAATAATAATGTAAGGGCATAATAATAATAATATGGGGGTTACAGGGGTACAACAATAACAATAAGGGGGTTACACTAACAACAATAAGGGACTATACTAGTAATATAGGGACCTAACATGCTCCTCTCCTTCAAAAAAGTGTTGTCCTCAACGCTTGAGTAGCTTCGGGTGATTCTGTATAAAATTCTCATCCTCCCATGTAGAGTCTTCAGTGGGTAAGTTCTTCCATTTGATGAGATACTCTGAAATTGTTCGATTTCGTAGTTGTTGATTTCTTGTTTCCGTGACTGCTTCAAGTTCCAATATGGTTTTTCCTTCTTCATCATGTTTTGTAAATATTGTTTGAACTGGAAGTTTGTCCCCTATAACCTTCTTTAAGCATGAAACATGGAAAACTGGATGCACTCGCGAAGAAGCATGAAGCTCCAATTTGTATGCCATAGTACCAATCTTTTTCAACACCTTGTAAGGACCATAGTATTTTGGCGATAATTTATTATCCTTATTAGCTTGCTTGAGGGACATTCGTTTGTATGGTTGTAGCCGTAAAAATACCCAGTCTCCTACATCAAAACTTCTCTCACTGTAATGTTGATCTACCTGTTGTTTCATTCGATTTTCTACCAAATTTAGGTTATCCTTTAAGATTTGGAGAACTTCTTGTTGATGCTTGATGTGATCTTCCACTGCTTGAACCCTAGAATTTTCCCTTAAATAATATCTGATGGATGGTGAATGATATTCATAATGCACCATAAATGGGTTCATTTTTGCTGCAATATGGAAGGAAGTGTTATACCACCATTCAGCAAGAGGTAACCACTTGACACATTGTGCTTTCTTATCAGATAAAAAACGAAGAAGATATCCTTCCAAACATTTATTCACTATCTCAGTTTGACCATCGAATTGAGGATGATAAGATGGGCTATGACCTAGTTGAGTACCCAAACAAGAAAATAATTCCATCCAAAAATTTCCTGTAAAAATGGGATCTCTGTCACTTACAATAATCTTCAGGTTTCAATGTAGCTTTTGAATTGTTTCCATAAATTCAGTAGTAATTGTACTTTCTTTAAATGTATGAGATAATGCACAAAAGTGTGTGTACTTGGTAAGTCTATCAACTACCACCATGATGACATTCTTTCCTTTGGACTTAGGTAAACTTGTGATAAAAACCATTGAAATCTCCTCCCAACGTTGACTTGGAATGGATAAAGGTTGTAGAAGACCCAGGGTCTTAATCAAATGGAAGGTTTTTATAATGTTTTTGAAAATTTGGATAAAGTGCCCCAATAAGCCTATACTTTAAGATAAAGCCTTTGATATAAAATTGACCTCTTTTTATCCTTTCAACCCTTTTTGGAAAAAACTTGATAATGAAACAAGTTTTGAAATAAGACAAAGTGTCTTAATTTATTCCCCTAACTATTATAACTCCATTTAAAAGAGTGGTATGATGAAAATGAAGCCTTGTTTGTCGTCTTTGGTGACATTTTTGGACTTTTAAGTGGCAAAACAAGGACACCTAGATACAAACTTAGATGGAGATGGAATGACTAACCTAAGAATTTAAATGAAAATGAGTGACATGACATCAGAGATGATCATGGCCATGGATGGAATGAAGGGAGCGTCATTTCTAACCTAGACCATATGTAGTGACCAAAATATATTTGAAAACTTGTTTGAAAAGAAAAAAAAATTGACCTACGACTACTAGCAAATAAACTGAAAGAGCATGTTTGATCACTGGACATATTGACATTAATATTGGCTCCAACTGGGGACGAAATATCCTTCAGGAGGTGTTAATAAAATCATAGATCAGGTAGCCTTATCCATTGGGCGATGGAGTCAAAACTGGAAACTGAAAAAAATTGACAATATTTAAATGATGAAATAAAACAAAAAATGACTTTGACTCAAAAAATGACTTGACTACTAAATGAAATTACTTATGGAAGCATACAATCATATGATCCCTCGAGTGCAACCAATCCAATAAATGGCTACTTACTTGAATCCTTCTCTCACTTTCCTCAAGCAAGAAAAAGGAACAAAGGATAGGAAACTCAAAGTTTCCACTAAACATGTGCTCATGATCTATAAATACAAGAAAATTAATCATTCCATATGGCTGCAACAAACTGACGAAAGGATCATGAACAACATGCAACATAAGCTTTTCTAGATGACTTAAAACAGGAAAACAAACCTCCTTCAAATTGTTGGTTTTTCTATGTGCTGAAACTGAACACCTTCATCAATGAATACTGCAACATTGACCTTCATTACTTGTTGTAACAAATTAGCAATAGGGTCTTCAATAATTTCAGGAGAAAGGGAATTTTGTTCTTGAAAATCCATGTTTAACGTAGTCATATTCTCAAAAGCAAAAATGTGCACGTCCATAGGATCCAGTACAAACTCCTCTGCTTCAGCAGACTCTTCAATCTCTAAACCTAGAGGAAGATCATCATCTGAAAAAGGCTCTAAAATAACCTATTCTTTTTCACTTATTTCCTGCAACTTATGATGGTCAATTTGGAGCCTAGCATATTCAAAATTTGAAGGTACATGTATATCTCTTTTGGAAAATCGATTCAGGAGTAATCCTTCATGTGAGTCTGAATTAAGAGTTTCTAAATTATCATATTCATTATATATTTACAAAATATTAACTTCAATGAACTCTTCAATAATTGGTACAACAAGATGAAATTCTATGTCACATACCCCTTTAATCCCATCATCTTGGGTTGCATTCTCATTCTACTGAAAGTAAGAATTTTCAGAAGGATTTGTAATCTTATTTTCCTCAATCATTGACCCCGAAGATGAATAAACCAATAGACTGTCTATTTCCTTTTCTTGTTTGAAAGAGTTATTATACTCCTGATCATGAAAAGACAGAAAAAACTCCATAAATTTTTTAACTCCATTGGATATAACTTGATTTTTAGGATACATATCTATTTCTTCTTCAAGCAAAGAAGTATTTGATGTGTGTTGTGACTGATCCTTTGTATCAAGGCAACTAATCTATGTCATTTTCCGTTGAGAATAAAATTCATGAAGGGCATCTATGATCTCACAATCCAGACACTATTTGTCATCAAAAGACTCTTCAAGGTATTGAATGAAATATTTACAGGATTCACAAAAATATTTGAACAACAAGAATGAATGGAGAGACTTTCCATAAAACTCAAAGAATATTGTGTGAAAATATTTAAGAGAGAATAAGCTACATGGCCTGGATTCAACCCTTCATACCATGATCATGCTTTCCCTTCCAGGGTATACATAAAAAATTTCATCAAAAATTCCTCATGAAACCTAATCCCAATATTATGTATATCCCAATGAAATCTTATTAGATGCAAAATAGCCTCATCCCCATTTCCATCTATGAATTTGGGCAGATAAGTTTTCCAATCTATACAAGTAATTTGATTTGGAAATCCAGGAATGTGAGCATGATTCATAGGGGCATACCTTCTAGCAGTTGAATCCATCCTGAAAACAACGAAGTCACCAAAACGTTCTACAAGCTACCATTTTTTGAATACTAGAATCTCCATCAAAACGCTGAATGTTTGGATTCTTCGACATTAGAGTCGCCAGATGAAATATGCACAACCTTTCTTATGCTTGACCATTATTCACCATCAACAATCAGAGCTAATATTTGTTGTTATTTCTTGGGAAATATTTAACGTTCGCTCCCTGACAATGATGCCAAAATTGCTATCACTCCCCCCAACTTCCCAAGGATGAGACTAGAATTGAAGGATGGAAACCACATACCAGCCTCTAGGTCAGGTAGTTATCCCTTCTAAGAACAGAGAGGGCTCTCTCAATGTCACTTTGCAGTCAATTAAATGACTGAATATTTAATGATCATAGGATAGGTATATTATCTCAGTAAATAGGTTTTTTTGTTTGGGTTTTCTGTGTTGGATAGGAATGACACTAAGGAGACTAGGTCTAGGGTTTAAGGTCGAATTTCAAGGTCAAGTTGCAGATAAAATGGATGGGTCCAGGTAGGTAGCTTGAAAGCATGCTTAGTTTGTGATTGTGTATATGATGAAATGATGGAAAATCTGAATGAGCACTAAGGTGAATTCATTCATTTAGAAGAACATAAACATATAATGTAATCTTGCTAAAACAAAGCATTAAAAGGAATGTTTTTTGCTTTAAAAATTCCAATATAAACACATATAATAATGTATATGAAAGAGTAAATAATATAATTCAACATGAAAAGATAAACATATAGAGAAATAACAAATGATCCAAGGCATACGACAGGATTCTCAACAAAATTTTTGCAACATTGTCTTTGATTTCATCCAAAAGGCTTGTACCATAGATCCATTGAAAAAAACAACTATATCCAACCCAATAAAAGATTAAAACGGGTCTACTTATATAAAATATGAACCATGACATCTCCTAGGGTTTAAATCCCATCCAAAATGGATAATAAATGCATCAGACGAGTCACTTCCTAGAATTTAGGGAGGTTAGAAACCATTCCCTCAAATTAAGTTATATGCTAGGAGTGTGTGTTGACCACATTAAATTACATGCTTCCTCGTGATAAGAGGTAAAAAACAACTCAATTACTCCAATGAAATCTCAAAGGATAGTAAAATCTCGAAATTCTAACTTTTTTTGGGCTTGAAAAGTGTCCTGAGGAATCTTGTGCACATGTGTAACACTTTTTGATAGATGTGTAACACTTTTTTTTAGATGATTTTGAGTGAGTTTCAGGACTCCAAATCCAAATCTGAAACATAGTTCAACTAGCCTTGTGTGTATAGTTTCCAGAACATCTTGAATTTTAAAAAATGACCCATGGTAAGGCTTCCAAACCTTGATTCTCCCAAGGTTACTCCAGATGCATAACACATTGTCAAAAATAGTGGTAGTAGCATAGAAAAGTAGTGGTTTTTTACCTTTTTCTTCCAAACTAAAGCTTGTCATTCAAAAAATATTCTTGATCTATGATTTACTCATCAATATTAATCCAACCATGTAAGCCATTCATCATTTAGGTGCCCTAGTAAAAATTGTAACAACTTGGCGCTGCGCATCTGTGAAGGTCGAATTTCCAGTTTAGTGCAAGAAATTGCTCAAAACTTCTCCAAATTTTTTTGTGGAACATGTGGATGATTTGATAAATAAATAATGAATCTTCAGCCATCAAATCTAAATTATCCTTCTCCTTTAGCTAAATTTGAGCCTCTTTGAGCTTTTTTTTCACTTGTTTAAGCCTGATTTGTGAAACTTTTTTCTTGGTACAATAATGATTTTCCATATGCCTCTAGAGATTATTGTTCTTCTTGGCTTTCCTGAAAAGCTTCTCAAGCTGTCCATTGACACTATTAAGCCAACACTCTCTGTATTGATTGATCTCATCAAGAATCAACTCATCAAAGGTATGCCAACATGCTTTAGGAGTTGTTGATTCTCTTTCTCTCTGAAGTGCCTTTTTGAGGACCATTTTCCTTGGTTTTCTTCTCTTTGTTTCAACCTCTACATCTTCTAGCTCATCATCATTTGAAATCTCTTTGCTCTTTCCTTTATCTGCATCAACATGTACCTTACGTTTGTCTTGGAGGAGCAATTTTACCTTTAGCTGAAAATTCTCTTGCTATAGGAATGTAATCTGAGAATTTGCAATGGAGAAAATCTCCCTAAAATTTTCTATTTACTCATCCTTCTCCTTTATGATCTCTTCAAATTATTTGTCCTGAACTTGTTCTGCCATTTCAACATCTATGGGCTCTTGTTCATCATTTTGGTGTAGTGGTGATTCAACATGATGTATGAGTGGTTGCTCATCTATCTCTCTTTGCTCAGCTATGGTATCAAGTGTAGATACACTTTTGATGGATTTGGGAGAAAATTTCTACTTCTTTCCCTTCTCATAGGTGTTAGTGAACTCAACAACCCTAGAAGCCATTGAAATATGAGTTTGCATGCTAGATGATTCAACCTCCATTGGTTTTGTTGATACTAATGGTGATGGTGTGCTATGCATGACAGGAGAACTAGTGGTGGGTGCTACTGCTACTTTTTCCATGAAGGTTTCCCAAGTCATGTTGATAGATGAGAGATGATGAAAAACAATGAGTTTGAGTAGACCATGGCAGAAAAGACTTGGGTTATGATCTTTGTTTCTGCTCTGAACCTTCTCAGTAATTCTAAGTAAACTTCTGTACAAGTAACGTGGCAAGTCAAGCGGTTCAGTAAAGGTAAAATGCATCAATAATATGATATGGTACCTATACAACCTGGAGAATCTCCCTTCACATGTGAAATATTTCATACATAACCTAATCAAAGGAGCATATATGTTAAGGAGGTGCCTGAAAGGGAAGATGTACTCTGGGCTCTCTCTAGCATGAGGTTTGAGGAACAATTTATAATCTTAAATGTCTATGTCCATGCCTTTAAACCACTTTTTTCCATGAGTAGGTATACTTGTTGTTGAAGAAATCACATCTGATAATAAATTGAACTCTATAGTTGTAATGATGGCCTTTCCCATACTAAAACTAGTGGAAAATAAGCTTTTTAATTGGATATGACAACCTTCTTCCATGATTTTCTCACAAAATCTCAAGCATGTAGTCCTCTCAAAGAATCCTTTGGCAAAAGGTGATGCATTAAATTCTTGCAAGGTGGGGATTAAATCTGACGTGGCACCCTCCTTTGTGGATTTAATTCTCACTCTCCATAATATCTATCAGAATCATAAAACCTAGGTGTTTAGGATGTAGTGGGTATGTGCAATGAATCTAGAAAAATAGAGGACAAGGTTAGGGTAGGTTTGGAGGATGAGATGAAGGGTAATGAAGCCAAGATGGATTCCCAAAAAAATTCAGGATGTAGGGTTGTATGCTAACTTCAGAGCATATGTGAAATTTGGTGAAGTGGGTATGATGGAGGTGGCTAAATTAGGAAAACAAAACAATTTCTTATTTTCCAAAGGAAAAATAGTAAGAAATTAGGATTTTATAGAAATGGCGCTTACGGAGGGTGTGGGTGCCCGCTTATGATTGTAGAAGCTGTAGAAACTGATGGAAATGATCCTAGAGCTTGGATGAATGTTTTTGGAGCAAAATACCAAAAATACAACACACTGACAGATGTGTAACAAGGGTTTCTAGATGTGTAACAAACTCTCTCAGATGTGTAACAACACACTGACATATGCATAACAAAGGTGCCAGATGTGTAACAAAGCCTACATATGAGCCAGCGCTGGGATGTGAGTGGAGGGGAGTGCGTGGGAATGAGAGTGTTGAAATTGGTTGGTCTGGCAGATTTCGGGGGGTATAGTGGTAATAAGTCTGTGAGGGGGGTGTGAAACGATGAGGGTCTAACACGTCGACATGTGAACAATGGGGAGGAAACCACTTTTCAGACGCCCCCCCCCCCCCCTCCTGCTGGTAAAGGTCTGATGAATAGGGGGGTGCAAAAGAGGTTGTGGGTCATTGATTTTGTGGACTGGTTGATCAGGTAGTTGGGTGGTGCGTGAGACTTAACCACCATCAATAAACTTCATTTGTTGTTTTTGACCCTTATGACATGAGCGTAAAAATTTTGCTATAATACATAATGCCTCCAAACTTTGGATAGAGACATAATAAACTCAAAAATTAGGTTATTAGTGCATGTTTTATAATGTTTCTCAAAATTTGGATAAAGTGCACTAATAAGCCTATACTTTAAGATAAATCCTTTGATATAAAATTGACCTCTTTTTATCCTTTCAACCCTTTTTGGAAATTTTTTTAGAATGAAACAAGTTTTGAAATGAGACAAAGTGTCTTACTTTATTCCCCTAACTATGCTAAATCCCTTTAAAATAATGATATGATGAAAATGAAGCCTTGTTCACCCTCTTTGGTGACAGTTTTGGAATTTTCAGTTAAAAAACAAGGACACCTAGATACAGACTTAGATGGAGATGTAATGATTGACCTAAGACTCTAAATTAAAATGAGTAACATGACCTCTGAGATGATGATGGCCATGGATGGAATGAAGGGAGCATCATTTCTAACCTAGACCATATGCAGTGACCAAAATTTATTTAAAAAGTTGTTTTAAAAGACAAAAATTTTGACCTACGACAACTAGAAAATAAACTGGAAGAGCATGTTTGATCACTGGACATATTGACACTAACACTATGCACATCAACATGGCTCATTTGATGCTTTTTAGCTTCCTTTAGTGTTTATCTAATAAATAAAACTTGATCTTCCATTTCTTAAATTATTTGAGGTCCCACCAAGATTTTGTTTTCTAGTTTTTCCCAACTCAAAAGGGTTAAACAAGCTCTACCATAGAATAGTTCAAAAGGTTTGATGCCAATAGAACTTTGGTAGATATTATTATAGGTGAATTACATCAATGAAGTGGATCATCCCATTTAGTTTTCTCCTCCATAACATACATTTGATGCATGTCTTATGGGACTAAATTCACCCTCTTTTTTATTATTATTCTTTGGATGATATCTCATGAAAAATTTCAGTTGAGTCTAAAGGAAATCTTGGAATTCAGTCCAAAATGTACCAATAAACTTAGAATCTTTGTCAATGATGATTTTCTTTGGAAAGCCATGAAGTTTCATAATCTCTTTGATAGACTCCTACGTTATGCCATGAGACTTATCAATATATTTCACTATAATAAATTCAACACTTTTAGTGAGTTTATCCAATACTATGAAGATAGAGATTTTTTTGTGGCAGTTAATGGTATCTCAACTATGAAGTATAATGATATAACTTCCCATTAGAATCTATAATATCATGAGGCTATAATAAGCTAGTATGATGAAAATGCTAAGCTTATATGATATAGCATTCCAAACACTTTTTTACAAATAAATTCACATCACTTTTCATGCCATCCAAAAAAAATGGATTCAAATAGACATACATTGTTCTTTACGCTATGCATATATAATGAGCTTCACTTAGTAAGGAAAATAAAGGGAGAAAATTGTTGATAGTTTTCTATAAGAAATTGTTTATGCTTATTAAATATCCAATTTCTTTAAATAACACTCCACCCACGGTTAGGAAAATGAGAGAAAATTATACAATTAAAAAAAATATATTATAAATTTAATAATTAACCAAATTATTAAACATAAATTCCTTTTAAAAATTTATAATTAAAAAACAAAAATAATACACATATATATTGAAAGCTGATAGCTCAAATATGAAAATTTATGAAATCATGTTTCAAAGTTTCTTGAATTTTGATGATAAAATATGATCTTTAATGTAATATTGTATCTTATATTTTTGGTTTACAAGCCATTACAGAGATAGATATGTTAGGGTTATGGTTTTTTTCTGTAGCAATGATTCTTGAAACCCTAATCGCATTACAAAATCATGCAACTCAAAATAGGGGATATTTTAAATTTAGACACTATCACTGTCGCCAGATCTAATTACACACATGAGTGCTCACATGGGGAGTGGTGCAAGCCCCTCATAAAAAAAAAAATCAGTGAATAGAAACAAATGTTTGCAAGCTACTAGAGAATACTAGAGAGGGAGGATCTAGGGCCCCAAATGAAGGAGGAGACACATGGGACATTATGTTTCTAGATGCACAATGGAAATATCGATTCAAGATTTGGTGCCTACCTAAAGCAAAAACCAATATTGAATATGAACTATGGCCCAATAAACTAAAAGGATATCTAAAAAATACATGAAAAATCGTTCCCTTATTTGTAAGTTTATAGGCATATGGCCTTTAGAGAAAGACATGGTAATATGGATCTATAACAAATGGTAGCTGAAATTTAAAATTGATTTGGAACTAGGGGCCAAAGATTTCTATACATTTAAAATCCTAAAATACATTGCCAATGTTTGAAAATGGCCCTTATTTTACAATAATGAAGATTTATTTATTGGATTTTTGGAGGAACATTGTAACCATGAAAAGGAGCAATTCCTAGAAACCCTAGTATGGGTGAGACTATTTTCTATGGCCAAAGAATTTTTGGATCTATATATTTTTGAAAGAATAATCTACTCGACAGGATCCTTTGTCAAAATATAAGAGGTCACCATATGAGAGAGGAATACCTCATATGCCAGAAGATGTGTCTACATGAATATCTCTTATCCATTACTAGTCTATTGAAATCTCATATCGAGATGAACTATAGATTCGTTCTTTGGATTATGAAAATGTTTCTTTCTGGTGTCAGATATTCCATGAATATGGCTACTTATATAGATAATACTTGATCCATTAGGAGGAATCTCAAAAGGAATATCAAGTAAAGATCCAAATGGTTTTCAAAGAGAAAAAACTAGAAGGAGAAACCAAAGAAATCAACCTGCTAAACTAGTAGTAACCTCAATTCCAACCAAAAATAAGTATTTGATGCTTACAAAATAGGATGCAGTTTCAAAGATGCGTGAGTATCTCATGAATATGAACTTAAAAAGGGAAACCTAGGGAAAAACCTCACCTAAAATAAAGGCTCCATAAACCCCACTAGAAATCCCATCTGAAGGTGAGGTACTCATGCCAAATGTGACAAGAATGGAAGCAGAGGAAGACACTAAAATATTGAATAGAGATTAGAAAATCATGTTAAATATACTTGTAGAATGGAAAAATAAAATTTTTAACATGTTCCCAGAACATTAGAAATCCTCGTATCACCAAATATATTTAAGAGTGAAGGACGAGTTGTAGGAATCCACTAGGGAGGTAGGATTCTTAGGAAAGGGTTTAGGGGTATTTACACAAAGTGGGAAAGGGAAATATCGATCTCATAAGGAATAAAAAAAAAGGGTAGAAGGATGAACATGGCCTTGATTCGTATAGTTGGAGAACACTTGGTTTATACTTGATAGGTGACAATGTTATTAGAGGTGTTTACCTAAAACAAACACTCCAGTCAACGAATATTATTTCTTGGAACATCTACAGCCTAAAAAGTAGAGGTAAGTAGATATATCTTAGGGAATGAATTAAAAAGGAAACCATGACCATATTTATGATACAAAAAACAAAATTTTCAAGCAACACAGCTAAGGAGATCACCTATAAATTTTGGAGGGGTTGTGAAGTAGTAGTGTTGGATTCCAGAGGAAGCATCGAGGGTATGGACATTCTCTGGAACCATCGGGAGGTGTCATTCCAACACTGGATATAAATCCCAAATATTCTCTCAATTCCATTTCATTATGTAAGAGCCAGGGTTCAAGGTGTTTAATGGTGGTATATGTCCCACATATTCCTATGAAAAACCAAAATTCTTGGAAAAAATTAGAACAATAAGGTCCCTCCATAATGTGGAACTCTGGGTATTGGGTAATTTAATTCTATTAAATCCCTCAAAGAGAAGAAGGGGAGGATCAGAATATTAGAATCAGAGGAAAAACGGTTCACCGACCTCCTACATTAACTTCATGTGGCATATCTTACCACTAAAAATGGGATTTATGCTTGGAATAATGATAAAGGAGGGAAACATAGAATGGCCAACATATTGGACCAATTTATGGTGTTAAAATCCCCATTAGAAAGGAATATTTTGCTGAAGCCACTATCCTTCCATGTATTGGCTTAGACCATTGGAAAATTCAATTGAAAATAAACCTTAAAGAAACTCCTCATAATTGACCCTTTAGCTTTAAAATCTTATGGCTTTAGGATCCAAATTTTCTTCCAAAATCCAAAGGTTGGTAGAAGGAAATATAATCCTAAGGTAGAAATAGGATGCACAACTTCCAACTTAATCTCAAAGAATTTAAATCCAAATTCAAATAATGGAAAATGAATGAATTTGCTCATATTCTCAAAGAGAAACGAGTCCTAGAATCTTGTATGAAATAGGTGCAATAAAATATTATCCTAGGAGGACGAATGGGTGCCCTAGTAATGAAGAGGGAAAATTAATTAATAAATTAAAGTAACAAAGTAAGTAGGAGGAGATCATGTAGAAATAGAAATACCGAGTGTGGTGGCTAAAACAAGGAGAACATAACTCGAAATTCTTCCATAAAGAAATGGTGAAGAACTGACATAACAACATGATATTTTCCCTCTCCTATTAGGTGGGGAATGTTTGGTGCAATATCGAGAGTTGGAATAATAAATTGTCTCTTACTATCGCTTCCTATTACTGGAACCCACTCCAAATATATTGCTATCCATCCAAAGAATTACATATCATATCCAAAAATTAAATCATCTGGAGGAGAACAAATCCATAATGTTATAAGTCTCATTTGTAGAGGTAGAGGATGCGACGATGGAAATTCCAAAGAATAAATCTCCAAGACCAGATGGTTTCATAATAGACTTCTTCCAAGATTGTTGGAATTTTCTCGGTTTGGCGGTTCATGCTCTAGTCGAAGAATCCCGTCACTCACAAACAATATGGCCTATACTTAATTCTAATCTTATTATATTAATCCCCAAATATGATAGAGTTGACTATGCCAGTGGTTTTATAAAAATAAACCTTTACAATGTTTTTTAAAATATTATATCGACTATCATTGCTAATCTCCTTAAACCTCTGCTTGGTACTAATAATCATATATCAGTAAATTAGACAATTTTTGTAAAAGGAAACCAAAACTTGGATGGGATAGAGGTAGCTCATGAGGTCATCCAATCCCTAAAGAAATCTAAGCATGAAGGAATGTTGATAAAACTAGATCTCTCAAAAGCCAATGATTAGCTAAACTGGGAGTATCTTCTCCAAACTCTTCAAGACTTTTGATTTTTGGACTAGTGGATTGTTTGAATCAAATAATTAATCTCTACCCTCTCTTTCTCTATTCTCGTGAATAGCTCACCATTATCAAATTTTAATCCTTCCAGAGGACTTCAACAAGGCGACCCATTCCTGCTTTTTATTCATACCTGTAGCAAAGGGCTTAATAATATACCTCAAAGGAACTGGGAATCAAAATAAAACCAGAGGGCTTCACCTCTATGGTACTAATATTCCAATAAATAATCAAAATTTCATTGATGATATTATGCTTTTTGGATTACCAATTGCGGGGGAGATTACGACTCTAAAAACCATTATCAATGAACTCATGGAGGCTTCAAGTACGATGATGAATACTAACTAACTAACTAGCTAACTAAATAACTAGCTAGCTATCTAACTAACCATATATATAATTAATCATGTTTTACAGATACCTTTGGATTATCTTTTGGATTTCTAGATAGGTAAAGTCCTTGAAAAGTATCTGGGTGCCCCAATAGTTGATAACTCCTTGTAAGTATCCTAATAACAGGACATACTTTGGAAAATATCCAAAAATATATAGTTAGGCATTCCACACACTCAACTTGGTAGGTCAATTGCTCCTACTCAAATCTATCCTTCAAGCTCTCCCAACATACCAATTATAAGTCCTAGTAGACCATAAATAAGTCCTTAAGAACATCACTACTCTGTGCAAAACTCTACATCCCTAAGCTAGAAAGGGGTTTTGGTCTTAAAGATCTGTATACACTCAATAAAGCAATGTGAGCTAAGTTGTTTGATAGGTGGCTTCAAGGAGGCAATAAATTATGGAATTTTTTTTAATAGGAAGTATTACAAACCCTCTTCTTAATCGACTAAGCTAAGAGCTAAAAAATACCCATTAGGCTCCTCAATATGGAATTTTTTTTGAGAAAATTAGAGATTTATTCAGAACCATGCCTTTTGGGAGATCATGACTGATTGCACATCACTCTTTTGAAAGGATGGTCGGAAATGGCTACTCTAGCTAGGGGATTGTTAAAAATTCTGAGAGCTGGAGGCTTTATAGCAACTCAAAAATGTACCACACTAGAGGAATTTTGGAAATCATCCCCTCGATCTACTCTATGGAGAAGGTGAAAGACAGTGGAGGATTGGACTAAGCACCAAGCTATGATAGCCTCACATGTACTAGGTCAAGCGTTGCAAAGTTGTACAATTTCAATTTCCCAAGGCGAAGATAAACTACGCTGGGGATATAAAACAAAAATGAATGTTTACAGTCAAAGAGGCTTATACACTATTTAGTAGTCATAATGAGTTTCAAAGAAAACCACTGTGGCAAAAAAATTGGATGTATTGTCATTGTCCTAAATTCACTCAATTCCTATGGCTAATCAGAAAAAATGAAATCCTTTCATGGGATCAAATTCATAAGAATGGATTCTAGGGTCCTCCAATCTTACCTCTATGTAAAAATCAGGAGGAGAAGATGGAGCACCTCCTAAATGTTTTTCCCTTCACCGATTGTCTATGGACTCAAATCTTACTCCTATTCATATATTCAGATAAAAAATATAATAGCCTTGTAGAAACAATGGAACAACTAAGACCAATCATATTCAACAATCCCATTTAGAAACACACATGTATTTTTGTTGCAGGTTTTGTAATGTGGTTGAATTGGAAAGAAAGAAATAAGAGGATATTTAAACAAATGAAAAATGAAGATGAACACATTTGGAAAATCTTCAAACAAAGCATCAGGGAGACTATCCTCTTAGAGGATTAGAATCAGGAGGAGTGGAAAGTCAATTAACATGAGGTATGGATTCTAAACAAACTATAGGTTTCACCATTTATGATCCCTAGAATCAAAAGCAAGTCTCCAAGTAGTAAGAGTGGCCCTCCTACAATCTTTACTCCTCCCCTAATAGGATGTGTGAAGACAAATTTTGATGGAGTTTCTAAAGGAAATATTGGCTAAGAAATCTATGGTGGGATATTACTCGATTGAGAAGTATGCACATTCAATTTGTATACTATAAATTGCGGCATAACTAGAAACAATGTGGTAGAGTTCCATTCTTTGGATGCATGTATGAGTCTGGCTAAAACTGAAGGTTACTCAAAATTGCAGGCAGATGTTGAATCATAGCTGATTATAACAACAAGTAGGATAATAATAAATGGGACTCCAATAGAAATTTTTTTTAAGCCTTTGGCAACCAGAGAACCTCATATCATGCATTTAAAGCTTGATCCAATCCATCCCCTTCATCATTTCCTCACACTCCCAATGTTCTGTTAATAAGGTAGTTGACTTCCCAGCTAATGTGGGATGCTAAGACTATAACCTCTACTTGGAAACAACATGGTCTGAAGAGGCGTGGTCCAATTGGAAGGAACAACTCGAAAGCATCCAAGACCATGACAAATTCTCCCCAATTAGGATGTCAAAATGCGTGCTAATGGAGGTGGGGTGGGGGTGGAGGGGCTCCATTTTTCAACCTACCCCATGCATTCATAGATGCAGAAAACTATTCATTAATTCTACAATTATATGGCATAATATTCTACATCTGAGTTCTCTTGGATGGGAGACCTTGGCTTCTCATTTAATTAGGTGTGCCTATGACAACCCCTTGCCATATGTGGGTCAATTACCCTATAGATCAAGATTTCTATGACTCAAACCTGAATAAAATAACTCAATGTTTTTGAGTAAACCTATGTGTTTTGACTTTGGTGTGGATGACGATGGTATATTCCCATGGCCAAGGCTCTGTGCTTATGGAAATTTTGGGAGGTCCTATCTCTGGGGATGTTAACATCTAATGCATGCACTAGGAACCGAGCATTTACGAGGAAAGAAGGTCAAATAAAATAGTGGAGGTGACCTCTCGAACACTCATGGTAGCTACAATAATAGCTTGAGCAGGGGAGGATGGTGACAAGAAATATTTTTTTCTCGTTGTGATGCAAGTTCAAGGTTGGTGGGTTGGAAAATACTGGGAAATTCATCTTATGCCCAATATCTCATGTTTTTTTAACTCTTTCAATGGTTTTAATTTTGTTTGGTTGTTACTAGTATATAGTGTTCATTGTGTAGTAGTGGTGAGCATCGTTTTTGGTATCCTTGCTTCTTTGTTGTTGTTGGACCTTGTCCGATGTCCTTTACTCTTTTTCCATCAACTACTAAATATCATAAGAATTCGCTCCAAATTTGAAGTAGCCGACTTTGTTCCTCATCTTGTTCCTCATTCTTGTGCAAGGTCCCGAAGGAAAAACATGAAGACCAAAATGAAATTAAATCTTTCTTGAATGAAATCCAACATGTTCAATGCCTAGAACATTTTTATATTGCTAATTTTGATTCTCGGATTTCTCAAGTAGAATACCATATCCAATGTGGCCTGAAACCTCTAGTACTAGTATGAAATAGTGCTCTGGATCTAGTGACAGTCACTTCATTAGATTCTTGATGTTATATTTAGCTACTTAGCATCATGGGGGATTCACTCAATGCACCTATGATATATTACGTGCATTCATGACATACTAAACAATACCCTCAAATTGACTACATATTGGAAAATGCCTCTAACAATCACATTATTTAACCCCCTATCAATATGAACCCAATACATCTTCCCAATTTAAAAAACCCCTATTTTAACTAGATATTGTAGGTATATTTTTTTCATAAACATTTTTTATACCCCTTTATGCTTTTTCATCAACTTTGAGTTCCATTTTTTATACCTGCCAATATAAAAACCATTTACCCGTATTATATGCTCAATATATCATGTCATTTTTTCCTCAACATATATACCCCAATATGAATGCAAGTGGTATGATATGATATTGCTCCCCCAACGAAGCCCTTGTGCTCAACACATGTATTTTGATTTTAGTAGTTCAATTTATTTCAATTGTCATGGACTTAGCAATTATAGTTGTTGATATGTTCATAAACTCTTTTAATTTTAGTAGTTCAATTTATTTCAATTTTCATGGAATTTGAAATTATAGTTGTTAGAATTTTGATAGACTTAGACTATTTTCCACTATTTATTTTTTCTCTTAAGACAAACTATGATTATACTTAGCCTAAAAAATGGTATCTAGCTTGATATGAAGCCATTTTTTGTATAAATTATACAAACAATATGTATATCAATGGATTCAATCCAATCATGCAATGTACTAAAGAAAGATACTAAATCCTTCTACAATTAATTCTGTAGAAATTAAACACGATTGCACAATCACACCAGGCAAAAGAAAGAAGCAAATCAATCCACAGCACTGATATTTTTCCCGGGGAAATCTTGCTGCTCAAAACCCCTCTATCTCTATTCTATAATGAACCAAGGAATCATGAAACAATACAATGCACTCTTGCTCACAAGAATCTACTGCACTCTCCTAACTGTTTGACACTGGTCCAGACAAAATCGGGCCAACAATTATCCAATTTTTAGCCTGTCTTCAGCGTGCCTTGCTCATGAAATTCATGAGTAATGCAATCCCTATTCCTTAGGAATTTCAACCTTCCTCAACTACATAAGTGTCATGGGTAGTCCTGTGGTGTTTTAGCTACATCTGGGTAGTTTGCCAATAATACAACATATAGACAACTTCCCTTTAACCTTTGTCTCAACTAGGTATCCATTGGAGCTGACATGCATGCAAATATTAATAGTAAATCATGAGTTACTTGAAATATCACTGCATGTGAATTAAATCTGATTTAATTCACTTGACCTCTCAGTAGTGCAACAATCAGTTACAACTAGTTAAACTGATTTAATTCAATTAATTGAGTTAACTCATTTCTCATGCATTAAACTAATACACTGACTGCAGCTTGGACTCTAAAACAAATAGAATCACTCTACATGCCTCACCAACCACCCTCAACTCAAATTTCATTAGCTAACTGAGTCTATCACACTCAGTTAACTATTACAATTTATTATGAGATAAGATTACAATTTATTGTCCAATTTATTTAAGGGATAAATAAATTTGACACACATTTCTAGATGCCATTTTCTGGATGTTGTTTATGGATGCCAGTTTCACTATTTCTTGTTGTGAATTTCAACACTCCCTCTCAACAAGAAAGGAATCAATATGTCCCAATTTGGTACCTTTGGAATGTTCTTGCATGCAACACTTTTGAAACTGAATAACTTCCAAACAACTAAATCAGTATAATGCATATGTGATCAAAGTCTTCTGACTGCTGGATCCTATTGCACATGTTTGCTAGATTCTTTGCGTTGTTGACATATGCATCCATGCACTCTGCAATGCTACCAAATCTAATGTTCACTCTAGTATCCAACATGTGTCACTCTTATTTCTATCTTCTTGACATATGACTGCATCAATGTAACAGATCCTTCCTACTACTGCTATACTGTGGGCTCCCAGTAGCCAGGTTCGATCCATGAGACACACCATCTCAATGAATCCTACCCAAATTTCTTCTTGGGATTAATTCGACACATCACCCCACCTCAGACCTCGAGGTATACCTGCATGTACTCCCTCTGCCAATCTGGCTCGAAATTCCCCCCTCCTAGAGGTCTTTGTTGTGCGCCTCATACCTTGTCTTGTGGATGGCTCTACATGAGAGGTTTCTACCACTCCATGATCATCCTTATGTGGCTGCTCTACATCTTGAGGTTCATCCTTTGGAACCAAGAGTTCCTCATTTGCATGCAAATCAAGCTCCCTCTCAAGAGATAATGACATGCCTTTCTCCATTTTGATTTTCACGAGCTTGTCCTTTAGTGTCGAATTCCTTTGGTCTTTATTGTTCCAAAACTGATTTGTCATGGCCTTCCACATTACATGTGGATTCTTGCCTTGGAGACTCGAGAAAATTTGATCTCGACCTCCCTGTAATAAGATCCTCCTCGCCCTTTCTACCTTCTTTTGCCAAGAATCAAGAAGAGTGGTGTCTTCTGCTGCGGGCTTAGGAATATCATTATCAATGAATTATTTCAACCCGTTTTCCTCCAGCACTACCTCCATTCTATCTTTCCATGCAATATAATTAGAAATTCCCTCGGGTGCATATTCCAATCTTAAGCCACTGAAATCCATCATGATTTTCTTATCGCAGCAACGAAAGTATCTGCAAGCTTGAATACTCTTCAACACAAACTCAATTTCTTCTCTACTATTGTGATTTATGGTGCTCTAATACCATGTAGAAATTATACAAACAATATGTATATCAATGGATTCAATCAGATCATGCAATGTAATAAAGCAAGATACTAAATCCTTCTACAATTAATTCTATGGAAATTAAACATGATCGCACAATCACACCAAGTAAAAGAAAGAAGCAAATCAATCAAGAACACATATATTTTTCTTGGGGAAATATTTCTGCTCAAAACCCCTCTATCTCTATTGTATAATGAACCAATAAATCTTGAAACAATAAAACGAACTCTTGGTCACAAGAATCTGATGCACTCTCGTGACTGTCTCACATTGATTCAGACAAAATTAGGCCAACACTTAGCCAATTCTCATCTTGTCTTCATCATGCCTTGATCACACAATTCATGAGGAATGCAATCCCTATTCCTTAGGAATTTTAGCCTTCCTCAATTGCGCAAGTATCATGGGAAATCTTATGGTGTTTTAACTGTATTTGGGCAGTTTGCTAATAATGCAACTGATAATCAACTTCCCTTTAACCTTGATCTCAACTAGGTCTCCATCGAAATTGACATGCATGTAGCTATTAATAGTAAATCATCAGTTACTTGACAGATCATTGCATGTGAATTAAATATTATTTAATTCACTTGACCTCTCATTAGTGCAACAATCAGTTACAACCAGTTAAACTGATTTAACTCAATTAATCAAGTTAACTGATTTCTCATGCATTAAACTAATATAGTAACTACAACTTGGAATCTAAAACAAATAGAATCACTCTACATGCCTCACCAACCACCCTCAACTCAAATTTCATGAGCTAACAGAGTCTATCACACTCAATTAACTATTATCACTCTCAATTAACTATTACAAGTGATTACGAGATAAGATTACAATTTATTGTCCAATTTATTTAACAGATAAATAAATTTGACACACATTTCTTCTAATTTAATTTAGAAATAAGTAAATCAAAAGCCTCTATGGTTGCCATTTTTGGATGCCATTTTTTGGATGTTGTTTCTGGATGCTAATTTCACTGTTTCTTGTTGCAAATTTCAACATTTTTAGCAATATAATTTTAAATTGACAAAAAATATTATATGTTTAATTTTTAATGAAATTTTTTAAAAGTGATTTCATAAATTTTTTAATAACATTTTTAATAAATTAAATCTACTTTATAAAATTTAAATCCAAGGCCCTTTCCTCAGCTCTCTTCCAGCCTAAGCTTTAGGAAATTGGTAAATGTTTGTAGTTCACACATGCGTCGTCTGTCCTCATGGAAAAGAGAAGTTGGACCTTTTCTTCCATCATATTAACAATCAATCTCACTCCATAAAGTTCACTATGGAATGTGAAGTGAATGGGAGTCTACCTTTTCTCAACGTTCTTATTTCAAGAAAGGAGGATGGTTCTTTCTCCCATCAAGTCTTTCGAAAGAAAACACACTAACAAATACCTTCATGCTAGTTCTCATCATTTCCCAGCTCAGAATATAGGTGTTGTAAACACTTTAGCTACCAGATCATTGATAATATCGGATGAATATGATCTTGAAGAAGAAAAATCCCACCTCCTGAGCATTTTCAATAAGAATGGTTATAGCAAGTTCCAATACCTTAGAGCTTTTCAAAAAGTTGAAAAAGGTCCTAGGAATAAAAAAGATTCTGATGATTGGTTTTCTAGAGTGCACCTCCCATTTATTCAAGGGAGTACTGATAAGATCGATAAGATCCTTAAGAAGCATAAGCTTTCCTCGACTTTCAAGCCCCTCAATGCTATTCAAATCTCTCAAAGGTTAGTTAAGGAACCTCTAAACCCTAGGGATAGTAAAGATTTTTACATCATTCCTTGCTCCCATGGGACCCCATACATTGGTGAAACTCGTCGATCCATTAATCAAAGGATTCTCGAACACGTGGCTGACCTAAAGCATGGAAGGTGATGCTCCTCTGCCTTAGCAGAGCATGTTGAGAAGATGAACCATTACATTTGCATTGAAGAGGCTAAGGTCATTGCTAGGATTGATCATTTTCATCCTCGTAAGTTGAGTGAGGCAATGGAGATCTAGAAAAGACTGGTTAACTTTAATAGAGATGATGGGTGGAGTATTAGCACGTGTTGTATCCATGCTCTTTAATCCTAGTTGATGTTTATTTTTAGCTTCCCCCCTCCCCCCTCCTTTTTTTTTCATTATAAGTTAAAATTATTTATTCAAGTCATTTTCTTATTATTTTCTATTTTTCGATGTTTGATTATTCCGTTTGACTTTAATTTTTTATTTAACAACTTAAAAATAATATAATATAATAATGATAAAATATAATAAAATGATATTATATACAATGTAAGGGCTAGTTTGATCATCTCTTCATCTATTTAAATCTATTGCCATAATTTGATATCTCATCTTATTGTGATGTGATATCTCATCTTGTCGTGAAGATGAAATCTGTTCTTATGTGATTATTACCAAAAATCTCTCTATACAAACTATAAATAACAAAAACCAAATTTAAAAAACAATAACTAATTCTTTAAAATAAATGTCATCTCTAAATTTAAATAAAATTATTTTATCGTTATAAAATATAATGACTTATCAAATCAAATATAATAATTTACAATATGATCATTTCTATTCAATCAAATGTAATAACTTATTCAATACGCATCTTCATATAAAAATAAACTTTCATCAGTAAATTAATCTTAATGCATCACCATTCTTAACAATATATCAAAAAGAAGATCGACAAAGCCCTTTTTCAAAGCTAAGATCCAACTACAACCCCGGCGTGATATACATGAATTCAAAACCATCCATCTTCCTATAAAAACCACATGCTTTATCCTTCATATACGACCATCGAAATAATGGGTAATATTAATAACAAAGATATCCTCGTCCATGAGATTTTTTTCCCTATTTTAATAATTAATCACAATATTGTAATGAAAAAGAAGGCCCCACGTGGTATCACAAACACCCTTTTACATATGATAGAACACATAGGGCTAACATGAGGACATTGATAATCTTTTACATGTGATAAGGTGCACACATAGATAATTAATATAATTTTCCTATATTAAAAATATGTAAACCCATGTGTAAAAAAACTGCAAAAAAATAAAAATAAAAATAAAAACTCTGCACTGCCCGGTACTGAATGAGAATTTGATGGCTTTTACATACCAATAAAAATTCTCTACCAAAACATAGATATCTTTTCAGAAGATTGAGATGAGTTGGAGGCCTAGATGAGCCAGCAAATGTGTTTTTATGTATTTTTTTTTTCAATCATGCCTGAAACAACTCTCGGCTATGGAAAAAGGCAAAGCTCCCTGTGAAGGGCAAGCGTGGACAAGCCTCATAAACTGAGAGGAGGCGAATACATCAGGTCCGGATGAGAGGGGTTCGATTCTGGGGCCGACACACGCCACAAATGATAAGGATTCTGGTGCAGGCAATGCGTAACCGAGGATAAACTCTTCTGCAGTACGTGGCCATTTCCTGCACATTTTCCTCTATCTTTTCCACCAATTCGCTCAGCTGCCTGCACGGAGGTAAATACAACGTTAATGGGGCGGCTGAAAAACAGAGAGCGAGTGCCAGTAACATTTCTATGATATTATCGTTGTTTCCCTTTATCTTCTCCTCCTGGCCTTTCAAGTCTTTCACGTTTATCTATAAGCGAAAGGGTATCGTGAATTACAAGTTAGGTGCCTGCCGCCGACTCAATTCACGAGACTGTTTGGTGGTCGTAAATGTAGAGTGTAGGGTAAGAATGGTAGTTGTTGCTTCTGCACTTCTTATTTTATTTGGCGTGGATGATAAGGGCACTCTAGGGAGAGCAAAACTTGTAGCTCGGAGTTTCTAGTTGATCGCTATGGCGTCGATTAAATATTGATATTGTGACGTTTGGTTGTATCTTACTGTGCTTCTTTAGTACGTGGGTAGTTCACGTAATAGAAGCCGTGTGTGATTGTTGTTACTGTAATGAAACTTCTAGTTACAGTTGAGAGTTTCCAGAGGTTACGTTGATTTTAATAAAAAGAAAGAGGGGGGTTAAAAATCAATTTATTAAACAACCACATAAAACGTTATACTCAATTACTTATGCCGCGTAGATTAATTAGTTTAAGTTACGGTTTAGATTATATAAAAGCTATATTTAATTATTTATGAGGGGTAAATTAATTGGTTTAAATGGGTTTAGTTTCTAAAAAAATTATTTTTAAAAAGAATTAAACTATCTGAAAAAAGACATCCAAATTCAATAAAACTTTTTCTATATAATCTTAGTGATAACATTCTACTGTAAATAAATCATTCTTTCATCGATACAAAATGTCATCTCAACCTAAATTCAACCCTTTTTTTTTAAAGATGTTATACTCATTGTACCCCATAAATACCTTAAAAATTTATATGCGGTGTTATATGTAATGTACCCAAGAAGTCTCATAATATCAGTTGTGAATTGTTGGGTATGCAAGGACTCCAAGTGTATCACAGGTGGACGAGGCTCATGGAAGGCATGGCTAAGTGGGCCCTTACTTTTTCGTTTAACAAAGTACTAAACTATTATTAAGCGTGGATAACCAAACTCTTTTAGTTGGGATTGAAGTAGTTTTAAAGCCCATTAAAATTAGTTTATGGGAATAACAAAGGGAGGACTTGAGCATTATAGCGAGCCCTCATATTTCTCCAAAATTTGTTGTCAGTAACTTTGTTTTTCAAATCTCTTATAGGGTTACTTGGTATTTTTGTTTTTAATGTGATGTTTTGAAAAGTTTTTGAATTATTTTTCCGTTTTAATTTCTTTAAAATTTGGGAGGAATTCATTGAAATCACAAGTTTGATAGTAAACTCTGCACAATTGAAGTGTCCTAGGGGTTTTTTAGGGTGTTGAATCTATATACGCAGTGAAAAACTAGTTTAAATAACACAAATCAAGATTTCACCTCAAAATTTTCTACCGAATTCTGACTAGAAAATTCACCGGAAACTCTAAAAAGTCGCATTAAAGACAACTCCCCTTACAAAAACCTAGGGAAGGTAATTGGTGGACTTATCTTGTCCTTGTTCTGAGTATTTTCTTTTTGTTAGAATACTTCATCCCGTTCTACATTTTTAATGGCTTTTTGAAAAAAAATCAGAGTTTCTGCATTTGTGCTTAAATCTTGGTGTACTTTTTCCATCAATGGACAATATGTCTTGTCTTTTTGTCAAATTTGTGGAAGTTTATTTTCTAGGTGATTTAAACAAGCTTTTGAATCTTTTCACTAGTTCCTTGGTTTTGGTTAGGGAATCTTGTTGGCTAGTCAACTTCTGTTTGAGATGCTACACTATCTTCCTCAACCTTTGATTCTCTTACTCGACTTGTTGGTTGATCACTAGAGATTTTTCCATAGATCTACTGCATTCACCTATGTTCAATGAACAATATGATGAATGAATGAATTGGTGTACAAGCATCAAAGAAACATTATTTTGATACTAATGAATATTGAGATTATAGAAGATTACAAATTGCTACAATAATGTCCATTTTCTCTACACTACACTATGAAGTGTATGACTCGATGTAATTTTCAAAGTAGAGATATTCTCAGTGTTGTCTTTAGTGATGAGTGCCTTAAAGAGGGATTTGGTGGGCCTCTTGCCTCTTTCGAGCCAATGAACCATCTCTTACTATTGGGAAGATGTAGCTTGATGAATCTTGTAGTTTGAAGTGGATGGTGCATGTTTACTCACAAGATTAAGTTTCTTGTTTTTAGGGGTTCCATCTCAAGCCTTGCATGACTTCCTCCAATGCATCACAAACTACTTGGTTGTGATGAATCTTGGTAATATGTCTACCATATCCCTTAAGAAACAAAAGAATTCTAAAAATGGAATCTTCCCATTATATTATCCAACTTGATTCCTTGTGTCACTAGAGGATTAGGTTCCGCATAATTTGGATCTATGCTTGTTGAAATAGGACTTATATGTGTCAAACGTTCATGATATGCTTAGTCCTTGGAAAAAAAATGTTTTTAGCTCCCTATGAGTTTTAAAAGTATGTAAGTTGTTGATTTAAATGAGTTCTTTTGTCATCAATATGTCGTATTGGTCAGCATTTTGCATCAATACTAAAGATATATCAAGTTACTAGCATATTCTTTCTAACCCATTTTTGAAATTTCTCAATGTCAACCAAATTTACTAGTAGAAAATTCATGAGTACTTGAGGAAAAGACACCGGAATTTTTCTAGACCTGGTGACCTTAAAGAAAAATTTTAATCACAATGGTGTTAAAGTATGCAACTATGGACAAATTACACTTTTTACAACTCCATTGATGGAGATAATGATTGCATTGAACTACTATTTTCAAGAGGACCAAAATTGACTTAAAGATCACTCAAATTAGATAAGGGAAATCGTATTTATGAAGAAAATCGCACATGTGCATATTTGATAAGGCCAACCCTTAAGCAAAGTCGAAGCCATTGGAGTGATATAAATACAAGTGGCCTCTACCTCATTTGGAAATAATCATAAGACACTCTTCTACCTTCATTTTGGCTTGCACAGGTCTGAGGCTCATCATCAGAGGATCATGTACGCTTTGAGGTGAAATTGCAGGGTCTGAAGCTCGCATCTCATTTTTATGGTTTTGGGTCATAGTCGTCGGCACCACATAGGAAGAAGTCGACCATAGTAGCTCACACAAAAGCTTACCTGTGTGACTAGATTCTTCCAGTCACACAAAGAACTCTCCATCCATGCAAATGGGAGTTAGGGTTTCCGCACTCTAGATCTGACCCCAGTCACTCGCATACCATCCTTAAGGGAGCGACTGGGCATCTATAGTCATTTATATGACTCCTCCTCTGTGCGATTGGGAACTAAAATATGAAATGTCAGTCTTCCGAATTTTGATGAAGTCCTAGATGGGATAGTATTTATTAGGCCTCATTGTTGATAGAGTTTAATTGAAATAGTGAAGGCAACATTTTCATATAAAAAATGGAAAGTTATGGATCTTGAAGGCTGGTTCAAGAGGGAGATGATCACCTCTCATTGAAGATAAGTACTTTATGTTTTATGATGCTTCTCTATGTATCTAATTTTGTTTAGACTTATAGATAGGATTATTGTTTTCATTATTACTTATGCTTCATGCATATATATGAGTATTTGGATTCTTCTAACATCTTGATGAGTTGTGATAAGTGGATCCTTCTTGAGGATCATGGCTAGTGTAGGAAGAGAAGAACTAGCAAACGAGCCACCTCACTGAAATATGAGAAAGTGATACAAGCTGCCTATGTAAAATAACAAGGTGCACAAGTATTTGAATACTACAAGGTATGCAAGGTATATTGTTTCAGTATTATGTTTCAGTTGCAAAAATTGGATGGAAAGGTAAGTCCTAAGGTATGATGAGGCTTGAAGAATTCATAGTTTGGAGGTTGTTAGGGATCAGTGCCCTGGATCATTTTAGGTACCGAGTATGTATTTGGTAACATGCAAGTAGCTTCCCATGAAAAAACCCTATAGATAAGTATTATTTCACTGTCATAATTTAATCTTGTATATTCACATATAAGATTGTGAATTGAATTTTTAAGAATAAATTATTTGAGGATCAATTTTGATTTTATGGATAGGGAATTCTTATTAACCATCATAGAACTCAGGATTGGTTATGGAAAGATATATCAATTAAAATGGTCTCTAGTGGTCCACAATGAAATAATATAGGCATGCATTGACACAATATAAGTATGAGAAAAGTAGTAGCTTAGTTAAGAAACACGTTTATACACAGACAAATAGCATGATAAAAATGGCACATAGAAACAAAAAATAACGAGGATGCAATGAATCTAATATAGGAGCCTTATGTGGTGAATATGGGAATATTCTGTTGTAGGAATATGTACGGTACAATTGATTCCTAGCTATGAATAACATGTAAATTAAAAGTATAATAGGTTCCTTACAAGACAATGAAAATTTTGTCATAGATGGGGATAATTTGATAAAATATTATACCAAGTTGTCATAGGGATGGTGAGAAGCGAAGAAACATTTGTAGTATAATCTTATACAAGTTTGTTAGAGGGATTCAGGTGGCATAGCCATGAAGCAAGTGGAAAAACAAGCTTCCTATAGGAAGTGCCAGGTTGTTAATAGGTTACCACTTATGGTTGGTCACAAATAAGTGACAGGAATTAGATAGGTTTAAGTTCTTGTGTCTGATTAATCGTAGGCTACCCAGATGTCATAGGATCTCACAATATGTGACATGTTTGTAACCAAGAATAACAAGAAACTACTAATATATTAGCCACTCGTGGGTGACATGTTCTAAACATGCCTACAACAAGTGAATTGGGTGTGGGTAGGTAGAAAGTTGTACCAGGTGGTCACATATAGCTGACAGGAAAATCTATATGCAAGAGACGGTACATAAATTGTACACAATGATGGTATAGATTGTTGGCATGCAAGAACAATTTTTGCTTGGTTAAGTTGCAACAATGTCAACATTTCATGAATTTTTATCATTGTCACATTATAGGAAAATTGTAAATTATGTTGTGTACTTATTTTAATGACTGCATGCATATGATTGGTGTTGTTCTTTTAAAATTTAGAAAATTTTTATATGAATAAAGGTTAATCATTGTTGATATTAATTTTACTTGATTGTTGTTGTCTAGGTATCACGTGGGTGGAGCTACAAGTGCATACTCATCGACATGGGGTAAGAACCTTCTGATCTAGTTGTTGTGTAGAGAGCACAAAAAGTGTGAAGGAATCCCCTCAAGAAACTAAAGAAGAAGACATGGATTGCGAGAGTCTGCGGTAGCCAATTCAGATTGTATATATATCATGCACTGAGGATAGTGCATAAAATAATGGGGGAAGGAATGTAATACCACTTTAATTCATAATGAAATTTATTATTATTTAATAATGATGGTGAGCCAGATTAATATTATGAGGCTGAAGCACCCATGTAATGAAGTTAAATATAGTGTGGGGCTAGCATGCCCAGATACTTATATTATTGTAAAGGTTGTGAGGCCTCATAGCCTAGAATATAATTAATGTAATAAAATATTATAAAAATAATTAAATAAGGTTAGTTGTGGAGGCTACTCCACAAAAAGAGTATGGTGGGTGCAACTCCAAATAAAAAAGCCCTAATTATGTTCTTTGGTTGAAAAGTGCACCTGAGGTCCACATGGCCCTAGTGAGTGCCACTTGGATAATTAGGGCTATGAAATTATAAAACAACTATTATTCATTCATTTAGGGATTCCTGGAGGGGTAATTAATCATTGAGTTCTAGGGTGGACTCTGAAACTGACTGATGGCCAATGAGTCCTGGGGTTGGATTTTGGACTAGTCGGGGCATGCTTATTAAGTTAACCTTGTTGTATGGATGCATCATGTTTATGATGTGCACCCTATTATAGCTATGGGATCCTCGTGCTTCGATGTTGGTTTCGCCCTATTTATGGCTTGGTGTCCATGGAGTTCTGGTGAGAACGTAGTGTCGTTTTAAAGTTTGGAAGGTTCCTCGAGCCTTGGATCGACATGATGGTTGGTTTGGCACCTTGAAAATTAGCCCAGAGGGTTGTTGGAGCCCTGGAGCAGTGTGCCTATTGGACTGACACCTTGGTCATGAATATGTGGAATTTTACAATTACTATTGCCTATGGAGTTGGCACCTTAGCTCGGGGGTGACTTATGTATGAATTTATGAGCCATATGATCTATGGCTAGGAGGAACGTCGAGAGAACACACTTAGTCGGTATCTATTGTACATATAAGTATCTCTGTTTCACCTATATTTTTCTATATATTATAATGATATTACTAAGTTGAATTAAGGGGAAACCCTAATTATAGGGTTCCGTGGTTAAATGCTTGTTACAAATTGACATTCCATTGTGCAGACGTATATTGTTATGAATCACATGTTTAGCTGATACTGTTATGCTAAAACCCTATTCAATATTTGGTGCTTAGAATTTAAATTTTAGTTGTGGTTAATGTGAATCTGATATGCTTGATGTTGTTGGATTATATTAATTATATATGTGGTGGATATGTATTTTTTACTCCACTATGGACTCTTATTTAGAGTTAATGTGATTTAAATGCCTGTATATGGTGTGCACTCCTATATTTTTAAAAAATGTAATTGCCTAGAAGTGAAAGAATTATGGCAGATTTAAGAATAATCACTTCTTTAGTTAACGTTAAAGGATTTTAAGTAGTGTTACCTTTGTAGTGTTGCTCGATTGGGGGTCAGGGTCATTACACATTCCATTATGTCACATTTTTTCATGTATTTCTCACTTTTTGTGTAGTAGGGTCCATCAAAAGTATGCAACATGGGTACTCTTTAGATAAAGGATTGAATTCGACATCCAACAAGTGCTCCCGCTCGAAATTTGAGTAAAGTCACAGGTAGATAAGTTGAAAAAGTAGTTTTGTTTTAATCTTTGTAACTTTTTACTTGAAAAAAGATGAATCATCTCCCATGGTTGACATCATGATATTGAATCATATTGGTTCTTATAAAGTTGATTTTTCTTGTACATTTTTGTTTTGAGGCCCATTTTAGAACGCATAATTTCTCTAATGATGATGGAAAATTTTCATTTATTTAGACTATATTTCTATATAAAATATAGAAATTTATTTGTGGATATATCTCAAACCATGGATTAGATGGCTAAGAAATTCAGATGATGGAATCATTATGGTAAGATGAAAAAATGCACAAAGTTTCGAGTAAAACCAATTTACAAGTTTTGATATATTAAGCATGATCACCTACAACCATTTTATTTATATCTCGAGTTCCATGCATCATATCACTCTAATTTTAGGTGTGGAGAATCATTATGAGAGTAAGAACGTGCCCACAAAGTTTCATCCAAATCCACATTACAATTTGTGATAAATTTGTTAACACAATTTTTTATTACACCTATAATAGTTTATTGTTACACCTATAATAATTTGTTGATACACTTGTAATGTTTTGTTGAAACTCCTGTAGTAGGTTATTTGCTATGTTTTAGGATCTTGTAAATGGTTTGGTGTGATTTTTGGCACATAAGGGGATTATATGATGATGAATAAAACCATTGAAAATCACCTCAACATTAAGTGTATTTGGGATTAAATGTCAATGTCTTTGAATCTGCTACAACTCCATCTCTACAAATCCACCAAAATTGTTAAAAGGATAATTTTGAAGGTATGTTGGTTGTGGGAATTCAAGAAAAAAGTGATAAGTTTATTTACGAAATCTTGGATTAAATATCATAAGTTATACCACTTGGGTTTTTTCATGATTGACTAGTAGAGACATGAGTGTTATGAGAAATGTAACTTTGAGAAAAAAGGACAACCATCATTTAAAAAAAAAGGCTTTCGGGTAGGATTATTACAGAAAGGTAGCATGTATGTATTCCCAACAGAAGCAACGAACTCCCAAGACAAGATCAACATCGCTACACAAGAACCAACATTGGATATTGAAGGAAAAGTTGCTACATAAAGAGCTTGTTATGAGATTGAGAGAAATAATTAAGGTGGAATCATTCATGAAAGGAGAATAGTGTGGTGCATTTGATAATGTTGAGTGAGTTTTTGTTGTCTAATCGACCATGTTTTCATGAGGAAATGCGAAAGGTAAGGCACGGGGGAGATCTTGGGCCGCCAAATTTTCCCATTTTTCACCATTCTAAACACCCATTTTCATTACTTTACCACACATATTTTCTTGTTTATTACCCATCTTTCTCTGTTTATTTATGAATGTGCCACGTTAAGCTTATGAATATCAAAGTAACTAATTATCATTATTTTCCTTTATTTTTTATGAATTAGAAACGATTATTATTTTTCTTGCTATTATGGTTTTCCCAGTGTTGTTGCAGTGGTTTCCATGCAATAACTATAACATCCTCCATGGATGGAATATTTACACATCTCCTAAAGGAATTTTGAAACATGGATTTTACTCCTAGGGATGTTGACATGCATTTGCATTGCCTAACTCAAATCTAGGTCAAATACGTTAGGCCCCAACTCATAATCTACATCTCAGACAATCACACAGGAAGAATCTACTAACTAACTTCAGACACGATTTATGGAGAGATGAACCTAGACTAACTATCTTCTGCATTTGCAAATGAAGATGAACCTAGAAAATTTGCAAAATGGGTTTTCCTTAGAGCATCCCTAGTTTGATAACACAATAGTTGTTTCTCCAGAAAATATGTGGATGGGGAACTATGAATGGTTCTATTAAGCATATCTTTTCTATTGTGGTCGTTGATAGATTATGTCCCAAATTGAGCAATCAATTAACAACTGAAAAAATTCCACCCTATTCTTAAATGATTCTATGACTAATAAATATATTGTAATCAGATCTTGATTTTTTTTCCAACTAAGATCTCCAAAAAAAAATAGATTTAATATTTTGTAATCTTCCCATAACTGTGACAACCCAAATTTAGGGATTTTTTTCTAATTTGTCCCCTTGTCTCTTTGTGTAAATCTTGTAGGTAGAGGATAGTTTAATAAGTTAATCAGGAGTTATTAAGTAAGAAAATGAATAAGTTATCTTAGGAAGGGGAGAAACCATCATCTTTGTAACAAAAAATCTTGTAACTTCATTTCTAAAGCTAATGCAATCTATGCAAGTTTGTGGCTTATCTCTAAATTGTTGATTTGTGAGTTGTGAATCACCAGCCCCATGCTAGGGAGGAAGGGCCCTCCTATTTACCAGGGGTTGTTGTGATAATATTGGTAGATAACTATTACACATTAATTTATTTGTAGGTTATGTTAATTGATTTATTATTATATCACTGTTATATATTCGTGTTAATAATTTTCTTCTACTACTAGTGGATTTAGCTTGGAGAATATTTAATACAATTTTCTCATGTGTCAACATAGGTATTCTTGGATCAATCCTTACTAACTGTGTGCTATTGTTCAACTATTGTTACAAATTTATAATTTTCTTTTGAGACACAGTGTTAGTTTGTTTCCTTTACATCTATTACAATGAAATTCTTAGTTAATGAATGAGTTGAGTTCAGTTGGCTTGATGGTTGTGATCGAATGGTTTTGTGTGAGGATTGTATTCAAGGAGTGTTCATTTCTGCAAGTCTTATTTCATTTCTAGAATTGTGTAGTGAGTTATTTTTATGCAAGTGAGGGTTTGAAAATGAGATTGATTTTTGTTCCTACAAGTGTGAGGAGTCACAACTTTGTTCTTGTACGAGAAAACTTAGCATCAAGAATTTTCCAATGCTAGTTAACTATTGTTGCCTACATATATTTTGCACGATAACCTTGAAATAAAAAGATCTAGCTGGATTGATAATTTATGTTTGAACAAAATCAGTTGTTTTATTAAGACAATTCGTTTTCCCAACATAATTTAAGGTGATTTTTTTTAATTGTATGAGGAGTTGAATTTCTTGGAGGAGATGATAGAAAGCCAGAGAAGGCATATTTATATTGTCAAATCTGATTTCGAGGAAATTTCATTAAAAAATAATTATGAGAAGACTGAAAAATGAAATTAGGGGATAGGTGAGGGTTTTATTATTATTATAATAGAGGAGTTTGTGCAACATCTTTGGGACAATGAAAAAAATGATGTTCAGCCAAGGGAAAAGGTTGATAAGGAGATTGTTGAATTGCGGATGTTGAAGCGGAAGAAACCTAGGAGAATATATGATATATAGAGAAGGATAGGAAATAAGGAGATGTAGCTGATTGAAGAAATTTGTATAAAAAAAGTAATGGGGAAACAACAACATAAAGTGTGGAAGCCTCAAGAATTAAAGGAAACTGTAGAGGCAACAAGGAAGCATAGAAAATAAGCATCTAGAATCTAAAGTTTGGGACCCAAGAGGATTTCATCAACATATAAAACACACATGGTTAGGAGACCATGAATATTTTTCACCTTGGACGTATGATGCAGGAGCATCTTACCTCCAAGTCAAAATACATTTTGACTATACTTAGGGGTATTTCATTTTCAAGGGATTTGGTTCCTAATTATGTGTAAGTGTTAAATTATTTGTATTTTATATTTTTTCAAGACAAATTGTGAATATTGTAATTAAATCTATTTGTAAGTAGATATCTCGAGAATCTTGAGTGAGTTAGAGATATTTTAGAGTTATTTAGACCCCTTAGAGGATATGTGGACCTAGATGATCCTAGATAAGAGGTTTGTTGATGATTTTTTGGATTTGAATTGATTGTAGTTCACAATCCTCTTTCTTATAATTATGTGAAATGAGAAAAAAGGTATGATGTAGAAGAAATGGGTGAGATAGTAGTTCGAGAGGGCTTGCAATGAAAGCCAAATATGGCCATAAGGCCAAGAGGGGAAATTAATGTAAATCACGCGAAAGAGAAGGTTTTTGTGTAATTTTGTACAAAGAATGTAATTTAGTAGAATAATACTCCATTTTAAGTGTTGGAAGAATTGTTGTAAATACCCCGTTGTGTTCAATTAAATCTTTGTATGAATCAGGTGTGTTGCAAGTGTGATAGTTAATCTCGGGAGGGATAACATTCTGAATGTGCATTAGAATCATTACAAAGGTTACATAATCATTGTTTAAGGCTAAAAAGTGAGAACATTTTAGATAGACAAGGACAAGAGTATTCTTGTATTAAGGGAAAGCTTTTATTTGATCGTTGATCAACTGCACGGGGTCAACGATCCAAAGAAATCATAGTAAGCAAAAAAAATAGATTAGAGTGGCACAGTGGAAGTAGTATAATCTAAATCTTGTGAACAGATACACCAAAGATAGAAAGGGGTCGAGCTGAAGTATAAACAAAAAGTGAGACAAAAATTTTGTTTTAAAATCTTCCATGGGATTTCATTAGCTAAGGGAGTTTGGGTGATAAAACTCAAAGTTATCTTCAAACATTCACGTTAAGAGACAACATTTGGTCGAAGGTTCCATCCTGGAAGGTCGAGAGAGGAGAGCATAAAGGAGAAACTGGGCTGACTCAGCACGAGGTGAACATGTTGACTAGTTAACATGTAAAGCATTAGGGTGACACAAAGAACATTCATTGAAGATCCAGATTATCAGGAGGCCCACAAAGGAGCGTTGCATCCGCTCATACGTAAAGGGTTTGTGTGCTTTAATAAAGGTTTGGGGTTGACATTTGACGTTAATAGATGGTGCAATAAGTGACAAAAAAAATTTCGTCTCCCAAAGTTTGTCTCTCAAGACGTATTGAAGTGTGCAGTTGAGGGAACGACTGGGATGAGTGGAGTCAGACTAAGGTGGAAGTCGACTAATGAGAAATGAGTTCGGATGACATGTTAATAAAATTTTCAAGCCCATAACTTGAAGCATGGGTGAAATTTGAGTTCGTGTCGGATGACTTGTCTCAGAAGGACTTCCCCAGCGTTTTAAAAGCGAGCAATAAATGCATGGGTGATTCAATGAATGAGCCTCTACCGTAGCAATTTCATTCATGGCATGGTAAAAAATACGCTTAATTTGACTACATATTAGAAAATACCTCAAAAAATCACTTTATTTAACCCACTACCAATATGAACTCAATACACCTTCCCAATTTAAAAAACCGTAATTTGACTAGATATTGTAGTTATCCATTTTTTCATTATCATTTTTATACTCCTTTATATTCATATCCCTAGCATAGTGACATGATGCCTCTCATATGACCCCACATGCATTCTATAATGCACCTTTCCTCTTTCTATATACATTATATATGCATATTTTTTCTCCAACAATACAATTACTCAACCCACACTTAAGCACATCTCGCTATAATTAGTTCTCCCTCCCACTCTCAATACTCCCATGATACTCCTAGACCTCTATTTCTCCATGGCGCCCATTTTTTACCTCCACGTGGCCAATGTATTGTATAAAATATACCTTATAATATACATAGTGTTATACAACATATAAAAACCATTTACACCCCCTATTATATGCTCAATATGTTATTACATGGTTTCCTCATTTTTTTCCCCAATATGAACGCACATGGTATGGTATTTCTTTTTTAGTGAAGCCCCCATGTATAAATGAAAGCATCTAGATGATGTAGGATTGACTTGATGTGTAGCGGCAATGATATGGAGCTAGAATATTGGTCGATGAGACCAACATAGAAAGTGACATTTCACAGGAGGATAAAGGCTATGTATGAATGTTAAAACGGTCAAAACCCATATTATATAGGAAGGTCATATGGACGACCTGTCCTTGCATTATGTTTCAAAAAATATTGGCTCCGATGACTATAGAAAAGGAAAATGGGCTTCAATTTTAATTTCTATCCTACACCCTTTTTTTATAGTGCAAGTTGAGGCCACAATGGTTCTTCTTATAGTTTGGGCTACACATGGATACACACACACACACACACACATATATATGGAGAGATTTTGGCTCTCGTGGTATAGTTAAAAGCTCTTGAATCCAATAATTTTTGAAAGGGTTGTATACCCTTAATATTAATTAAGGCATGTCTAAAAGCATTAAGACAATTATTTATTTCCTAGGTCTAATTCAAGGAAGCGCTTGTCAAATTAAAAATTATGGGAGTGCTAATTAGATCCTCGTCGAGCCCACATCATTTTTTATTTCCCATCATTCTTGAACCTCTTATAAACTCAATATTTTTATGTGCATCTTATGTCAACTTGGGTTAGGATCTATGAACAACGAAACCAAAGTAGTAATCTAGTGAAATGTCTACATAGTGACTAGTTTATCCATACAAAAGTAGATATTAAACAATGGAAGACATGCAACACATATGATAGAGAAAAGAGAGGAATAAGAGTAGTGGTCCACTAGCTAAAGCACTTCTTATATTAATCAACAACCATCATTACCTTCGTTGCAAACATATCTCATATTTATACTAGACTCTAGTCATTGTCAACTAATTGAATGACGCAACAAACATTGAAAGTCAGTCCTGAGGAGAGATGATCAACGGTGACGTGGCTCTGTCCTCGTTTCCCTTTGAAACCTCATTCTTCACTCCACGTGGTCTATTTTCTTTTTATTAATTATCAAATTCGTAGAATTTGATAAATAATACTATTCGCAATGTTTGAACTTTATATTACATCCCCAGCATATATATATATATATATATATATATATATATTGTCCCCACATACTATAACCAATATTAAACCTTCGGCGATTAACTATATAACTGGACCTTATATTAAAATCAACGCTTTCCGAATAAATGACTCATACACAGACCATGGCTCTGGGTCCCGCCTCTACAATCAATAGCTAATCAAATGTACGCCCGTACCTTAGGTTAAATTCCATGCATCTTCGTTGTGCAACCACCGTCCGATGACTCTACGCCAGATCAATGGCTCTCGTCGATATCGCTCGGCATCCTCCTACTAAATTTAACGTGCGATAAGAATATGGAAAGGCGGTTTTGCGCAGGCCCACTTTGCCACGTGTCGACAGCTCCGTGGAATCGCTCCGCAACCAGGAAAAACTGCTTGTACACCAAAAGCGGTACGATGAGGACAATCCGCCTCCTCAAATCTGCTTGTAGTTTTGCTACAGTGATTGACCAGGGTTAATGCGTGGTTACATTATTCCTTTTGTTCATTTAACTTGCATCTAGACCACGGTTCCGGTTTCGAAAGCAACACTTCTATTTCTTTGTACAGCAGGAAATCTACCAAATTAACTAGTGTTCACGACCTCACTTCCTCTGCACAGACCTCACCTGCGGTTGTGTTGATTCAAAAAAGTTGTTCAATAAATAAAAGAGAAACGACATACAGATGGATGCGGAGTCGATATAGTGACTCGACTCGGCAATTATATATATATATAGAATTCAATTGCTTCACAATTAAACAATCCTTTCATAGACAGAGATTCGAGTCTCCCCAAGGGAAAACAAGCTTAGAAGTCATTTAACTGGAAGCAATTGTAACACACAGAGTTTATTGCAGAAATATCTTTTTCTCCCTCTCTCCCCTTTTTTCTCCATCCGGAGAATACAATTTATACATCAACATATGTCCTTTCGGTTCCTCTGTGAGGACCGTTATGGTAATTCAAGAGCCTAATTACAATTATTCGAAAACTAGAAACATGACAGATGGACTAACTATTCGACTTCTACACTCTAACTAATCTAAATAATACAATTAGCTGAGGTATTGACACCTAGCTATAACAATTCAAATGTTTTCAAACCCTCCTAGCCACAACATGTGGACAAAACTCCTACATTGTTGGCTAGTGTATAATGTCCCTGCATTAGACTCCCGAGGGCAATCTTCTTCATGGGCTCCTGTCCATGAGCTCTCCCACTGATTTGCCTATCTTCTGCAACATTTCTTCAGTCATCCAAGTGGCATCTTCCTCTGGGTTATCCTTCCATTTGATCAAGTACTGAAAGTACTCTCTTCCTCTTGTTCTTCTAAATGATCTTTTATCTAGTATCTTCTCTGGTAGCAATGGCTGTGCTGGAGGTAACTTCTCTCTCCAATCAATCTATTCCTTGTCTGCTACTCTTTATTTTGCACCATCATCCTCATACTTGTACAAATCTGCAACATTAAAAATGGGAGATATTCCAACATCAGGAGGTAATTCAATCTCATAAGCATTTGCAGAAAACTTCCTAAATATCTTGCATGGCCCAATATTTTTGAACTTCAATTTGTTGTACTGCTTCTTTGGGAATCTCTCCTTTCTCAAGTGTGCCAAAACCTGATCTCCTACTTCAAAATGAACTTCTTTTCTACTCAAGTCTGCTTTGCTTTTGTATCTGATGTTGCTGCCTTATAGTTGCTGTTTCACTTGTTCATGTATGGCCTGGATTTCTGAAGCAAATTCCTCACCATCTGCACTTCTCAGCTCTGTCTTTCCCAGATTTCTCAACTCTGATATTCCTCTGGGGTGAATTCCATAAACAATATGAAATGGAATATGCCCTCTGCTCCTATTTAGTGAGTCATTATATGCATATTTTTCCTGGGGAAAAATATGATCCCACTACTTGGGATGTTCTCCTGCAAGACTTCTCAATAAATTTCCCAGACTCCTATTCACTACCTCAGTTTTTCGATCAGTCTGAGGATGATAAGCTGAGCTGAAACTCAGTTTAGTACCAAGTTTCTTCCACAATGTCCTCCAAAAATGACCCACAAATCTGGTATCTCTGTCTGAAACAATACTCTTGGGAAACCCATGCAATCTAACAACTTCTTTGAAAAACAAGTTAGCAACATGGGTGGCATCACTAGTTTTATAGCATGGAATAAAATGTGCCATTTTGGAGAATCTGTCCACCACAACAAAGACTGCATCATTCCCTCTCTGATTCTTGGGAAATCCTAGAACAAAATCCATACTCACCATGTCCCAAGGCTTGTCTGGAATAGGTAAGGGAGTGTACAATCCTGCATTCTAGCTCCTTCCTTTTGCATACTGACAGATCTTGCAATTCTTCACAAACTGGTCCACTTTTTCTCTCATCTTGGGCCAGTAATAAAAGTGACTCAGCTGCTCATAAGTCTTATCAGTACCAAAGTGTCCAGCAAGTCCTCCACTATGCTTCTCTTTGATCAAATTTTCCCTCATGGAACATCTTGGTACACACAGTTGGTTCCTTCTGAATAACAAGTCCTCCTGCAAGAAATAATCCAGCCATTGGCTTCTATCTGTTAAAAAAGGGTTACTACATGCCTCAAATCCTTCTTTAAAATCTGGATCTGTTTTATACAATTCTTTCAGAAAATCAAATCCTGCAACTTCAAAATTAGTTTCTTGAACAAGCATGTGCCTCCTACTCAAAGCATCAGCTACTTTATTGGCTTGGCCACTTATATGTTTCAAAACAAAATTAAAAATTTGGAGATACTCAACCCATTTAGCATGCTTATGTTTCAACTTGGGTTGCTGTACAATATACTGCAAAGCATGATTGTCAGAATATAATACAAATTCCTTGGACATCAAATAATGCCTCCACTTTTTTAGTGCCTGAACAATTGCATAGAATTCCTTCTCGTAAGAGGAATACTTTCTTCTGGTTTCATTCATATTTTCACTGAAATATGCCACGGGCCTATCATCCTGACTCAACACAGCTCCAATGGCCTCTCCACTGGCATCATATTTTACTTGAAATAGTTTAGTAAAATCAGGCAGAATCAAAACAGGCTTCTCAGTTATCTTTTTCTTCAAAACTCTAAAGTTTCTTTCTGCTTAAACAGTCCACTTAAATGGCCGTTTGATCTTCTTTATTTTCTCAATTATGGGTGCATTGATCTTACTGAAGTTTCTTATAAACTTTCTGTAAAAACTGGCAAGTCCATGGAATCTTCTTACCTCAAAAACATTCCGGGGTGAAGGCCACTCCACAATTGCCTTAACCTTTTCTGGGTCCATCTTCAATCCTTCTGCAGAAATAACAAAACCCAAATACACCAACTCTTCCTTCATGAATGAGCATTTCTTCAGATTTATCAGTAGTTTCTCTTGGTGCAACTTCTTCAAAACATGATTAAGATGCCTTAAATGTTCTTCTTTAGTTCTGCTGAAAACTAATATATCATCCAGATACACTATCACAAATTTACCAATGAATTCTTTCAATACTTCATTCATAAGTCTCATAAAAGTACTAGGTGCATTTGACAACCCAAAAGGCATTACCATCCATTCATACAATCCTTCATTTGTTTTAAAGGCAGTTTTCCACTCATCACCCTCTCTTATTCTAATCTGATGGTATCCACTCTTCAAATCTATCTTTGAGAAATATTTAGCACCACTCAAACAGTTCATTAAGTCCTCAACTCTGGGCAAAGGAAATCTGTACCTGATTGTAATCTTATTAATTGCTCTGGAATCAGTACACATCCTCCAGCCTACATCTTTCTTTGGGCTCAATACTGCTGGTACAGCACATGGACTCAGACATTCTCTAATCAGTCCCTTGTCCACCAATTCCTATACTTGTCTCTTGATTTCCTCATTTTCCTTGGGAGTCATTCTGTAGGTTGCCTTATTTGGCAGATTTGAACCAGGGATAAAATCTATCTGATGACTGATCTTTCTCACAGGTGGCAGCTCATCAGGTAAATCATCCACAACAATGTCACAGTAATCATCTAACACCTCTTGTATCTCTACTGGTAAATCAGAAATCTTCGTAGAAGTAAGAACTACTTTAGGTTTGCAAACTAAAGAAAAGCTTACCTCTTTTTCTTCTATCTGCTGCAGATATTCCTTCCCGCTCAACAACAAGGTCTTTGGATCAATCACTCTGCTGGATGGCTCTCCTTCTTCCATGGGTATCAATGTATAATGTACCCCATCCTTGAAGAACTTGTAAGTGTTCTTCTTGCCATCGTGCATTGCTGCTCTGTCAAACTGCCAAGGTCTACCCAGCAGTATATGACACACATCCATGGGAATTACATCACACATGACCTTATCTTTGTATTTTCCCATTTGCAACTCTATCTCACACTGTTCTTTCACAACCAGCTGGTGCCCTTTATGCAGCCAGGACACCTTGTAGGGAGTTGGATGCTCCCTTGTCTTCAACTTCATCTTTTCTATTACCTCAGTGGAAACCCTGCCACTATCAATGACTAGCTGGCAACACTTCCCTTGGACTTTGCATATGCTCCTAAACAAAGTCTTCCTTTGTGCAGGCTCAGTGACCTCTTTGGCTTGCTTCAACAGGACCTTATTTACCACCAAGGATTCTCCCCTCTCTCGAAGAATTTCTTCTTCAATTTCTACCTCTTCTCCAGTCTGGGCAACAACAACATTCCTTGGACTACCACCCACATTCTCTAGAAACTCATAGTGCTTATGTCCCACTTGCTGGCATCTATAACACCTCAATTCTCTACCTCTGCCTCTGTCTCTGCCTCCTCTTCCTTTTCCTCTGTAAGAACCCCTTCTGCCCCTTGCATCATCCTCTGCAAGGGGCAGAAGACAACTTCTGAGCCTAGTAGGGTAGAATGGTAGTTGTTGCTTCTGCACTTTTTATTTTATTTGGCGTGGATGATAAGGGCACTCTAGGGAGAGCAAAACTTGTAGCTCGGAGTTTCCAGTTGACCGCTATGGCGTCGATTAAATATTGATATTGTGACGTTTGGTTGTATCTTACTGTGCTTCTTTAGTACGTGGGTAGTTCACGTAATAGAAGCCGTGTGTGATTGTTGTTACTGTAATGACACTTCTAGTTAGAGTTGAGAGTTTCCAGAGCTTACGTTGATTTTAATGATATATATATTTATTTATTTTTGCTAACAAAAATTAATATATTTTTCATATATTAAATATACGTAAAATCATTTGTACAAAGACTGTAAAAAATAAAAATAAAATCTCTGCACTGGCCAGTACTGGAATGAGAATTTGATGGCTTTTACATACCAACAGAAATTCTCTATCAAAACATAGACATCTTCTCAGAAGATTGAGATGAGTTGAAAGGCATGGACGGGCAAACCAAATAAATTATCTATTCTATCCTTCACTGTTTTTATGTATTTTTTTTGAATTGAAGAAATCGTGCGTGGAACAACTCGACGTCGAGAAAGGCAAAGCTCCCTTTAAAGGGAAATCGTGGAATAGCCTCATAAACTGAGAGGAGCCGAACACATCAGGTCCGGGTGAGAGGGGTTCGATTCTCGGGCCGATACACGCCACAAATGATAAGAATTCTGGTGCAGGCAATGCGTAGCCGAGGATAAACTCTTCTGCAATACGTGGCCATTTCCTGCACTATTTCCTCTATCTTTTCCACCAATTCGGTCAGCTGCCTGCACGGAGGTAAACACAACGTTAATGGGGCGGCTGAAAAACAGAGAGCGAGTGCCAGTAACATTTCCATGATACTATCGTTTCCCTTTCTCCTCCTGGCCTTTCAAGTCTTTCCCGTTTATCTATAAGCGAATGGGTATCGTGAATTACAAGTTAGGTGCCTGCCGCCGACTCAATTCACGAGACTGTTTGGTGGTCGTAAATGTAGAGTGTAGGGTAAGAATGGTAGTTGTTGCTTCTGCAGTTTTTATTATTTTATTTGGCGTGGATGATAAGGCCACTCTGGGGAGAGCAAAACTTGTAGTTCGGAGTTTCCAGTTGACCGCTATGGCGTCGATTAAATATTGATATTGTGACGTTTGGTTGAATCTTACTGTGCTTCTTTGGTACGTGGGTAGTTCACGTAATAGAAGCCGTGTGTGATTGTCGTTACTGTAATGAAACTTCTAGTTACAGTTGAGAGTTTCCAGAGGTTACGTTGATTTTAATAAAAAGAAAGAGGGGGGTTAAAAATCATTTTATTAAACAACCACATAAAACGTTATACTCAATTACTTATGCCGTGTAGATTAATTAGTTTAAGTTACGGTTTAGATGATATAAAAGCTATATTTAATTATTTATGAGGGTAAATTAATTGGTTTAAATGGGGTTTATACTCAACCTAAATTCAACCTTTTTTTTTAAGATGTTATACTCATTGTACCCCATAAATACCTTAAAAATTTATATGTGGTGTTATACGTAATGTACCCAAGAAGCCTCATAATATCAGTTGTGAATTGTTGGGTATGCAAGGACTCCAAGTGTATCACAGGTGGACGAGGCTCATGGAAGGCATGGCTAAGTGGGCCCTCACTTTTTCGTTTAACAAAGTACTAAACTATTATTAAGCGTGGATAACCAAACTCTCTTAGTTGGGATTGAAGTAGTTTTAAAGCCCATTAAAATTAGTCTATGGGAATAACAAAGGGAGGACTTGAGCATTATAGCGAGCCCTCGTATTTCTCCAAAATTTGTTGGTAGTAACTTTGTTTTTCAAATCTCTTATAGGTTTATTTGGTATTTTATAAGCTAGTTGTTTTTAATGTGATTTTTTGAAAAGTTTTTGAATTATTTTTCCATTTTAATTTCTTTAAAATTTGGGAGGAATTCATTGAAATCACAAGTTTGATAGTAAATTCTGCACAATTGAAGTGTCCTAGGGGTTTTTGAGGGTGTTGAATCTATATATGCAGTGAAAAACTAGTTTAAATAACACAAATCAAGATTTCACCTCAAAATTTTCTACCGGATTTTGACCAGAAAATTCACCGGAAACTCTAAAAAGTCCCATTAAAGACAACTCCCTTTACAAAAACCTAGGGAAGGTAATTGGTGGACTTATCTTGTCCTTGTTGTGAGTATTTTCTTTTTGTTAGAATACTTCATCTTGTTCTACATTTTTAATGGTTTTTTGAAAAAAAATCAGAGTTTCTGCATTTGTTCTTAAATCTTGGTGTACTTTTTCCATCAATGGACAATATGTCTTGTCCTTTTGTCAAATTTGTGGAAGTTTTATTTTCTAGGTGATTTAAACAAGCTTTTGAATCTTTTCACTAGTTCCTTGGTTTTGTTTAGGGAATCTTGTTGGCTATTCAACTTCTGTTTGAGATGCTACACTATCTTCCTCAACCTTTGATTCTCTTACTCAACTTGTTGGTTGATCACTAGAGATTTTTCCATAGATCTACTGCATTCACCTATGTTCAATCAACAATCTGATGAATGAATGAATTGGTGTACAAGCATCAAAGAAACATTATTTTGATACTAATGGATATTGAGATTATAGAAGATTACAAATTGCTACAATAATGCCCATTTTCTCTACACTACACTATGAAGTGTATGACTCGATGCAATTTTCAAAGTAGAGATATTCTCAGCGTTGTCTTTAGTGATGAGTGCCTTAAAGAGGGATTTGGTGGGCCTCTTGCCTCTTTTGAGCCAATGAACTATCTCTTACTATTGGGAACATGTAGCTTGATGAATCTTGTAGTTTGAAGTGGATGCTGCATGTTTACTCACAAGATTAAGTTTCTTGTTTTTAGGGGTTCCATCTCAAGCCTTGCATGACTTCCTCCAATGCATCACAAACTACTTGGTTGTGATGAATCTTGGTAATATGTCCACCATATCCCTTAAGAAACAAAAGAATTCTAGAAATGGAATCTTCCCATTATATTATCCAACTTGATTCCTTGCGTCACTAGAGGATTAGGTTCCACATAATTTGGATCTATGCTTGTTGAAATAGGACTTATATGTGTCAAACGTTCATGATATGCTTAGTCCTTGGAAAAAAAATATTTGTAGTTCCCTATGAGTTTTAAAAGTATGTAAGTTGTTGATTTAAATGAGTTCTTTTGTCATCAATATGTCGTATTGGTCAGCTTTTTGCATCAATACTAAAGATATATCAAGTTACTAGCATATTCTTTCTAACCCGTTTTTGAAATTTCTCAATGTCAACCAAATTTACTAGTCAAAAATTCATGAGTACTTGAGGAAAAGACACGAGAATTTTTCTAGACCTGGTGACCTTAAAGAAAATTTTTCATCACAATGGTGTTAAAGTATGCAACTATGGAAAAATTACACTTTTTACAGCTCCATTGATGGAGATAATGATTGCATTGAACTACTATTTTCAAGAGGACCAAAATTGACTTAAAGATCACTCAAATTAGATAAGGGAAATTGTATTTATGAAGAAAATCCCACATGTGCATATTTGATAAGGCCAACCCTTAAGCAAAGTGGAAACCATTAGAGTGACATAAATACAAGTGGCCTCTACCTCATTTGGAAATAATGATAAGACACTCTTCTACATTCATTTTGGCTTGCACAGGTCTGAGGTTCGTCATCAGAGGATCATGTTCGCTTTGAGGTGAAATTGCAGGGTCTAAAGCTCGCATCTCATTTTTATGGTTTTGGGTCATAGTCGTCGGAACCACATAGGAAAAATTCGACCATAGTAGCTCACACAAAAGCTCACCTGTGTGACTAGATTCTTCGAGTCACACAAAGAACTCTCAATCCATGCAAATGGGAGTTAGGGTTTCCACACTCTAGATCTGATCCCAGTGACTTGCATACCATCCTTAAGGGAGCGACTGGGCATCTATAGTCATTTATATGACTCCTCCTCTGTGCGATTGGGAACTAAAATATGAAATTTCAGTCTTCCGAATTTTCCACTCGTTGATCGCAGAGTTTGGTAGTTGTCTGCAGACAATGATAGTTCATTACAAGCTTCAGAATCATCATTTTGAGTATAAGCATTATTGGGTTCATTTCATGGATACTGTGTAGTTTTTTTTGTTGAATAGTTGCATAGATGAAGATATGGACCATTGTACTCTCTTTTTATGAATCACTTAATGAGGATCTAATAAGAAGAACTTGTAGAAATTTGCTAAATAATGATAATTATCCACCGAGACTATCCTGATCACATATCAATTCGAATTCATATGCAACACATAATCTCTTCCACTCAGATCATCACACATGTGGAAATAAAACAAGCAATAGCAAATCAAATCATCATACACATTAACATAGTATGTATGGGGAAAGCTTATAGCTGAAAACCCCACAGCTATTGTGTATATTATAATGGAGAAAACATGTAACAAACTTAGTACAATACTCCTCACAAGTACTCAGTACTATCTCATGAAGTTACACACAAACTAGCTTGGTTTTGAACAAGTCACAGGTTCAAAACACATCCACTAATTGCCTGCCTCTATTGCGCAATCAAGGCTAGTCTAATGAGAGATCCAAGGTTCGAATCTCCTTGGCTTGACAGTGCAATCATCATGGGAAATTCCTCCAAGTGTGGTGCAAATCTCATGCACAACTGATGTCACAACTGATAGCTATCTCAACCCTTTTATCTACCTCTTTCACTGGTCTCCACTGAACTGTCCATGCACTGTAGTGAACTGATGTGTTCTTGAGTTGAATAATGAGTTAATAATTAGTGAATTAAATAATATTTAATTCACTCCACTCATTACTAGTTAATTAGCTAGTTAAACTAATCTCAACTAGTTCAACTAAGTTAAACCGAACACAACTCCACCAACTGTCTCATCAACTCCACCAAACTTCTGCCACTGAAGTCCTAACTAAATTCAACCATGCATGAGCTCACCAAACCCTTAGGAATAGCGTAATTCCTCTGTCAGATGCATGAGCCACTTCCAAGGCTCGAACTGAAGTGCTCCAAGAGAGTAAACTGAAGTTTATAGTCCAAATATTATTAAGGGTAAATAATATTTGACTTCCCTATTTTTAGGATAGGCAATCTAAAAATAGACTTCGACCTATAGGTCTAAAAATAGAGGTCCATCTATTTTTACCAACATGACCAATACTCCAAGAATAACATACTGCAACCCCTGGACCATGCTCCATATGTCTAAAAATAGACTTTGCGCCAGAATTTGCCTGCGGGCCCACTTAGTGAAGGCGACTTCATTTCACTAAGCTCCATCATCTTGTTGCATTTCAACACTCCCTCTCAGCAAGATATGGATTATCTGCAACCCCTATCCTGCCTCTGTGGAATTCGAACTTGCTCCTGGTGAGCGCCTTCGTCAGGATGTCGGCATCCTGATCCTCCGTGGGAACATATGAAGCATCATGATTCTCAGCTAAAACACAATCTACGATATGATGGTACCTATGATGGTACACGATGTCGATGTGTTTGGATCACAGTATAAACACAGGATTAAGCCAGAGTTTAATGCAACTCTGGTTATCAGGGTAAATCACTTGTAGGCTCAAATCAAACAGAACAATCCAACGAGGATCTTCCTCATCCAAATAGCCTCACATGCAGCCAAGCTAGCTGCCATGTACTCGGCCTCTGCTGAACTGAGTGCCACGGATCTCTGCTTCCTGCTGTACTAGGAAAATGTTGTCGACCCAATGCTGAAAACTCCTCCAGATGTGCTCTTCCGGTCCGTTGGGCTCCCTGCCCAATCTGCATCAGTGAAGCCAGAAAGCTTCGCTCCATCCTCCTATCTGTACCATAGACCATATCCCGATGTGCCTCTGATATAGCGCAATACATGCTTGCCTGCCTTCCAAAAGAGCTTGGTAGGCTTAGCCATAGCTTGCGAAAGCTGGTTAACTGCATAGCATATATCGGGTCGTGTATTGACCAGATACATAAGCGACCCCACCAACTGTCGATAGACAGTGGCATCCACTACCTCCGCTGAAGTAACATCCTCCTTCCTCCAACCACTAGGAAGAGGAGTGTCAACAGGCTTGCAGCCTTGCATGTTGAACCTCTCCAGAATCTCCTGGGCATACTTGCCCTGAGAAACAAACAGTCCTCCGCTGCGCTGCCAAATCTCCAATCCCAGGAAATAATGAAGGATACCCAAGTCCTTCATCTCAAACTCTCGTGCAAGATCCTCCTTGCATGAAAGTATCAACTGCTCATCGCCAGTCAAAATCAGATCATCTACATACAGTACGATGATCAACAGCTTCCCCTCCACCACAATCTGGTACGGGTTAGGATCCGCCTCACTCTTGGAGAATCCAAGCCCGGTGAAGTAGCTGTCTATCCGAGTGTACCAAGCACGAGGTGCTTGCTTCAGCCCGTACAGTGCTCTCTTGAGTCGGCACACATGCGACTCACTGCTGAAGATCTCGAAACCTTCAGGGTGCTCTATGTACACCTCCTCCTCAATAACTCCATTGAGGAACGCAGTCTTCACATCCATCTGATGAATGTGCCACCCCATCTGCGCTGAGAGAGCAAGGATCGTCCATATGGAAGAGTACCTTGCGACAGGTGCAAAGGTCTCCTCATAGTCAATCCCCTCGATCTGTGAAAAGCCACAGGCGACAAATCTCGCCTTGTACTTCTCCACACTCCCGTCAGCCACCTGCTTCACTTTGTAGATCCATCGCGAACCCACCACTGATTTCCCTTCCGGTCTTGGGACAATCTCCCATGCACTGTTTCTGACGATCGAATCATATTCTTCGATCATGGCATCTACCGATGCGGGTTCCTCCACAGCTTCCTCAAAAGAGGATGGCTCCCTCACGACACATTGACTCACAAGAGCCATGTATCTAGTGTACCGATCCGGTGACTGCCTCTGTCTGCGCTGTGTTGTAGGTGGTCCTACAACCTTCTCTGCATCTCGAGCCAGTCGCTCAGCTTCTGTAGTGCGCATGCGCCCTCTGATGGTTGGCGTTGCATGGGTGGTTTCTTCCACCTCCTGAACCTCCTCTTGTGGCTGATCCACATCCGGAAGCTCCTCCTTAGGAACTAACAGCTCCTCATCTGCATGCAAGTGTAGCTCCCTCTCAAGCGGACACTGCATGGCTTTCTCCTCCTGGAATTTTATATCCCGTCGCACAACAGTCTTGCGACTGTCTGGCACATACACCCGATAGTTGTGAGGTGTATCAGTTTACCCCACAAATATTCCAACTTCAGCAGTTGGATCCAGCTTCCTTCTTGCATCCTTCGTCACATGCATGTAGACAGGAGATCCGAAAATCCGCAAATGGGAAATATTAGGCCTCTTGCCATAATAAGCCTCCTCTGGTGTACTCATGCCAAGAACCTTGTGAGGACAACGGTTCTGCACATACACTGCTGTATTGCATGCCTCAGCCCACAAGTGAAGGGGTAGGCCCTGATCATGCAACATCGCCCGTGCAGCACCCACGATCGTTGTGTTCTTCCGCTCAGCCACCCCGTTCTGCTGTGGTTTATGGGGTGCGATGAGCTCTCTCCGAATCCCTTCTGCTGTAGAACGCAGCAATACAACAGAGATGAATTCACCACCATTTCAAGCTCTTAAGGCAATGCTTGTCTTCTGACTTCTTCATTCGTGCCTTAGCGCTACTGAACTTGGCAGATGTATCAGCTCTTCTTATGAAGAGATCCGGCACCCCGAGAAATCATCAACAAAGATCACATAGTACTTGTGCTTTGCTGTCGAAGCAACTGAGAAAGGACCACACACGTCTGTGTGAACTCTCTCAAGGATTGTCGTGGCACGACTATCCTTCTTGTGAAAGGTGGCTTTCACATACTTCCCTAAAGTACACCCCTTGCACTGATCTGACTGCGCAAGAGTACCCTTAGGAAGCCCAGTAGAAATCTGCTGCAGGATCTTCAAAGCTCCATGGTGAAGGTGGCCAAATCTCCTGTGCCATAGTTCGCCCTCATCATCCCGGCTCACCACTTCTCCCACCTTCCATGCCATTGCTGCGCAGCCATCTACTTGCAACTGATAAAGGTTCTTGGTTCGAACCCCTATCTTCCGGGTCTCTCCAGTAGTCTTACTGCACAGGAAGGCTTTTCCTTCGCTGAAGACCACATCATACCATGTCTTCATTTGTTGAAGATCAGTTTCTTCTTCAATCCAGTTTTGTGCTGTCAACCAACATGGTTCACAACTCCTCTGAAGGAAATGCAGATGCAGATACCAGTTGCCTGTATCTACCATCATCGCCCCATCTTGGTGTTTTCCAGATCTTGTCCTCAGTCAGAATGATCTAGATCTCCCGATCATGTAGGTAATTTTATTTGTCCAAGAACCAAACCGATCCCATCACACTTGAAACCAAGCATGCGATCGGTGAAAATTCAAGCTCGAACTGTGAAGCCAAAGCTTCTCCATCTGCAGATCTTCCCGCTTGCTTATTCTTCTTCTTCTTTGGACAATTGGTAGCATAATGTCCGTGATCATGGCAGTGAAAACACTTCACTTTCGCCATATCCTGCTTCTTGCCCTTTGTACCGGAATGATAGGTTTTATTACCCTTCCCCTTCTTTTCTTTGGCAACGAAAGCGCAGTTTTCTTCATCAGCTCCCTTTGATGAAGATCCATCCCGAGTAGTCCTCCTTATCTCCTCCTGCATGAGATCCGCCCAAAGGCGCTCCCATCCCGGCAACTTCTCCCAACCATTGACACTATCTTGATATGAATTCCAAGCCTTCGAAAGACCAAGGAGAGCCAGGTCGACCATGTCCTCTTCTTCGACAGTCACCCCCACACTTCCCAGCTCATCTCTGCATTGAGTGAACTTCATGAGGTATTTGGCGATACTGTCGCCTTTCTCCATCTTGATGTTCCTGAGCTTATCTTTGAGCGCCAGCTTCCTTTGGTCGCTCTTACTCTGGAATAGATCCATCAAATATTTCCACATTAAATATGGAGAAGCCTTTCCATGCAGGCTGGATACAATATGATCCTTGACGCCCTCCAACAGGATCCTTCGACATTTCGCCATCTTCTTTTGCCAGGCTTCGACTTCAGCAGGATCAGTGGGCTTTTGGACATCCGTATCTACGAACTCCTTCAGACCATTATCTTCTAATACTGCCTCCATGCGATCCTTCCATGCAACATAATTTGAACTGCCTTCAAGAGCATATTTGAGTCGCAAACCGTTGAAAGACATTTTCAACACTGGCACCAAGAAAACAAAACTGCTGCAAAATTTCGAATTCCACCTCAAAGCTCAACCGCTCTAGATCGTGAGAACAAATTATTTCTAGCACAGAGATCGACTGCAAGGGGCGTTTACCAGACCTTTCACTTTCCAAAGAAAGATGAATCCGGAGGCTACCTGGCCCGCATGCAGACTCTGTCTACCAAAATAAGTTTGTAATCACTGTGATGATCAATCTGAACTTCAATAGCTCCGATACCATGTAGAAATTTGCTGAATAATGATTAATTATCCACCGAGACTATCTGATGTCAATTCAGATTCACTTATGCAACATAGTATTACTGAGTCATCACATAAAATAAAACAATGATGTGTCAGATAAATCTGCATTATGCTTCAGATACAGGGAGGTTATAGCTGAAAACCCCGCAGCTATTGTGTATATTATAATGGAGAAAACATGTAACAAACTCAGTACAATACTCCTCACAAGTATTCAGTACTATCTCATGAAGTTACACACAAACTAGCTTGGTTTTGAACAAGTCACAGGTTCAAAACACATCCACTAATTGCCTGCCTCTATTGCGCAATCACTGTTGGCCTAATGAGAGATCCAAGGTTCGAATCTCCTTGGCTTGACAGCGCAATCATCATTGGAAATTGCCTCCAAGTGTGGTGCAAATCTCATGCACAACTGACGTCACAACTGATAGCTGTACTCACCCTTTCATCTACCTCTTTCACTGGTCTCCACTGAACTGTCCATGCACTGTAGTGAACTGATGTGTTCTTGAGTTGAATAATGAGTTACTAATTAATGAATTAAATAATATTTAATTCACTCCACTCATTACTAGTTGATTAGCTAGTTAAACTAATTTCAACTAGTTCAACTAAGTTAAACCGAACACAACTCCACTAGCTGTCTCATTAACTCCACCAAACTTCTGCCACTGAAGTCCTAACTGAAGTCAACCATGCATGAACTCACCAAACCCCTAGGAATAGCGTAATTCCTCTGTCAGATGCATGAGCCACTTCCAAGGCTCGAACTGAAGTGCTCCAAGAGAGTAAACTGAAGTTTAGAGTCCAAATATTATTAGGATGAACCATGTCTGTTTGACTATATTTTTAGGATGGCGTTAAAATGAACCGTTATCAGGTCTTACAAACTGAAGGTCCATCTATTTTTACCAACATGACCAATATATTATCTAACATCACAGCCATATGGACCATGCTCCATATGTCTAAAAATAGACATAGTCTAAAAATAGACTTTGCGCCAAAATTTTCCTGCGGGCCCACTTAGTGAAGGCGACTTCATTTCACTAAGCTCCATCATCTTGCTGCATTTTCAACAGAACTTGAAAGGGTTTTCCCCATAATTATTTTTCCCCTCGTCTCTGACCAATCCTAGTATCACTATGTGTGAATGTTTTTCTCCTATTTTTCATTTATGTTCTAATGCATTGATGATGATGATGTTGTTATTTATACCTAATTGCATATGTTGCTGAATAATGATGTAAATCTAAATAATGTTATGTTGTTATAGGGTGTATTTAATGTCTTAATGAAGAAATGCAATTATCAAAGAAATGAACAATTTAGCCCTAAGAAAAAGTAACATCGTATTAGAGTTGCACTGATGAAAAGTCATGGAGATCACCCTTCTAATGACGCCATTGATGGAAGCAAGATAAGATGGAGGAGACCTAAAATAATTCTAGGGTTTGAAGAAAATCCTAGACAATTTGTGTATTAGGGTTTGATGGATATTATGAGGTTAGGGTTTGAGAGAAATCCTCGTATATGGGAAAGATTTAATATTTTAAATCTAGAAACCCTAGCATGGTCAATATGAAATTGCTAAAGCACTTGTGTCAGATTTGATGAAGTCCTAGATGGGATAGTATTTATTAGGCCTCATTGTCGATAGAATTTAATTGAAATAGCGAAGGCAACATTTTCATATAAAAAATGGAAAGTAATGGATCTTGAAGGCTGGTTCAAGAGGGCGATGATCACCTCTGATTGAAGGTAAGTACTTTATGTTTTATGATGCTTCTCTATGTATTTACTTTTGTCTAGACTTATAGATATGATTATTGTTTTCATTATTACTTATGCTTCCTGCATATATATGAGTATTTGGATTCTTCTAACATCTTGATGAGTTGTGATAAGTGGATCCTTCTTGAGGATCATGGCTAGTGTAGGAAGAGAAGAACTAGCAAACGAGCCACCTCACTAAAATATGAGAAAGTGATACAAGCTACCTATGTAAAATAACAAGGTGCATAAGTATTTGAATACTACAAGGTATGCAAGGTATATTGTTTCAGTATTATGTTTCCGTTGCAAAAATTGGATGGAAAGGTAAGTCCTAAGGTATGATGAGGCTTGAAGAATTCATAGTTTGGAGGTTGTTAGGGATCAGTGCCCTGGATCATTTTGGGTAGTAAGTATGTATTTGGTAACATGCAAGTAGCTTCCCATGAAAAAATCCTATAGATAAGTATTATTTCACTGTCATAATTTAATCTTGTATATTCACATATAAGATTGTGAATTGAATTTTTAAGAATAAACTATTTGAGGATCAATTTTGATTTTATGGATAGGGAATTCTTATTAACCATCATAGAACTCAGGATTGGTTATGGAAAGATATATCAATTAAAATGATCTCTAGTGGTCCACAATGAAATAATATAAGCATGCATTGACACAATATAAGTATGAGAAAAGTAGTAGCTTAGTTAAGAAACACATTTATACACAAACAAATAGCATGATAAAAATGGCATATAGAAACAAAAAATAACGAGGATGCAATGAATCTAATATAGGAGCCTTATGTGGTGAATATGGGAATATTCTGTTGTAGGAATGTGTACGGTACAATTGATTCCTAGCTATGAATAACATGTAAATTAAAAGTATAATAGGTTCCTTACAAGACAATGAAAAATTTGTCATAGATGGGGATAATTTGATAAAATATTATACCAAGTTGTCATAGGGACGGTGAGAAGCGAAGAAAAATCTGTAGTATAATCTTATACAGGTTTGTTAGAGGGATTCAGGTGGCATAGCCATGAAGCAAGTGGAAAAAAAAGCTTCCTATAGGAAGTGCCAGGTTGTTAATAGGTTACCACTTATGGTTGGTCACAAATAAGTGACAGGAATTATAGAGGTTTAAGTTCTTGTGTCTGATTAATCATAGGCTACCCAACTGTCACAAGATCTCACAGTATGTGACATGTTTGTAACCAAGAATAACAAGAAACTACTGATATATTATCCACTCATGGGTGACATGTTCTAAACAGGCCTCCAACAAGTGAATTGGGTGTGGGTAGGTAGAAAGTTGTACCAGGTGGTCACATATAGCTGACATGAAAATCTATATGCAGGAGAAGGTACATAAATTGTACACAATGATGGTATACATTGTTGGCATGCAGGAACAATTTTTTCTTGGTTAAGTTGCAACAATGTCAACATTTCATGAATTTTTAGCATTGTCACATTATAGGAAAATTGTAAATTATGTTGTGTACTTAGTTTAATGATTGCATGCATATGATTGGTGTTGTTCTTTTAAAATTTAGAACATTTTTATATGAATAAGGTTAATCATTGTTGATATTAATTTTACTTGATTGTTGTTGTCTAGGTATCACGTGGGTGGAGCTACAAGTGCATACTCATCGACATGGGGTAAGAACCTTCCGATCTAGTTGTTGTGCAGAGAGCACCAAAAGTGTGAAGGAATCCCCTCAAGAAACTAAAGAAGAGGACATGGATTGTGAGAGACTGCGGTAGCCAATTCAGATTGTATATATATCATGCACTGAGGATAGTGCATAAAATAATGGGGGAAGGAATGTAATACCACTTTAATTCATAATGAAATTTATTATTATTTAATAATGATGGTGAGCCAGATTAATATTATGAGGCTGAAGTACCCATGTAATGAAGTTAAATATAGTGTGGGGCTAGCATGCCCAGATACTTATATTATTGTAAAGGTTGTAAGGCCTCATAGCCTAGAATATAATTAATGTAATAAAATATTATAAAAATAATTAAATAAGGTTAGTTGTGGAGGCTACTCCACAAAAAGAGTATGGTGGGTGTAACTCCAAATAAAAAAGCCCTAATTATGTTCTTTGGGTGAAAAGTGCACCTGAGGTCCACATGGCCCTAGTGAGTGCCACTTGGATAATTAGGGCTATGAAATTATAAAACAACTATTATTCATTCATTTAGGGATTCCTAGAGGGGTAATTAGTCACTGAGTTCTGGGGTGGACTCTGAAACTGACTAATGGCCAATGAGTCCTGGGGTTGGATTTTGGACTAGCCGAGGCACGCTTATTAAGTTAACCATGTTATATGGATGCATCATGTTTATGATGTGCACCCTATTATAGCTATGGGATCCTCGTGCTTCGATGGTGTTTTCGCCCTATTTATGGCTTGGTGTCCATGGAGTTTTGGTGAGAACTTAGTGTCGTTTTAAAGCCTCGAAGGTTCCTCTAGCCTTGGATCAACATGATGGTTGGTTTGGCACCTTGGAAATTAGCCCAGAGGGTTATTGGAGCCCTGGAGCAGTGTGCCTATTGGACTGACACCTTGGCCATGAATATGTGGAATTTTACAATTAATATTGCCTATGGAGTTGGCACCTTAGCTCGGGGGTGACTTATGTATGAATTTATGAGCCATATGATCTATGGCTAGGAGGAACGTGGAGAGAACACACTTAGTCGGTATCTATTGTACATATTAATATATTTGTTTTACCAATATTTTTCTATATATTATAATGATATTACTAAGTTGAATTAAGGGGAAATCCTAATTATAGGGTTCCGTGGTTAAATGCTTGTTACAAATTGACATTCCATTGTGCATACGTATATTGTTATGAATCCCATGTTTAGCTAATACTGTTATGCTAAAACCCTATTAAATATTTGGTGCTTAGAATTTAAATTTTAGCTATGGTTAATGTGAATCTGATATGCTCAATGTTGTTGGATTATATTAATTATATATGTGGTGGATATGTATTTTTTACTCCACTATGGACTCTTATTTAGAGTTAATGTGATTTAAATGCGTGTATATGGTGTGCACTCCTGTATTTTTAAAAAATGTAATTGCCTAGAAGTGAAAGAATTATGGTAGATTTAAGAATAATCACTTCTTTAGTTAACGTTAAAGGATTTTAAGTAGTGTTACCTTTGTAGTGTTGCTCGATTGGGGTCAGGGCCATTACACATTCCATTATGTCATATTTTTTCATGTATTTCTCACTTTTTGTGTAGTAGGGTCCATCAAAAGTATGCAGCATGGGTACTCCTTAGATAAAGGATTGAATTCGACATCCAACAAGTGCTCCCACTCGAAATTTGAGTAAAGTCGCAGGTAGATAAGTTGAAAAAGTAGTTATTTTTTAATCTTTGTAACTTTTTACTTGAAAAATGATGAATCATCTCCCATGGTTGACATCATGATATTGAATCATATTGGTTCTTATAAAGTTGATTTTTCTTGTACATTTTTGTTTTGAGGCCCATTTTAGAACACATAATTTCTCTAATGATGATGGAAAATTTTCATTTATTTAGACTATATTTCTATATAAAATATAGAAATTTATTTGTGGATATATCTCAAACCGTGGATTAGATGGCTAAGAAATTCAGATGATGGAATCATTATGGTAAGATGAAAAAGTGCACAAAGTTTTGAGTAAAACCAATTTACAACTTTTAATATATTAAGCATCATCACCTACAACCATTTTATTTATATCTCGAGTTCCATGCATCATATCACTCTAATTTTAGGTGTGAAGAATCATCATGAGAGTAAGAACGTGCCCACAAAGTTTCATCCAAATCCACTTTACAATTTGTGATAAATTTGTTAACACAATTTTTTATTACACCTATAATAGTTTATTGTTACACCTATAATAATTTGTTGATACACTTGTAATGTTTTGTTAAAACTCATGTAGTAGGTTATTTGCTATGTTTTAGGATCTTGTAAATGGTTTGGTGTGATTTTTGGCACATAAGGGGATTATATGATGATGAACAAAACCATTGAAAATCACCTCAACATTAAGTGTATTTTGGATGAAATGTCAATGTCTTTGAATCTGCTACAACTCCACCAAAATTGTTAAAAGGATAATTTTGAAGGTATGTTGGTTGTGGGAATTCAAGAAAAAAGTGATAAGTTTATTTACGAAATATTGGATTAAATATCATAAGTTATACCACTTGGTTTTTTTCATGATTGAGTAGTAGAGACATGAGTGTTATGAGAAATGTAACTTTGAGAAAAAGGGACAACCATCATTTAAAAAAAAAGGCTTTCGGGTAGGATTATTACAGAAAGGTAGCATGTTTTATTCCCAACAGAAGCAACGAACTCCCAAGACAAGATCAACACCGCTACACAAGAACCAACATTGGATATTGAAGGAAAAGTTGCTACATAAACAACTTGTTATGAGATTGAGAGAAATAATTAAGGTGGAATCATTCATGAAAGGAGAATGGTGTGGTGCATTTGAAAATGTTGAGCGAGTTTTTTTTGTCTAATCAACCATGTTTTCATGAGGAAATGCAAAAGGTAAGGCACGGGGGAGATGTTGGGCCGCCAAATTTTCCCATTTTTCACCATTCTAAACACCCATTTTCATTACTTTACCACACATATTTTCTTGTTTATTACCCATCTTTCTCTGTTTGTTTATGAATGTGCCACGTTAAGCTTATGAATATCAAAGTAACTAATTATCATTATTTTCCTTTATTTTTTATGAATTAGAAAGGGTTATTATTTTTCTTGCTATGATGGTTTTCCCAGTGTTGTTGCAGTGGTTTCCATGCAATAACTATAATATCCTCCATGGATGGAATATTTACACATCTCCTAAAGGAATTTTGAAACATGGATTTTACTCCTAGGGATGTTGACATGCATTTGCGTTGCCTAACTCAAATCTAGGTCAAATACGTTAGGCCCCAACTCATAATCTACATCTCAAACAATCACACAGGAAGAATCGACTGACTAAATTCAGACACGATTTATGGACAAATGAAGATGAACCTAGAAAATTTGCAAAATGGGTTTTCCTTAGAGCATCCCTAGTTTGATAACACAATAGTGGTTTCTCCAGAAAATATGTGGATTGGGAATTATGAATGGTTCTATTAAGCATATCTTTTATATTGTGGTCGTTGATAGATTATGTCCCAAATTGAGAAATCATTTAACAACTAAAAAAATTCCACCCTATTCTTAAATGATTCTATGACTAATAAATATGTTGTAATCAAATCTTAAGTTTTTTTCCAACTAAGATCTCCAAAAAAAAATAGATTTAATATTTTGTAATCTTCCCATAACTGTGACAACCCAAATTTAGGGAATTTTTTCTAATTTGTCCCCTTTTCTCTTTGTGTAAATCTTGTAGGTAGAGGATAGTTTAATAAGTTAATCAAGAGTTAGTAAGTAAGAAAATGAATAAGTTATCTAGGAAGGGGAGAAACCATCATCTTTGTAACAAAAAATCTTGTAACTTCATTTCTAAAGATAATGCAATCTCTACAAGTTTGTGGCTTATCTCTAAATTGTTGATTTGTGAGTTGTGAATCACCAGCCCCATGCTAGGGAGGAAGGGCCCTCCTATTTACCAGGGGTTGTTGTGATAATATTGGTAGCTAACTATTACACATTAATTTATTTGTAGGTTATGTTAATTCATTTATTATTATATCACTGTTATATATTCGTGTTAATAATTTTCTTCTACTACTAGTGGATTTAGCTTGGAGAATATTTAATACAATTTTATCATGCGTCAACATAGGTATTCTTGGATCGATCCTTACTAACTGTGTGCTATTGTTCAACTGTTGTTACAAATTTATAATTTTCTTTTGAGACATAGTGTTAGTTGGTTTCCTTTACATCTATTACAATGAAATTCTTAGTTAATGAATGAGTTGAGTTCAACTGGCTTGATGGTTGTGTGGTTGTGATCGAATGGTTTTGTGTGAGGATTGTATTCAAGGAGTGTTCATTTTTGCAAGTCTTATTTCATTTCTAAAATTGTGTGTAGTGAGTTATTTTTATGCAGGTGAGGGTTTGACAATGAGATTGATTTTCGTTCCTACAAGTGTGAGGAGTCACAACTTTGTTCTTGTAGGACAAAACTTAGCATCGGGAATTTTCCAATGCTAGTTAACTATTGTTGCCTGCATATATTTTGCGCGATAACCTTGAAATAAAAATATCTAGCTGGATTGATAATTTATGTTTGAACAAATTGAGTTATTTTATTAAGACAATTAGTTTTCCCAACATAATTTAAGGTGATTTTTTTTAATTGTATGAGGAGTTGAATTTCTTGGAGGAGATGATAGAAAGCCAGAGGAGGCATATTTATCTTGTCAAATCTAATTTTGAGGAAATTTCATTAAAAAATAATTATGAGAATACTGCAAAATGTAATTAATGGATAGGTGAGGGTTTTATTATTATTATAATAGTGGAGTTTGTGCAATATATTTGGGACAATGACAAAAATGATGTTCAGCCAAGGGAAAAGGTTGATAAAGAGATTGTTGAATTGTGGATGTTGATGCGGAAGAAATCTAGGAGAATATATGATATATAGAGAAGGATAGGAAATAAGGAGATGTAGCTGATTGAAGAAATTTGTATTAACAAAGTAATGGGGAAACAACAACATAAAGTGTGGAAGCCTCGAGAATTAAAGGAAACTTTAGAGGCAACAAGGAAGCATAGAAAATAAGCATCTAGAATCTAAAGTTTGGGACCCAAGAGGACTTCATCAACATATAAAACACACATGGTTAGGAGACCATGAATATTTTTCACCTTGGAAGTATGATGCAAGAGCATCTTACCTCCAAGTCAAAATACATTTTGACTATACTTAGGGGTATTTCATTTTCAAGGGATTTGGTTCCTAATTATGTGTAAGTGTTAAATTATTTGTATTTTCTATTTTTTCAAGATAAATTGTGAATATTGTAATCAAATCTATTTGTAAGTAGATATCTCGAGAATCTTGAGTGAGTTAGAGATATTTTAGAGTTATTTAGACCCCTTAGAGGATATGTGGACCTAGATGATCCTAGATAAGAGGTTTGTTGATGATTTTTTGGATCTGAACTTATTGTAGTTCACAATCCTCTTTCTTATAATTATGTGAAACGAGAACAAAGGTATGATGTAGAAGAAGTGGGTGAGATAGTAGTTCGATAGGGCTTGCAATGAAAGCCAAATATGGCCATAAGGCCAAGAGGGGAAATTAATGTAAATCACGCGAAAGAGAAGGTTTTTGTGTAATTTTGTACAAAGAATGTTATTTAGTAGAATAATACTCCATTTTAAGTGCTGGAAGAATTGTTGTAAATACCCTGTTGTGTTCAATTGAATCCTTGTATGAATCAGGTGTGTTGTAGGTGTGATAGTTAATCTCGAGAGGGATAACATTCTGAATGTGCATTAGAATCATTACAAAGGTTACATAATCATTGTTTAAGGCTAAAAAGTGAGAAAATTTTAGATAGACAAGGACAAGAGTATCCTTGTAGTAAGGGAAAGCTTTTATTTGATCGTTGATCAAGTGCACAGGGTCAACGATCCAAAGAAATCATAGTAAGCGAAAAAAATAGATTAGAGTGGCACAATGGAAGTAGTATAATCTAAATCCTGTGAACAGATACACCAAAGATAGAAAGGGGTCGATCTGAAGTATAAACAAAAAGTGAGACAATTTTTTTTTTTTAAATCTTCCATGGGATTTCATTAGCTAAGGGATTTTGGGTGATAAAACTCAAAGTTGTGTTCAAAAATTCACGTTAAGAGACAACATTTGGTCGAAGGTTCCATCCTGGAAGGTTGAGAAAGGAGAGCATAAAGGAGAAACTGGGCTGACTAAGCACGAGGCGAACATGCTGACTAGTTAACATGTAAAGCAATAAGGTGACACAAAGAACATTCATTGAAGATCCAGATTATCAGGAGGCTCACAAAGGAGCGTTTCATCCGCTCATACGTAAAGGGTTTGTGTGCTTTAATAAAGGGTTGGGGTTGACATTTGACGTTAATAGATGGTGCAACAAGTGACAAAAAAAATTTCGTCTCCCAAAGTTTGTCTCTCAAGACATATTGAAGTGTGCAGTTGAGGGAACGGCTGGGATGAGTGGAGTCAAGCTAAGGTGGAAGTCGACTAATGAGAAATGAGTTGGGATGACATGTTAATAAAATTTTCAAGCCCATAACTTGAAGCATGGGTGAAATTTGAGTTCGTGTCGGATGACTTGTCTCAGAAGGACTTCCCCAGCGTTTTAAAAGCGGGCAATAAATGCATGGGTGATTCAATGAATGAGCCTCTACCATAGCAATTTCATTCATGGCATGGTAAAAAATACGCTTAATTTGACTACATATTAGAAAATACCTCAAAAAATCACTTTATTTAACCCACTACCAATATGAACTCAATACACCTTCCCAATTTAAAAAACCGTAATTTGACTAGATATTGTAGTTATCCATTTTTTCATTATCATTTTTATACTCCTTTATATTCATATCCCTAGCATAGTGACATGATGCCTCTCATATGACCCCACATGCATTCTATAATGCACCTTTCCTCTTTCTATATACATTATATATGCATATTTTTTCTCCAACAATACAATTACTCAACCCACACTTAAGCACATCTCGCTATAATTAGTTCTCCCTCCCACTCTCAATACTCCCATGATACTCCTAGACCTCTATTTCTCCATGGCGCCCATTTTTTACCTCCACGTGGCCAATGTATTGTATAAAATATACCTTATAATATACATAGTGTTATACAACATATAAAAACCATTTACACCCCCTATTATATGCTCAATATGTTATTACATGGTTTCCTCATTTTTTTCCCCAATATGAACGCACATGGTATGGTATTTCTTTTTTAGTGAAGCCCCCATGTATAAATGAAAGCATCTAGATGATGTAGGATTGACTTGATGTGTAGCGGCAATGATATGGAGCTAGAATATTGGTCGATGAGACCAACATAGAAAGTGACATTTCACAGGAGGATAAAGGCTATGTATGAATGTTAAAACGGTCAAAACCCATATTATATAGGAAGGTCATATGGACGACCTGTCCTTGCATTATGTTTCAAAAAATATTGGCTCCGATGACTATAGAAAAGGAAAATGGGCTTCAATTTTAATTTCTATCCTACACCCTTTTTTTATAGTGCAAGTTGAGGCCACAATGGTTCTTCTTATAGTTTGGGCTACACATGGATACACACACACACACACACACATATATATGGAGAGATTTTGGCTCTCGTGGTATAGTTAAAAGCTCTTGAATCCAATAATTTTTGAAAGGGTTGTATACCCTTAATATTAATTAAGGCATGTCTAAAAGCATTAAGACAATTATTTATTTCCTAGGTCTAATTCAAGGAAGCGCTTGTCAAATTAAAAATTATGGGAGTGCTAATTAGATCCTCGTCGAGCCCACATCATTTTTTATTTCCCATCATTCTTGAACCTCTTATAAACTCAATATTTTTATGTGCATCTTATGTCAACTTGGGTTAGGATCTATGAACAACGAAACCAAAGTAGTAATCTAGTGAAATGTCTACATAGTGACTAGTTTATCCATACAAAAGTAGATATTAAATAATGGAAGACATGCAACACATACGATAGAGAAAAGAGAGGAATAAGAGTAGTGGTCCACTAGCTAAAGAACTTCTTATATTAATCAACAACCATCATTACCTTCATTGCAAACATATCTCATATTTATACTAGACTCTAGTCAATGTCAACTAATTGATTTAACTACTTAGTTAGTCAACTTGGAGGGGAAATTGACTCTATTGGTTAGTTGACCTAACTTACGTATTTAACACAGAGTTATTATCACCTGGGGGTCTCGTAAAATAGCTCTTCCAACACAGTTTATTATTATTTTAACATTGAAGTTATAAAACTAAGGGGAAAAACATATATTTTTAAAAAAAATGAAAAAATAGAAATAGAAATAGAAATTTTATATTAAGAAAATAAATAAAAATGAACATTTTAATTAATTAAGAAAACCTAGTTTATAAAATAATTAAACAAAAATTAAGAAGAAAAAAACTTGCGTGCACACACACATACACACATGGATGTGTTTTTTTAAGGTGGACTATTTTTTTAATTTTGTTTAAATTATTAAAAGCATAACTAACACACAAACATATTTGATTTTTTTTCTTAGGTAAAATGTTAAAAGAAACATAATATATTAGAAAATAAACTTAAATTTAAATAAATCAATAAATGTGAAAGGTAATGTAAATTTAAAAAAATAAAAAAATAGTTGAAATAAGGAGTGGATAAAAATTATCATAATCAAAACCCAAAAACATATTACCCTCTTTACATCCATCCTTTCCCAAGGATCATACCTACTCAAAATATCTCCATTTCCTCAAACTCCTACCTCTAGAATCCCACATTGATCCCTTCCTACCCATTCCACAACCCCAATACCTTTTCCCTATTTTCATCATCATCCATCCTCAATATTAACTCTCCTTCCCACCAATTATTATAATCTCATGACTTTAGGGATCGATATATTTAAATGGGGAGCACTACTATTATTCATTCGAAGAAAAAAAAAACTCTCAAATATATTTATTTAAACTTATTTATGGTTTATTATTAATATAGGTTTTATTTTATTTTATTTTTTATTTTGATTTAATTATTTTATAAATGTTATTTTTCAATATAAAATATTCATTTCTATTTTATTTTTCAATTTTTCAATATCCTTTCCTTTTATTGATGTAAAGTTTTGAACTCCCTCTACCTAGTCAGCCCCCTCCCTCAAAAAACTGCTATCCCTCCCTTTCCCCACAAAAAATGTGACAGGTAACACCAATTTTTGACTCAAATGTTGAGTTTGAAGTTTTAGTTCATGATGACACCAACTGCCAACTTTATGATATCAATAAGTTATAATTTTAACCCTGAAATAGAAAGAAAGTTGTAATTATTGAACTAGTAGGGTTTTCCTAAAGAGGATAAAGAAACTGTAACACCCTCCTCCCACATCTACCCAAGTAAGAAATCAACTGGGGTAAACATGTGGCGAAGAGTTACTATTATCTGATTTAACCTCCTAGGTGACATTAAGGAAGTGGAATTTATAGAACCACATAAAATATACTTTCCACATAAGTAACAGAACTCCCACACGCCAAAACAACCACTTAGGTATCCATCCTTGGGTCCCACTAATTTTCAGACGAACCAACCCCCAGATTCTCCCATAGTATAGGCATGGGGGCATCCACTACAAGGAAAATACCCTCTAGTGGAGGTTATAAAGGAGGCTTTTTGTGTTATAAAATTGGAAAAAATTGTCAAAAAAACATTTTCTGCAATATTTTTTTTCGGTAACAAAGGTTTTGGCGAAGCTTCTAACAGAATTTTATCACAACTAAAAAAAATTGGCCAGCCGAATGTTGTTACAGATTTTTTTCTCATCGATGGGTGCATCAGGTTTGAATTCAATGGTGTGTTTTATCGTGTACGCATTGGTACTATACACATACCAAGCATCGGGATGGAAAACAAATTTCGAATGCCCCAGGGTGTTTAGCAACGTCTCAGTGTGTATCACCCAGCAAGACGCATCAGGCCGATGGAAGGTGCATGCACTAGGCTGTTAAGGTGTAAAACGACACCGAGCCATCTAGGTGCTAAAACTCACGATCGTTAAGTTATAAAAACACACCAGCGTGTTAAAGGCAAACTGTACCAGTGCATGCAATGCCTATCAGACTACCCGGTGGTAGTCATCGATAAAGTGCACCGGGCAGTCTAATTGGTATTGGTATTTGTGCGGTGCCCATAGGTCTTAGAAACACATCGGTGCGCATTATCATACAAATGCACCGGTGCATAGTAACTAACACACACCAATGTTCATTTTGTATTTTTTAGAAACATCGACCTATGACAATGCAATTATTGTGATTTTTTAAATTCAGTATTGTTCAAAAGTCGACACATATATTATAATAGTATTCATATCAATTAAATTTTTATTAGTGCATTTGAATGTGATGTTTGGATTAACTTGTTATAAAAAATCATGAAAATTTTCATCTCTTCATCATAATATTTAATCATCCATATATTTAATCAATGGTGTAACATTTCATAGCGACAATGGAGAATGCAATAGAATAAATTGTAACGTATATATATATATATATATATATATATATATATATATATATATATATATATATATATATATATAAGACACTCTTTATCATACAAAATGGGACAATTATTGGTATACCTTTGTCTTTCAATTTGGACACTATGTCCATTACATTAAACAAAATGTCTAATTTCACAGACAAATATTTAAAAAAATACAACACCTTGCTTTGATATCCAAACATATTGATCATCATTATTTGCTGGAACTTTGTCACTACTCAAGCTACTTCCATGACTTGGGTTATTTGGAGGAATGTTTTGTTCACCATGTTGATTGTTTTCTTCTTTTTTAAGTTCCATCTAAAAACATAAGAATAAAGCATAATGAGTATATATACATTGGTCAGAATAATGAAAATTGAAATATTAAATAATATACATCAATGTAAAACGAAAAGAAATGTACCATAGAAATATTTGACTCATGAACTATAGAGATTCTTTCAAAACCAAATTTCATTCCATTTTTCAACAATTCATTTGTTGGCGTGGTTCCATACTTTGTTTCCTGCAAGTTTTACACCCCATAATAGATCATACATTTAATATATAAGATTTTTGTATCCTATTAATTATAGACAGAGCTAAGTAAAACAAGATAGATGCTTACAAATTCCATAATTAATTTCTGATATGCCAACATATATTCACAACCCATATTTAACCCAATGCCAATCAATTCTTTTGATGGTTCTTCTTTGTATGTTAGCACCTATTTGAAAACATTCAATGATGATTGTTGTAAAAAAACTTAAAATATACAAAAATTAAATCTAGTTAAGTTGTTATAAGAAAGTAATAATTGCTCACAAACATAGATATCAATCATTTTCTTCCCTGTCGTCCTGTTTTATGTGTTGAATGGATTCCATATTATTTTATTTTCTGCAAGAAAATACTTGAAAATTAACATTTAATGCTAAATTCTTTATTTATTGTACCTAATCAAAAAATTCAATGATTACATATAACATTTGAAGCACTTTTTTGTTGAGATGGATAATCATGCGATGCAATTATGTCCATTCATTGACCATATCCTTGTACACCTTTTTGGACATTCCTATTGACATATTTCTAATATCAACTAGTTCATCCTTTGAGATTTTCATAATCTTTCTTAAAATGTAACATGAAAATAAACTATTCAATTTTTATATTGATATATGAAAAGTAAATATAACAAAAGTAATATTTATAAATGATTTCCTTCTAGTAATATATAAATATAATTATAGAAAAACATTTAAAGGAATATTAATTTTTCATTCCTTTCTTTTTGTTGTTGTATGCTTGTGCTATTAAAAGTCTAACATGTCTCATTGACCAATTCTCTGGAAACTCATCCTGTAGTTTAAATAATTTTTTTTTCTTGGAATCATTGGATTGATTTTTGTATTGTAAGTGGAAAGAACTTCTATACATTCATTCCACTATATCCCTCAAAGTTTTGTAAAATTTTTCCCCCTTTTTGATAACCTCCAACACCACTCCACAAGAGCTAAGGAGCAATTCATTTTCATTTGCATATTCTCTTTTTCTTTTCTTTTCTTAGAACAATTCATTGTTGGTCCATATAGAACATTAAAAATATGTGAATTAATAGATTGTTTGAAACATGTTATCTAATATTTTTAAGTATATTATTAATGAAAATTAAAAGAAGAAACTCATATTGGATTGATAGTATTTTTTCATTCACGTGATTCATCCTTCTGCAATTTTTCCATCAAGATTTTACGCTCTTCTGGTCTTATATCATAAATAATCTTATCGAGATTCATCATTTTGTGGCTCTGCATGATACACAATAAATAATACATATTAGTTAAACATACATATAGTTCAAAAATAATAATTTTTGTAAATAATTTGAAAAGACCTTGTCTGTTTTTCTTTTCTCGATGTGATATCAGTATTTTTTCTTTTTCTTTTTCCACAGAAAAAAAATTGAAAATTTCCATTATATAATACAAATTTTACTGAGTACATGCATGAGCATTCTATTTGGTTGTGGGTCACGCAAGAATGCAAAATATATCCAAAAACCGTTAACATACAGCCAAAACCCAAAAAATATTCAAATATATATAAACATTTGCCTGAGCATTGCTCTCTTGAGAAACCATGTCTGCCATTTTCATGCTAGCCCACTTTGTCCAAGCCTCCTCTTATGAGGAAAGCATCTGGCCCAAAGAGGCTAGGAAAATCACCACCCTTCTAGTCCTGAGCCTCCTCTTATGAGGAAAACAACTCTAAACAAGACCTAGAAGTCGACCAACAAAACTGCAAAAATTTATATGAGAGTATCTATAAAATTGATAATGTGTGCAATATCCAGTGAGCCAAAGTAATAGTATCACATGGAAGAAAAAAACTGAAAGTATAATATACATAAAACCAGATGATGGAAATAGAGCCCAACTCTACACCGAGAGCCCATGAACTAACACTATCAAAAGTAAGGGCCACGATCCGTCTCCACCAGGCCCGCTAGACCTGTCTCCTTTATTTTCTAACTGCCCAAAACCTGCTATATGCACTCCTTAGAAAGGAGGTCTACTGCCTCGTTCCGCTCCCTATAAATGTGACATACAAATATGTAAGCAAAATGATTTTTTAATGTCCAAATTTCTTCAAGGATTGGTTTTAAAATATAGTTTTGGCACATGAATTCTTTATTGAACCACTTGAAAATGTTCAAAGAGTCCCAAAAAATCTAAATTGAAAGAATGCCCATCTGGATCATCCAACACATAAGAAAATGAAGAGCCTTTATCTCGGCATAATTGTTTGTTCCATTCCCTAGTCCCACCTAAGCTTCCTTACGACTCTCCAAGTTGAGGTGAATCACTATACCAACCCCACACCTATCATCATCGTTGGGCACACCGTCAAATTATGCCCACGACATATCCCCCCTAATAACTTCCAGAGTGACCACCCTAGGATTTGTCTTAGAATTTGGTTCCGACACTTGGCTATAGATGGTCGCACTCTCCTGAGAAATAACCTATGGTTGGGCCTCTTTTTATTTAAAAATTGCCTTTTTTTCTAGCAAGCCAAATCCCCCATGAGATTAGCAGCGGGAGTGCCCTCCAATTTTCCTCCTGGCTCCCTACCACCATTCCTTCCATGCTTCCGGGATCGTCTCCTTATCCCACCTTTGTGACTTTCCTACAATAGCCATCGTCTCAATCCATACCATTCTTTTGTAGGGGAAATGGATGAATAAATGTTGTACTGATTCCAAGGTTGTTTTATAGAGTGGGCATCATCACAAACCTTCCTTCTTCCATTTCATAATGTTGTCCCAAGTTGGGACTTTTTTAATATACACCATAAAAATAACCTACTTTTGGATTGGCATTTCAACTTCCAGACTTGTTTTTCCCACCAAGCTGGAGCCTCCCATCCCTTTCTGGCCATGAGGAAAGCATATCCGCACTTTGTAGTATACTTTCTTGTGGGGCTATGTGCCCATCTTAATTTTTCCTCTCTATCCCTGATATGCACATTCGATCGAACCAGTTCACATGTATACTTTCACCAAACTTCATGCCAGATGGGGTCAATCAACACCTCCCTTGTCATCCATCCTTGTTGCGAGTGCGAGGAAGAAGCCTCCTTAATAATTTGATTTATGAAACGAGGCCTTTGGCCCTTAGGAGAGTCCTCAATTCCTCCGGGAGTAAGTAGTCCTCATTGCACCCTACCCAAGGGTCCATCACGACTCTGACCTATTCCCCATTTCCTAACTGCCAAATTGGACCTTCTTCAATCATACTCAGGGATCCAAAAATGGCTTTCCAGACCACCTCTCCTCTAGAAGGTTTTTCCCTAGGATATCTAACCCAATCTGTCAGTTCCATAGGATCAATGTATTTTCGATTCATGACCTGGGACCATAATAATTCTTTAAAAAGAATTCTCTAGCCCATTTTGGCAGCTAAGGAGACTAAAAAGGAGGGGATCTCTTTGAACCCCAAACCTCCCCAATATTTTGGTCTAGTGATGTTGTCCCATGCCACCCAGGGCATCACCCTCTCCTCCTTCGATACTGGCCACAGAAATTTGCTGCAGATTTTCCTCACCTTAAACATTATGTTTTATGGGACCCATGAGAGCATAGCCCAGTAAACTGGAATAGCCATGAAGAAATATTTGATCAACACCAATCTCCCTACTCTAGATGGCTATCTAAAACTCCAATTGTTCACTCTCTTTTATATTTTGGCCACTAGCCACAACTAGTCCATATATTTATATGAGTTTGGTTTGAGAGTAAAGCCAATGTATTTTAAGCGGTCTTCCATCCCTTAACATTATATAGAAGCTCCTCCACCGTTCTTCTAATTTCCTCCCCCGAGAGGCCTTTTGCAATGATGACCGATTTGCCTATATTTATAATCATTCCTATTGTCGAGAGGAAGATCTTGATGACTTGTTTTATATACTCGATCTCGCTTTTGTTGCCATCACTAAAGATGAGGATATCATCTACTAAGAGGAGGTCGATAATATGCATATTAATGGCTACCTCTACTCCCTTGATATCCCCCCTCCTTTTGGCCACAGCTATCAACTAAACTAAGCCTTTTGTTGCCAAGAGAAAGAGCAGCGGGGACAGGGGGAATCCCTATATTAGACCTCTCTGAATTTTGAAGAATGGAGAGGCTGCCCCATTTATAACGACTATAAAGATGATGTTAGTTATGCATCCCATCACCCAATTTATAAAACAAATATCAAACCCTAGATGCGTTAGGAGTAATCTGATATACATCCAAATTATCTTGTCATATGCTTTGGATACATCTATTTTGATTATCAATCCTTTCCTTTTTTTCCTCTTGATGATGTGGCGAGTTTCATGTGCCACCTTGATGGCTTCATGGATCTACCTCGCTTCTAAGAAATCAAATTGTTCCTGTGAGACATTCTTCAAGAGGATCGGCTTCAACCTGACTGTGATAACTTGTCAAATGATTTTTTAGATGATACTACATAAAGAGATGGGACAGAAGTCATTGAAAGAGCTTGGCTTGTCTAGTTTTGGAATAAGAGCTATAAAGGTGGAGTTCAGTAGTTCGAATATAGCTCCTCTCGATCGAGATTCTTCCACAACATTCGTAAACTCCTCCCCCATCTCTTCAAAAAATTGCTGATAGAACTCGGTTTTCCACCCTTCTGGCCCCGGGATTTTTTCCTTCTGCATTGACTTGAGGACTCCTTCCACCTCATCCCTAGTCACCCGACTTGTCAGCATCCCATTTTCCTCTTCTTCCACATACCTTGGAAAGTCTTGAGCTACTCTAACCACCTCTGCAATAGTAACCTCTGAGGGAGCTTTGAAAATATTGCTGAAATGATCCTTACCCATTATTGCCAACACTGGGAAAGACTTAGCCACCCTATTGTCTTCCCTTCTCACCCCTTAGATGGTGTTTTCATTCCTCCTTCCTTTGGCATAATTGTGGAAAAAATTTGTATTCTCGTCCCCTGTTGCTAGCCACATTTCTTGACTCTTTAACCTCCATTGCTCCTCCTTTTCAAATAGTATCTTCCTTCTCTCCCCCTCCAAGGATTTTATGTGATCCCCTTTTTTCCCCGTTTCATATCCATAAGATTCAGGGCTTTCCATCCTTCCCAGTTCCTCTCCCAGCCATTTCAGCCTCTCCTCCTAAGCTTCTCTTCTCTGTTTAGCCCACTCGATGGTTGATTTTTTCATATTTTTTTAAGGTTCTCCCAAAAGTGTGTTTCTTTGTTAGGAGGCTCTACTACCCCCCAAGCACTCCAGGTTTCCTTAAAAAGAGCATTATAGGATTCCTCTTTTAGCCAGCGTGGATTGAATTTAAACGAAGTTCCAGGTTTATCAAAACTGTCCTTAATTTCTAGGAGGATAAGAGGATGATCTAATTCCCCACCCTCCCCCACCCATTGCCTAAGGGCATGAAAATGTTCCACCAAGCCTTCCTTTATCAAGAATCTTTCCAAACTCTTGGCCACCCTAGCATATCCTATCCTCCTATTCCTCCACGTTAGCTGAAGTTTGACAAGATTGATATCTATAAAGTAACCTTCCAATATTTGGATGAGAAAAAATTAGAGAGGGGATCTGCACGGACAGTCGGTCCCCATGATTCAGCCTGCCCGATCGAAAGGTTCAGATCCCCTCCTATTATGAGGTTGGGACTATTCATACAAGTCCCATACCAAAACTCATTCTAAAATATTTTCCTCTCCTGGCAGGGGCCATAAATATTTGTGATCTTAAATGAAGAGCACAGCTCAAGGGAATAAACCTCCATAGACAGAACATGATCCCTTCCCTAAGAATTGATCGTTCTAGTTTTTTTCTCGTTGATGCCCACTGCTAACCCGCTCGACCTTCCATTGGCATCCAACCCCATGAAGAACCACCCCAGAAAAAGGTTCCAAAGTGTAATAAAGACATCATCGCCAGGCCCCAGATTTTCTTGAAGAAGAATAATATTCGGCCCATAACCAGAGAACAGGGCGTGAATAGCTAGTTTTCTAGGCTTACTAGCTAAACCTCTGCAATTAAAGGACATCACAATAATTTGGTCACCTGGTCTAGGGCATGCACTGCTCAAAGTACCCTTGTTAAGGACCTTTTCTCCCCATCTGCGATATCTAGTTTGGCTTTCAGTGGCTTTGGATAATTTTTGTTTCCTCCCTCTCAACTTGCGCCCAAGAGGAGAGACTGCAAGATTCCCCAACCCTCCCACTATCTCCAGCAGATTGGATTTTTTCTCCCGTGGCCTAAGGTTATAAGGCCGACACTCCCCTTCAGAGGAAGGGAACTCATTAAATCTTGGGGGAGGCTTGGGATAAAGATCAACGGATAGGGTTGGGATGGATTTAATGATGTTATCCGGGGCCAATTCAACATGCACAAAGAGACCATTGGACATATGTATAGATTCTGGCTTGGAGGGACTAGGCCCTAAACTCAAAGGAGACAAATGTGAAAAAGAAAAGGAAAACGATGATGGGGTATTAAGAACAATACGCACCCTCTACGGTGCTTCTGTGCCCTCTGCTATATCCGAAGGCACCTTGACCGGGATAGCTTCATCTCCTCCCAACACGGGGGCCTCCACATCCTCCATGGCCATATATTCTTCCTTCCCCTTCTGCTCTTGCTAGGTAGATTATTGTCCCTGCTCCTTCCCACAAAACATTCTTTGCTTCCCTTCAACAGTCTTCCCTCCTTGTTTGTGCATGCCTTTCCCTTTGGATGATTTTTTACTTTTTTGGATACCCGATGGATATTTTTTTGCCATATGTCCATAATGGTGACACCTATGGCACGTGATAATAATACAGTTCCTGTATGAAAGACCAGTTCATGTAATGTAATTGAATTTATTCTACCAATCCTTTTCTGGGATTGAGTCTAACTAGAATTCTCATAGTCCCTCACTCTCCCATCTGTTGAAGAAACATATCGGCCTCCCAGAAATTCCCCAACTCAATCCTAATTTCCTTGAATACATTAGTAGTCCATATTGGTTGAGGAAGCCCTGAGAATTTTACCCAGATTGGAAGGTCCGCTATCTTTTCCCTTTGAGCATCGAAGAGGGGATGGCATCTCTTGAATAGAATCGGGGCTTGAACAAAACCCCTATTCCTTTCCAACACCCAAGAAACCATCTCTTTATTCCTGAACCTCATCATAAACTAGCCGTTTTCAAGGAGAACCACCTCGAAGCACGGATTGTGCCTTGACTGCCATGCCTTCGCTGTCCATTATTCAAGAAAGTAGATGATACTTTCTTGCCCTTTGCTTTCCATACCAGAGCTAAATCTGCAGTCTTTATGGCTTCGTCGATCGATAGATCAATGCCCAGAACCAAATTTTGGATATGTTCCTTTCTTCTCACTATCCTGGCTTTCTTCCTAAATAGATACGGGCTGTCCTAATCGCTATCTGAAACATTTACTACAACCTCATGTCCCAAGGGTGCTTCAATTCCTTCAACCGTAGATGCGGTCCCTTGCTCCTTCTGTTTTCCCCTAAAACCAGTGGTCTGCACCCCTTCCTTATCACGAAATTCCTTCAGACCTCCTCTAGTCCCCTCTCAGGTTGTTGGCCCTCCTTGTGAGTAGGGAAATCCTTGCTAGATCCTTTCAGATTGACCCCCCCACTAATTTGTTCCTCAAGTCACTTCCTTCTATCCTCGGAAATGGTCTCTATTATTGTCCCCAAACCCTCCACCTAGAAAGACTAGAATGTCTTTGTTCCCCTTCAATTGGTTGTCACGATACCAATCTCTTACCCCACGCCTCTCCTCCACCAAAAATTTGGTTTTGGGCTGCCCTCTTTTCTCCCAAATCCTGTCTCAAACCCTTGTTCTTCAACAATTCATCGTTGGCCACTATATCCTCTAGGCCTCACATATGATGAAAGGGCTCGACCAAATCAAAACCCCTCCCCTTTGTCCACTGAAACCCTTGATCTGTTCCATAGGAATCGGAAACCTCCAGACTAGGAATTGTTAGAACTGGAAAACACTTTAAACTGCGGTCCATGGTCATTACAGATTTCCCAGTTGACTTCGGAACACCTACCTGACTACCTCCCGAACCCAAACCTCCAGGTTCTCCTCCTTTCGCAGCTATTGACCCAATTAAATCCTTCAAGTTTTGCTCCGTGACCTCGATTCCCCACATCGCGAGCATATCCCCCGACTTGGGATCCACCTCCACCCTATCCGATTTGTTGACCATCTTAGTATACTCCAGAAACTACCAGCAGCGACAGATCCCGTTCTCCACCCTTCCCATCAAGTGCGTGCTGCTACCTCCAGCTAAAACCTCCTGCCTTGAGCACAACAGAACTGGTAAAAGAAATGATTGAGTAGTAAAAAAATGGTTTTACCCTTTACCCTTTACCCTGTATTGTCCTTCCCACTGAAAACAAAAATGGGCACAAAAACCTAGGACCATTTCTCTTTGCGCCACCCGTCGCCATCCGACTGCACCCTATGTCCCCCCTTTCCGGGTGTTGCCTTCAGGGGATAGCAGCCCCATGTTGTCTGTGTGCAAAATCAAACCATGGCACCAACTAGGGTTTCAACTCCTCTTGGTTCAAATATCTATTCAACTAACAATGCAATTTAACAAAGAGTGATTCGATTCATGAGTTGACTTAATTGCTATCAGTATTTTTGTTACTTGAACTCTTGTCAGCCATTTCTTTATCAATATGAAACCTGTACCATACCATTCATTAATATATTTTATAAATAAATCACATACTTTTCAAGTAAAAAAAATAATCAAGAAAATAGTGCGCCTTTTAAAAAGTACGCACCGAAGGTGGTGTGGTAGGTTCTTATAAACACATCGCCAATACAGTAGAAACACCGTACGATGCTCTTTGCCAACAAGGAGATCTAATTTTTATATATTAACCAGTGCACCGATTATAACAAACATAAAGTAATAAAAAATGGTTTTGACCAAACTGTGTTTTTTTATCAGTACGTGCCTGGTGCGCCATACTACAATAGCGCACCAGTGCGCTATTTTAAACACGGCGCACTGTTTAAAAAAATTGGTTTTTAAAAAATCGTGTAAGGGCCGACATGGATTCGAAGCTGACTCCACAAGTGGTCTCGTGGGTTAGATGTCATATGCCTATATATATATATATATATATATATATATATATATATATATACAAACCCTATAAATATAAAATCAAAAGCCCTAATTGTAAAGTCATAGAAACAAGAAGAAGCAAGGGTTTAACGTAAGAATGGATTTTTTTTTTTTTTTTCTTCTGAAAATGTATAGTAAAATTAAATTTTTTTACTATGCATGTATTAAATCCAAGAAAAACTATAAAGAACACAATTATTACAGTAAAATTTAACAATTTTACTATACTATAATGTTTTTTTGCGAATCACCAGATGTTTCAAATTCTGATTCTCTGAATAGTGCTATTGTTCGAAAGTATTTTGCTGCTCCACAGTGCTCTCACGCTCTCTTACTCTAGGTATGTCTCTCATGAAAAGCGCTGATTGAATTTTTTTGCAAAAATAATGAAATAATGAATATCTTTTACTATTTAATTTTTTTTTTTGTGAAATTAGATTTCCGAAAATAATTTGCGCCCATTTTTCAATTTACCAGCTTTTTTTTTTAATTAAATAGTCAGTGCATTTTTTAACTAACCACACCGGTGTGTCAATTAATAAAACCACACCGGTGCGTAGTAACTAAAACTCACCAGTGCGGTTAACTGTACATTAGCACCGATAACAATAATTCCATTTTCAAGGCACCGAAATTACTTTTAGGTATGTACATTTCGCTCAGATGCAGGAAGAAAATATCATAATTATATCAAATGGAAAATTCTTCAAAATCCATCTCGTTCCATATTATTTCTCAAAGTCCATCATGGAGTTCCCCCTATCCATATCCAGACGTAATTACTTCAGATTTTATTTATATTTTCATTATCTAATTGAATTTATTTTTTATATGCATGTCAATAAAATGAATAAAATTAATGTATATAAATTTCTAGGTTCATGCAGATTCAGAATCGAGTTTACATGCACAAAACATTCAGACAGTTCCAAAACTTCAAAAGCTCTTATCAGGAGCAGCATATCACAAGGCACATTTGGTAGATGAAAATGGGTAGTCGCTTCACCCCGCCAATTGTAACATTGCATCTTCTAGCCACAATCCTCAAACAATGATGGTAATAATAATTATTTGGTATATTAATGTAAATATTATTTCAAAGTGAAATAAATTAATCATGCATTTTTGATGTTGTTACTAATTGCTATCATTGATTTTGTACTCATCATGTTCAAATATATTTTTTGAAATGATTATGATTCTAGTGATGATGAGAGACCTACCTACCATCTTCGATTACACCCCACGAAAATTTCAAATCGAGAGAAGGATGAATTAAGAGAAAATCTCAGAGAGGAACGATACTAAGAATGGTTGAATCAACCACCTATTCAATTCCCACTACGTCTAGATTCACCAATTAGGAATGACTACAACAATAATAGTTCTTCAGAAGTTGGCACTAGAGGAAATCAAATAGAGGTTGGTATGGATAATTATTAAGGGATACGACTTCCATGGAGACAATGTTGTTAGATGCATTCTAGAATGGTGATCAACTAGGGGATGATGCTCATATCGTTGATGCGTTTTTCGAGAGCCTTAAATTTTCTTCTGCCATCCCTCTCTTTGGACTTGGAGGTTAGTCAAAATCTACCCAATTGGGGACAACAATGTCACTGTAAAACTTGAAAGCACAGTTTGTCTTTTCGAATGCATGTTTCTCATAAATTTTGAGGTAATTGACCATCAAGTCCTCCCCTATATTTTGAGAAATATAGTCAAATATTTAATGGTCAATATATGAAAATTAATAATTATATTGGCATTAATGTACATTTAATATTTTCCATGACCAAATACAAGTTATTCAAAGATAAGGTTCTTCCAAGTGATAATGTCTTTCTCGGTAGCTGCGAAGAGGCAAATAAATTGTTGAAAATGTTGGGTGTTGAGTACATATCATATCATGCATGTCCAAATGATTGTATTATATATAGAGGAGAACATACAGACAAAGAGATATATTTGAAATGTGGGCATGACAAGTATGATAAATGAAAATAAGGGTAAATCATGTGGTCCTCCTTTTAAGATATTGAGGCACATGCCTATAATCCCAAGTATTCAAAGGCTCTTTCATTGCAAAGAATTAACTATGTTGCAATGATGGCATGCCTCACACAAAAGTGACTTGGGAGTTATGCGAATCCCAAAAAATTCAATAATCATGAAGCATATAAAGGATACATGTTCCAAAAAATTCAAGGATGAATTACAGAGTCTACAACTCAGCATAGCCATGGATGGCATCAACCCATATTCCCTCCGGAACACCAACTATTATGTTTGGCTAGTAGTAGCATCAGTAATAATATCCCCCCATGGTTTTCCATGGACAATGAAAATATTATTTTCGTTCTCATAGTCCCTGGTAGAAGACAAGTGAAGAATATGGATGTCTACTTACAACCACTGGTAGATGAATTGAAGGAATTACGGGATGGGATAAATGTATACGATTTATCAAGAGCCATCATAACAGAGAGGAGTTTTATGTTGTATGACATATGTGCTTAAATGATGCATGATTATCCAGGCTTAAGAGTTTTCTCTAGTAAATTACATGTTTATTGATTTGTTTATATATGTAACAATTATTTTGCATATTAGTTATTTAATTCGTTGCAATTGTTCTGATCCTCATAATATTCTTTAACGTGCCATGCATATTGTATACAATAATTTCGCAGGTCTTGTAACAAAAGCGTATTATGGATGTAAATGTTGTGGACTTTCTCTGAAAGATAGATGGTCCAACGACCTACGAAAGGAAGTATATGAATGCTCTAGGGTATTCCTCACATAATAACACCTTTATAGAGGAGAAACATCCACTTTCAATGGTAAACAAGAGAGAACCCAAGGGTCTCCAATAACGACAACAGCTGAATGACTTAGAGCATATGAGAGAGAGAAGGAGAAGGAGTTCATAGAAATGTTTGATTCAAATGGGGAGCATATGTTTGATGATCCAGAATCATTCGACACCTATGTTGAGAAATTTCCCTTCCCATTGGGATGAAAAGGAAATCTATCTTTTATAGCCTCCCATATTTGGAGCATCTTAAGATTACCCAGTTATTAGATCCCATGCATACATTTAAAAATGTTTCATCTTCTTTATGGAGGCACATATCATCGAAACAAAGTGACACATTGGCCGTTAGGAAAGATCTTATTACTTCAAAAACTAAAAAGAAATATTGGCCAAGATGATTAGAAAGTACAGGATCGGAGAGAGGTGGTCCCTCTAATTGGTATTTCAAAGAAGGTGATGTCCCATGGATTTTTAAAAAATATGATATTTCTTTGGCAAAGGAAGTTATAATGGGTGTGAGGGTGGCATCTTCATGTGGGTCTTCACTACGGTGCTACTTCATCGTGGATAACCATTTTTCGTGGTTGAAATCACATGACCATTTGAATCTTCTAAGAGTACGTATAATGTCAAAAGCATGATTTTATTATTTTTTATATTAATAAATTTTATCCCATGCAGGGATCATAAAAAATAACTAATTTTGTGTATTATTGCATGTGTTTATAACTTTGCATCGTCATTATCCTTTTTTTGCGTGTGGGTGTGTGAAAAATGACTTCCCCCAATACCTGGGATGTGCCATATTATCTGAATTTGTATGTTGGATCACGTTAAAGGAGATTCATGTGGCTACCATTCCACAGTGGTGTCAAGAGATAGTTGAGATTGTTTGTATGTTTGAGAAGGAACTGCAAATGAGTTTCATGGAATTGCAAGTTCATACGCTAATCCACCCAGTAGATGAGGTTGAATTGGTTGGGGTGGTTTCTTGTCGTTGGATGTTCTTCTTTGAGAGGTACATGAAGAAATTGTAAGGTTTTGTTCGACAAAGGGAAAAACCCGAGGGGTCTATGACAAAGGGGTACATATCATATGGGTCTTTGTATTATGCTAGTGAGTACATCAAGTAGATCGAAAACAGACCAAGTGCAGTGATTTGGGACGATGAAAGGGATGAAGACAAAAGAGAAGGGGAGCTTCTCCAAATGAATGGAAAATTGCACTTGATAAAGAGTAAGCGACTTATAATTTTTCAAATCACACACAGTAAATATTCATGTTGAACTTCTATATAATGTATAATTTTATCTGATATGTACTATATGTCGGTTTGATTTCATTAGCGAATGCAGAAATTGAATCAATCAATAAATTTGTTCTTTACAATTCTGAAGTGACACAACCGTGGGTCGTATTATATGAACAAAAGAAGATGAAATGGGATAGTGATAGGAAATAATTCAAACCGTTGAATGGTAGAATTTTGCCTTATCCCAATCATTTAAAAGAAAATATGCCAATTATATGCCCCAATAGTTGGGTTGCCAACCATGCAGAGAAAAATACGGTGCAACTGGCCATTAGCCCCGTGTTGAAGAGGATGCGCTAAACGTAGGGATTGGGTGCACCCACTCAGTAATAATATATTTATGTACATTTTAAATTTAATAATGCACCTTTGAAATGTAACATCTATATTTCATATTTTAACAATTGGGTTATTATAAGACACATGACACTATGATTTTTTTTCACTTTTTTTATAGGTGAATTTGTTCCCATCTATGTGGGCATATGGACACCATTTTCGCACAAAAAATGCAATGATGGACACATGACACAAGATTGTGGAGTGGAGATTAAGATCAATCAATCTAGTCAAGCTAGCCACCGTGATTAAAACCTAGTATGAGGGATGTTAGGTTACATCGGAAAGATACAAGAGATCATTGAAGTACATTTCTCTTCTTTCCAATGTGTTATTTTTAGGTGCAAGTGGTGGGACACCTTTGATCGTAATAATGTAAAGGAATATCGTGATATTAGGCTAATATGTATGAACTCTAGAAAGATGTGGGATGACGCTAAGGAGCCCTATGTTTTCCCCAAACACTACAACCAGGTGTTTTTTTACCCAGATATGTTCAATAGGGATTGTTGGTTCGTATTGAGTCATGAACATAGATCAAAACATATTTTTGAGAACCGAGAGTGATATGGAACATTTGTTATTTCATCATTTATACTTTTTAAGATGGGTTTTTATAAAGAAGAGGACTTAACCTTATAACTAAGACTCTTTTTTTCGAAACAGTATAATATGTATTTTGAATTAATTGGTTTGCATTGGGTTAATGTTAAAATCATTTTACTTGATAATTTGCAATTATGTTGATCTCGAAAACAATGGCGTAATGTATCAAGTTCTTTATTTTATGTCAATTCCTAAAATAATACAACTACATGATTGCTTTAAATGTGTGTGAATGATATCTTCAAAATGTATAATGTTATTTTTGGTATGTAAGATCATAATAAAATAATGATAATTCTAAACATGAATTTATTTGCATTATTTTCTAAACTTTATTATGTTACAAAAATTCATATTATTTTAGATTTATTATTTTACAATTATTTATATTCATACAAATTCACAAATTTAAAATTTTACAATTATGGTAATTTAACAATATTTACAACATACATTTTACTAATGGTAGTTATGGTTCAAAATTGACAATTAATTTACAATTTTACAATTTTACAATTTTACAAATGTTAATAAAATTGAATGATGGCAATACAAATAATTACAATTAAAATTTTACAATTTCACAATACATTTACAGTTACAATTACAATTTTACATACAATTACAACTACAATTTTACAATTTTACAAACGATTACAATTACAATTATAATTACAATTACAATTACAATTTTACAATTTCACATACAATTACAATTTTACAATTTCACATACAATTACAATTAAAATTTCAATTACAATTACAATTACAATTTTACAAGTTTACATACAATTACAATTAAAATTACAATTACAATCACGTTGCATATAATTACAATTACATTTTTAGAATTTTAGAATTTTACAAATTTATAAATTTTAATAAAATTGAATCATGACAATACATACAATTACAATCACAATTTTACAATTTCATAATATAATTATGTACAATTACAATTACAAATTTACAAATATTTTACATAGAATTACAATTACAATTTTACCTACAATTAAAATTAAAATTTCAATTAAAATCACAACATAATATTTAATAAATATCATCATTTAATATTAAAAATAAATATCACGATCATGATAACCATCATACAAACATCACATTCTAAAATATACATTCAAATTCTCTAACATCAACTAATCATCGTGATCATGATCATCTAACAAAACACAAGCATTGTATAACATCAACACAACACAAACATCAAATAAACATCTCATGTTAAATAACTGTTATCACATACACATCTATCTGCAAACACATTAAATGAACATATCTAACTTTACCTAACAATATACGCATCATGATGAACACCAACATGTAAAATAAGCACATCAACATGAACATAAAATACATGGACCATGTATATATATAACAGTATAATTTGAACAATATACAATTGTAATATAAATGCATATAAATGTCAAATATCTGATGTTACTACATCAATACTAGTACTAGTCGTGGCCTGCTGAGTCGATGGTGGAGCCTCATGCTCAGATAGATGATGTGAATGCTCTAGAGGTGTCTGTTGATCAGTCGATGGTGCAGTCTTCTCAAGAACTACCTGGTGATGACTCGTTGATGGTGCAGCCTGCTCAATGGATGGTGTGTCTTGCTTAGATGGGCTTTCCTGCTCATATGGACCTACTTGCTCAGGATCTAGTTCCTATTCAGGACTAGGTGGCTAGTGATATGGTGCAGACTACTCAGAAGATGCCTGCTAATCAGGATTGGAATATGGCTACTCATGATCTCCAGCGCGAGGTGAAGGAGAAGAAGGTGGAGTACTATATTGATGATCACTCCCCTCATGATAATGATCATCAAATGAGATGATTTCTCGTGCACGTCCACGATGCCTATCCCTCCTAGCCTATCCCAGTGCTCTAAAAGCTCCAACTATATGATGCATGAGGGTCATCATATCATGGGGCATGCCTCTCCAGATTTGTGTGAGCCTACGATCAGCCTAAATCTCTCTGATCGTAGCCCAACGGAGTCCCTCATCAACTAGGAGTTGACACAATTGGTTGCCCAAATCCATCCTGAATCGGTTGTTCGACCTACGCTGCACCCCCACAGGTATCTGCACCCGATCAGGATCAGGTATGTCACCCTGATCCTCCGCCTCTGCCCTCTCCTCCTCAACATCTACACCTGGATCATTCGATGGGGGTGGAATCATGTTCCCAATGAGTGTCCCAATATCTACAAAATATATAGTACACAACAATAATTAAACAATTTCATTAAAAAATTTAATAAAAAAAGTTAAAGGACATGTTAGAATAAATTTGATAATTCTAATTAATTAATTAAGACAATAAAATGAAACTATATTAATTTAAATAAAACACTAATATTACCTCTCGCATCTAGTATCTCATCCTGTGTGAAGAGGACGTTGGTACACCCTCGCCAATCCAAACTGATGTATGGGCATGGATCTAGAAGGAACGAGTGATCATCAACACTGGCTAGCAACTCCAATACATCAGGAGATATCCTAGTGGGAAAGTTAGATTGACCCCTCTTGGGCATCATCTGGCCCCACATCTGCATTTTTACATGCAACATTGGCCTACGAGGTTGCCGAACAAAAGTAAGCCTCGTCTGTAGAAACCTCTAAAAAAATAAACAAAATAATTTTGAAGCAAAAAACACATATTTCATTAAATTTGGAAGTATTCTATTACAAGGCCTTCAACAACATTCATTTTTTTGTAAATCACTATATTAAATTAATTTCAGATAAAAATAATTTTAGGAATGTCAAACCAATTAGAGAGCATGAATTGGTCAAACATGGGGTTGTTATGTACAATAGTATCAATGCACAATATTTGTGTGAAAGAAAACTCTTATAAACAATTTATTTAAGGTAAATCATATTAGTATGTTTAACATCCATGAAATATATTATAGTTATGGATAACATACTAGAGTCATCAATGTTTGGATTTTGTGTTAGACGGCTCTAACCCCCTTTTCCACAACCTGTGAGAGAGTTGTTGATTGAATAATGGTGATATGATGATCTTTGTGTAAATGGAAAAGAGGTGCCTCCCTTACATTGCTTTGAAACTAGTCTACTAGAAACCTAGTGAAATGTTTTTGTGCTAAATTTTCTACCCCTTCATGCCTTTAAGTAACACTAATAAGGAGGTGGCAATTCTTCTTTACAACATCCATGCATACACTATTAAAGTTAGGCACTATTGATCTAAGTATTTCAATAATGTTGGGTATAATTGATATATCTCCACTCAAAGCCAAGTACATCAAATGAGAGTTCCTAACTGGGTATTCAAGTCATTCCATTATGACAGGACGTTGTCACAAATTCAAGTAAACAATAATTATTGGTCGTTGAGAACCAATATACATAGACAAGTAAATAGTGGAAGCAAGGTTTTTCAAAAAATGATACACTTGATGGCATTCCGGATATTTATCTCTCCTTTTCAACATTGTCAAAAACTAATAATGCTCCTAATGTAATAGTGCCAACCTATTGTACGAAAACCATGATTGACCATTACTTTCACCAAGAGGAGATAATGATAAGAATTTTTAATGGGGAATAAATAAATGTGAAACACAACTTATAGATTTTAGTTGAAATTTATATAAGTTCCCATGATCTTTAATTATTAAATACTTAATGTAACTATTAATAAATTATCATTAAGATATAAATTTTGAATATTAAATATGTATTAAAATTCACGTATCTATTACACATGATTTTCCATGTGATCTAAATAAACCAGTTAAAACCGATTATCAGTAAATTCTAATTAGTTTTGTAAAAGATGTATCTTTACTTACATTAAGAGATTTGTTTCAAAAATATATTACATTTATAAACTTTTATTAATACATATAACTAAATGGAATAGAATAAATAGCTTCAGGTCTTGGTAGCTTTGAGATTATTTTAATTACAAATAGTTTATTTAATAATTGAATTTTACAAAATGTTAATCTTGATGGGAAAATCATTTCATATGGTGGAAAAAAGTTTAAAGATGCTAATTTATGACGTAACTCTTGAATGAGCTTGAATAGTCTACTTAATGCTAATTGTGAATTAATTAATCCATGTTTTAATAAAAAACATTTTTTTACATAGATTTTTCAATTAGAAATAACAATATCACATTTATACATTCATATTAAACCACATGATAGGTAAATAAAAATCATTCAATTGTTTCTTGACTTATTGACTTATATGGAATGATTGTATATAAAAGTAATTGATTTAAAAAATGCATAGTCAGAAAAAGTTATCGATTGAAGATAGAATAAACCACTTAGAACTCATCATCGATTGATTTTAATTTATTATTTTTTCTAAAAAATGTATCTTTACTTACATCAAGAGTTTTATTTAAAAAATATAACACATTTATAACCTTGTATCAATGCATATAAATAAATAGAATTTAATACATGCTTTATTTCTTGTTGCCTTTTATGATTTCAATTAGAAATGATTTGTTTACGAATTGAAATTTAGAAAATGTTAATAGGGATGGGAAAATCAAATGGTGTATGTTGTAAAAAGTTTAAATGCATTTATTTATGACCTATATCTTAAGATAACTTAAGGAATCTACGTACTATTCATTATCAATTAATTATTTCATGTTTTGTTAGGAAAAACATTTCATTTTACATGAAGTTTTATTTCAAAAGACAATGTCACATTTATACACTTATATGAAATTTCATGATAGGAAAATAGAAGTTGATAAATGGCTTTATATAGACCACTTATAACTTATTATCAATAACTTCTAATTTGTTTTATAAATAATATATATTTATTTACATTAAGAGCTACATTTCAAAAATACATGACATTTATAAACTTCCATTAATGCATATAACCAAATAGAATACAATAAATAGCTTTGAGTCATGTTGGATTCTATGAGATTGTTTAAATTACAAGTAAATTGTTTAAGAATTGAAAATAAAAATTTGTTAAAATGGATGGGAAAATAAATGTCTTATGGTGCAAAAAGTTTAAATAAAACCATTTATGATTCATCTCTTTAATTAATCTAGATGGCTCACTTAACACGTTTTTAATTAAATTTTCCATGTTTTATTAAGAAGAGCATTTTGTTTTAAATGGATTTTTATTTAAAAAAAAATACAATATGAAATTAATATTCATATTAAACTACATGGTAGACAAATAAAGGTCAATAAATGGATTCATTATTTTATTTTATTTTTTTCTGAATAAGACTAATTCTATAAGAAAAAACATATGGTACAATCAGAGCTTGCAGAAAAGCGAAGATAAAGAGTAAGGGAGCCGGAAATGATAGACTATCAACCTCCGTCCCAAAGAGCATCCACGACATAAGCAAAAAGAAAACAAGGAGAACAAAAAATAGAGAGATAGACTAAGGAGTCGACCCAGAATGGGTAAAGTCTCCCAATCGACATTTTTTCCCTTTCTTCTTACTGACTTTGACCTAGCCAGTGTGACTTTGCTGGACAGGAACAGCTTGCAAACTATTCTGCGTTGAAGGAGGAGTCTCCTTGTCTAAATCTGAGGAAGAAGACTCATGAGTGTGTTTCTGCGAGATCAGAGGAGATGAAGGATCCTCGGGGCAGGCTGGGGGCACGTCCTTCAGGTGTTCCAGATTCTCCCCTTCCACTTCAATATCCTCCTCATCAAAGCTAGACGAATCTATGTCATCCATAGGGGGTCTATCACATGGTTTCTAGCTCTTGGATTTGGATTTGCGATAGATGTTCTTCTTTTTGTCGGGGAATGTTCACATGTATTCTGGAGATGCCCCGTCTGATGGCAATGGCGACACCTAAAGGCAGTGTTCTCATAGTCCACGGTTTGTGTCCAATGAAAGTCCCCAATTTTAAGGTTGATCTGATCAGGCAGCCCTTTTCTAATGTCTATTTCCACGCATATTCTGCCAAAAGTATATATGCTTTTCTCCCCCCTTGAGGTGTCCTTAGCCAGGAAGCGGCCTAAGGTGTCCCCAATCCCTTAAAAGACTACGAAATTCCATAAATGCGTAGGGAGGTTTGGAAGCTTGACCCAATTGGGAAGCTTGGTGATGATAGCTGAAGAGGGGTTGAAGTCTGGGAACTAGGGGGTGAGAAATAGTCCCGCTGATCCCCAGAACCAAGGGCCTCCCGTTAAGGCTTTCTGGTAATCTTCGTTGAAGGAAAAGGCTAAAATAAAGAAGCCTTTCGAGCATAAGAAGACCTTGCTATTGTTGGTCCAGTTGGAGTGGATCCACTCGTATAGATCGGTAGTACACGGCCATAGTCCATTAAATCTGCAATAAATGGATTCATTATTAACTTATATGGGATAAGTTAATTAAATACACAAATTGTTGATTTAATATATATATATATATATATATATAGAGAGAGAGAGAGAGAGAGAGAGAGAGATTGAATGCCTTACAATTTAAGAGTTTGAAGTATTCACTTATGACCCATCACCCATTAGCTTAAATAGTCCACTTAATACTTATTATCAAGAAATTATTAGATTTATTTTTGGAATAAATGTCTCATAGTATATGGCTATTATATATCACATTTATATACTCATACTAATGGATATAACTAGGTAAACATCAATAATATAATTATGGCCCATATGATATGATTTCATTTTATTTAAAATACAAATTTACAACAAAAAGAACAAAAAAACTTCAAATAATGTAATCATATGCCTTAAAGATAAAAAATAAGAAGTTCAAAGACATAATTTATCTATGATAGCGTCCAATCAAACCTTGATAGTCCACTAAGCAATCATTATCATTAATTATATGCTTTTTTTAGAAATGAAAAATTATTTATAATAGATTTTTATCTCAAAAATTAAATATCACATTTATGCACTCATATTAATGCATTTCATAGGTAAAAGGTCAATAACTAACTTTGAGTCTCATTGATTTTCAATATGATGTTATTTTAATTACAACCATTAATTGATTGAAGTATATAAATATATGTAAAATATGGATTGAGAAATAACATATCTTATGCTTCAAAAAGTTCAAATCATTTACCTATGACATTTCCCAATAGCCTGAATAGCCAATAGTGCATGTAGCATTTATCAAGTAAATTATTGTAATTTCTTCAATAATAATTGCACCTTTGTTTGCAATGAGCTCTATTTCAAAACTTATATTTCACATTTATATATGAGTATTATGCATATAAGTAAATAGAAGTCATTAAAAATAACAACATACCTTGATGGTTCATGTAGAATGATTTCAATGGCAAATAATTCATTTAAGAAAACACACAGACACACATACAAAATAATAATAATAATAATAATAATAATTGACAATTCCCATATAATATTCCAAAATATATAAAATCATACAAATTGATTTAGAAAGAACTATTTTCAAATTGCATTCAAAAATTGGAATGTACTTGTGAACAAATTTATAAAGAAAATTATCTCCATCGACTACAATGAAGTACATGTTCTATTGAACATTCGAATGTAATCACATTTCTCTTTTATATGATGAAGTGTCTTTAGAAAGGGGAATTAAACCTGCATAAGCCAAGTATCTTTCTCTTTTCCAGTATAGACTTTTATCAATAGTGGTTTGATCGATATCCAATGAATTGAGAAGTATGATTTGTTGTATCTGTTAGCCACCTATGAAATTCTTTGACAAGAAAACAGGTAGCTAAAATGTTTTTGAGCCTTCAAGAAATACATTTCCTCTGAAAACATATCATTCTTGAAGCCTCTTGTGTCTTTTTCCCTTTGAAGAATCCTCACTGCTGTTTCTAGTTAAAAAGCCCTGCTGTTTGGAGAAGAAAATGCTCAGAAGGCCTCCATTTTCCCTTATTTCATTTCCTTAAAGCCTCTATTTTCATCACCCCTTTTTCCCCTCTAATTCCTTCATTAACCCTCCAAATCTCCCTAAACCCCCTTTAAAACCTCATAATAGCCTTTATTTGGTCTTAAAACCCCTTATCCCCTCTACCGAAAACCCTTTTAAGCCTTAAAAATCCTCTTTTTGGCTTAAAAAACACCCATTTTACATATGAGGCTTAAGCACCTTTCAGCCAACCCCCTTAGCCACTCCCCCACATATGACCCACACCCAGGACCAAGTGCTAAAGCCCTGGGCGCTAATCGCAATCGGGACTTTCATGGCACGCATTTCCCTTTGTTAACTAGAAATTTTCCGATACGAGGTCTTCTGTTCGGTGAACTCGCGTTGCATTCTCCATCGTTGATCCATGTAGATCTGACGGCCAGCGTTGATGCCACTCTCCACCCATTCCCACTCTGTTTTTCCCTCTGATTGTATTTAGACCATCGATCTGCTTCAAGATCGGATGGCAGTCGCATAATCGCACCACTGCGCCAATCGCCAGTCACAAGAATTTTTATGTGACACTATATGACCCCCGATTGGCGATCCCCGATCCAATCCCAACCATCGATCTCACCTTGATCTGACGGTCCAGATGTAATCACACCATCGAGAATCGGAGTTTGTCCCCCTGCCATTTCTCCGATTGCGATTGATTTCCCACCGTTGATCTCTTTCGATCCAACGACTCTCATTCATCCCGCCCATTTATTCACCGCTTTTGCCTTCCGCTCCCCCTTGTAATCTTGATCGTCCATTCTTTAGATCTGACGGCTGAGATCAAACCTGCCTTTGAATTTTCACCGCCTAACGGACCGCGCATCTCCCGATATTGCGCTCCACTCTCCACCGTCTGATCTTCCACCCCTCTATCCAACGGTTAGCATGCATATCGCGTTATTTTAGAATCCGAGCTTTAACGTTTCTAAATCACACGATGAAGGTGGTTTTGTTTTGCCACGTGTCACTCAGCAACATATATCTTGTTTTCTGGGCAAAAGTTTAAAACCGTTCTTCAGCCACGCGACACCGGTGGTTTTCCTCCTAAAACCATTTTCTTCCGCTTTGCTCCCGAAACCTCCCTAATCAATCACATTTGTCCATCTGATCAGATCTACGGTTCCTATTACATCGCGCCCCCATCTATATTTCATTCATCAGACCTTTCCAATGACTTCATCCTTTGATCCCCGCCGTTGATCTCCTCCTGAGATCCAACGGCTCGCGTTCGATCGCCCTCCACCCACCAGGTCCCACCACTTAATTTCCTCTGTTTTCATTCATTTTCCTCTTTTTCCCTTTGTGTTCGCCCAAAGGTTAAAATTTTATTTTTTACATTAAAAGTGAATTTCTCCGTCTAACCTACCTTCCAGATAAATCCTAACCGTGGATCTTCGATGTCTGTTCTAATCGGACGACCCAGAATCTTTCTTGCCCCAAACATTCATCAGCTCATTGTTTCACCATTTGCAGAGATTTCCTTTATTTTTTCACCTACATTCACCATTCCGCCACCAATCCATAGGCATCCACAACAAATCTTCCACCACTCCCTGGATTTTATAACGATTTTTTGCATTTTTGCAAGGTTTACAGAGTGGTAATTTCACTCTGTCTCCATAGTCACAGTCACTGTGACCCAGAGCGCAGAGAGACAGTCAGTGAAGCAGCAAAGTGAATCAGTAGAAGAGATTAAAAGGATTAGTGCCTTCTATTGAAGGTTAATTATTGTAATCATGTGTTCAAAGGATAAAGACACAGTTAGAGCATGAAGAAGATTAAGAGGCCTAATAAGGTCTAAGCACATGAAACAAAGCCATATCTGTGTTTAATGTCAGCAGAACGTATTTTCTCAGAAGGTACACCTTCCGACAGAAGTCTCCATGCCCCATCGAGCCCTGAAAGGTTATTACACTGACAAAAGCTTCTAAAGCTGTCAGGACAACATTTACATGAGTATGGGAGACCTTGCAGACTTTCCATCCAGGCCACTAATTCCAGAAGGTAGCGCAGAGTACCAAACAACCAGAAGAACTTCAAAGAACACATTCAAGTTCAAATATCGACCTGACAAAGACTCCTAGACCATACTACAGAGTACATAGAGCGATGCAGAGCCATTAAGAAAAATGGGCTCAACCTTCTGTCTCCCCTCTATCTTAATGAGTCAATTTAATTCACATCTACTCCTGCTATTATTCATTCTCCTATAATAACCCCTGAATAACATATTTTGGTTGTTGTTGTTAGTTGTAGGGATTCATTCGACTGTTAGAACAGTTATTGGGGGAGAGTAGCTGAGTATTTTGTAATTTAGTAGGCTGGGAGGAGAAATTTTGGACTGTAATCAGCGATTGAGCTCAAAGTATGTGACTGGTTTTGCACATTAATTGAACAAGAAGATTTCACAGGATCCTGGTCTATATCACAGGTGATGTTTCTCTTACTGCATTGTCTTATTTCATTTAAATCATACTGTCCATTATTCTCTGATAAGAATCAGTAAATCAGGCGTAGGATATACCCCTTCATGGTACCCTAATGCCCACTTCTCTTCTTATCTTTGATGTTTTTTGCTGATAGTGAATCTAAGAGAAAATTCATGCAATTTAACCAGTTGAAAATGTTGGTCCAGCCCATGCTTGCTTATGTGTGAATTTGGGGTTTGTTGCTTAGATTTTCTTGTTGGGTCTAAGCTGGAAGAATTGGGATCCCGGGGATTCAGTGTAAGCCCTGTCCACTGGGGTCCTTTTCCAATAGATTGGCCTTTCTAAGATTCATTCGAGCTAGTGTCAAAAGCATTGAAGGTTAAAATCCCTTCTCTGATCTTAGGCCTTGCTCTGTGTTAAATCTTAAGTCTGTTTTTCCCTTTAGAGTATGTTGAAGCAGGCCTGAAGTTAGATGATCTCTGACCTGATCTCAAGCTACCTTTGTGTCTTCATTGAGATTTTCCTTTGAGTATGTCAAAGCAGGTCTGGATTTAAATGATATCTGACCTGATCTACAAACAAAAATTGGGTTTCTTTCCTTCTTTCACCTTCACTCCTTATTGTTCCATTCCACCATCTATCTAAAATATCCTTTAGTATAGATGACTTGCCCTATGGAAAGCATTGCTCATTTGTTATGCAAGTAATCCCCTTTCATGACTCCATAGCCCAATGGATGATACTTTCTTGATCTATCTTCTTTTGCCAAAACATCCTGCTGCTTTGTTCCTTTGATTCCATAACCTTCTCAGTTAATGATATCCAATCCAAAAACCAACCAAATCATTTAAAAACCCTTTGTGCTTCACAACTAGCCTAATATCTCATTTTGAGTTTCAAAGATATATCATTTTTTGTTTTTATGGAGAGATCCCTCTCTAGATCCAGGAGGGCTAGATCATAGGATCCCAAAGTGGTTATGATGTTGTCCGGTCTTTTGGTCTTGCCAATCTGGCCAAAACACTGGAACCCCAACATAATGGCGACTCCGCTGGGGAACAACTCAGACCAATGCCTTTAGATTGGCATTTCATTGCTGATAGTGGACAGCAGCTTGCTTCAAACAGTCTATTCATCCACCTGGTGACTCCACACTCCATAATTCCTAACAGACCAAATGACTCCACTGGTAGAGGACCCTGAACTGGTTGAGAAGATACAGTGACCTCTTCTTACAAACATGGATCCAAGCATGGAAAGAGATGCAAAGCTAGAAGCTTTGTGGGATAGATTAGTGAGAGTGGTAAACATGTTCGGTGAAGTAGTACTGAAGATGCATGAGGCCAATGTAAATGAAAATGTTGATTATTTAGAGCAGCCCATGCCTTTTCTAGAACAAGAACAAACTCAAGACCCAGAAAATGAGCAAGAAATGTATGACGCTCAAGAGTCTATAGAAGATGAAGAGGAAGGTGATCAAGAACTGCCTGATTGCATACCTATATCTTATACTATGCTGACTAGAGAATATCAGGACCCAATGGCGAAAGCTAATAGGGAACGCTGCTTTGAGGAAACAAGAGACCACATAGAAGATGCATAATATGATGTGGAAGGAGAAAGAGATCAAGAAACATCAGGAATTCCTCAAATTTTCCCTGCTAGCACAAGTGAAGATTCCACAGAAGAGGCTCAAGAAGACATCCAGCCTCTAGATCAGTTAGTACAAGAAACAGGGGACTGCTATTCTTCTGTCTATGAAGAAATCCCTCCATTAACAGAAGAAGAGATGGATGGAATATTAAACATGCAGTCCAACTCTGAAATATTTTATAGAACAGACACTCTTGCTCATTCATCTAATGAGTTTGATGATGTAGATCTAGAAAACTCCTCTGCGGATCTGAATGAATAAAGACTTGCTGAGAATATAGCGGATTGAATTGGTAACATTGCTTACAATTATGATTTTCCTATTTATGATCTATCTGATGATGATTGTTGCCAAAGGGAAGTTGATCTTGCAGGACCATCATCAGTAGTTTCATGGGAGGAAGATCAGGGGCAACGACTTCAGAGAGGCAATGTGCCAAGTCAGCCTATCTATGACACTGATGAAGAAAGTTATGAAAGCCTGGTAATAGATGAAGATTCAGTGAATTTTCACTCTGTTACACCTCAGATCATCAGTCATAGCTTCCATGCGACTAGAAGTCATCAGTCCTCCTTTTCAGAGGATGAAGAAGAAATAAAAGAATAGATTTTTGAGCATGATGAGAACAAGGAGCCTCCTCTTGAAACAGAGGAAGAAATGGAATGTACCCCTGCTCAAAAATACATGGATCTCTTCACAAATCTCGGCACATCAGAGATGAATATATCAGAGCTACAATAGGACATAGCTGCAAGATATGATGAGTCCTCTAGTTTCGATGATGAAGAAGATGAGGGAGATTATCTTTCTCAAGAGATTATTGTTCTTGATCCAGTGGAAGAGGGAGAAATCCTGGTTGAAGCCTTCCTGCCAAATATTTACAACTAGGTATAATTTTATGATCCTTATGTTAATTTCCTACTAACATATGAAGAAGGATCAAAGGTCTTTTTGAGTAGCATGTTGCAGACAACAAGAAAATTTTTAAAAGCTGCTATTAAGGAACAAAGAGAATGGGAGTGGCCCTGCCTATCCAGCCTGCTCAAGGAGATGGGAAAGAAAGACCAGTCATGGGATCACTTGATGGACTGGATGTATTGGAAAAGAAGGTTTATAAGCTAGACTTGTAAATATTTAAAGTTAGAGTAGGGTAGGTAGGAAAATCTCAAATAAAGCTCAGTCAGTGAGCATCTAGCTAGTGGTTTTTGATTTCTGCAAAGTTTTCAGCCCATGAGCAGTTTTTTCTTTATGCCATGGCCCATAGCAAGCCAGACAGTCTAATCCTGACTTGACTGTTTTTCAATTTCTGCCATAGAATGTAGAGAAGAAATATGCTAGACAGTTTAATCCTAGCAGATATAGTTTAGGTAGAGAAACTATGAGGCCAACAGTTTAATCTGGTCTCATGGAGAAATAAGGGTAGAAATAGAGTAGGTTTATTTTCCTGTTTGTAAAAAATTGATGATGTAGAGGGTATACAAGTCCAAATGCACCAGGAAGAAAAAATGTTAGGACAATAGTATGGGTAGGTAATTGTTTGGGAGAATGATTTCTGCTGATATGATGTCTTCATAATTTATGGCAGCTGATCCAAGAAAGAAAATGGATGTGTCAATTACCAGGCATCTGGCCTACTCCAAATATTATTTTCTGAATTCTTGACACCTTCAAGAAGATGCCATCCCCATGTGGAGCCACTGTTAGCCACCTATGAAATTCTTTGACAAGCAAACAGGTGGCTAAAATGTTTTTGAGCCTTCAAGAAATACATTTCCTCTGAAAACATATCATTCTTGAAGCCTCTTGTGTCTTTTTCCCGTTGAAGAATCCTCACTTCTATTTCCAGTTAAAAAGCCCTACTGTTTGGAGAAGAAAATGCTCAGAAGGCCTCCATTTTCCCTTATTTCATTTCCTTAAAGCCTTTGTTTTCATCACCCCTTTTTCTCCTCTAATTCCTTCATTAACCATCCAAATCTCCCTAAACCCCCTTTAAAACCTCATAATAGCCTTTATTTGGTCTTAAAACCCCTTATCCCCTCTACCGAAAACCCTTTTAAGCCTTAAAAATCCTCTTTTTGGCTTAAAAAACACCCATTTTACATATGAGGCTTAAGCCCCTTTCGGCCAACCCCCTTAACCACTTCCCCACATATGACCCACACCCAGGACCAAGTGCTAAAGCCCTGGGTGCTAATCGAAATCGGGACTTTCATGGTGCACATTTCCCTTTGTTAACTCAAAATTTTCTAATGCAAGGTCTTCTGTTCGGTGAACCCGCGCTGCATTCTCCACCGTTGATCCATGTAGATCTGACGGCCAGTGCTGACACCACTCTCTGCCCATTCTCACTCTGTTTTTCCCTCCGATTGTATTTAGACCGTCGATCTGCTTCCAGATCGGGCGACGGTCGCATAATCGCATCACTGCGCCAATCGCCAATCGCAAGAATTTTTATGTGACACCATATGACCCCCGATTGGTGATCCCCGATCTAATCCTGACCGTCGATCTCTCCTTGATCCGATGGTCCAGACATAATCACACCATCAAGAATCAAAGTTTTTCCCCCTACCATTTCTCCGATTTCGATTGATTTCCCACCATTGATCTCTTTAGATCCAACGACTCTCATTCATCCCGCCCATTTATTTACCCCTTTTGCCTTCCACTCCCCCTTGTAATATTGATCATCCATTCTTTAGATCTAACGACTGAGATCAAACCCGCCTTTGACTTTTCACCGCCTAACTGACCGCGCATCTCCCCATATCGTGCTCCACTCTCCACTGTCCGATCTTCCACCCCTCTATCCGATGGTCAACATGCATATCACATTATTTTGGCATCCGGGCTTTAATGTTTCTAAATCATGCGATGAAGGTGGTTTTGTTTTGCCACACGTCACTCAGCGACATATATTGCATTTTTTGGGCAAAATTTTAAAACCGTTCTTAAGCCACGCGACACCAGTGGTTTTCCTCCTAAAACCATTTTCTTCTGCTTTGCTCCCGCAACCTCCATAATCAATCACAGCTGTCCATCTGATCAGATCTACAGTTCTTATTGCATTTCACCCCCATCTATATTTTATTCATCAGACCTTTCCAATGACTTCATCCTTTGATCCCCGCCGTTGATCTCCTCCTGAGATCCAATGGCTCGCGTTCGATCACCCTCTGCCCGCCAGGTCCCACCACTTAATTTCCTCTGATTTCATTCATTTTCCTCTTTTTCCCTTTGTGTTCACCCAAAGGTTAAGCTTTTATGTTTTACATTAAAAGTGAATTTCTCCATCTAACCTACCTTCCAGATAAATCCTGACCGTGGATCTTCGGTGTCTATTCTAATCGGACGACCCAGAATCTTTCTTGCCCCAAACCTTCATCAGCTCATTATTTCACCATTTGTAGAGTTTTCCTTTGGTTTTTCACCTACATTCACCATTCTGCCACCAATCCACAGGCCTCCACAAAACATCTTCCACCACTCCTTAGATTTTATAACGATTTTTTGCATTTTTGCAGGGTTTACAGAGCGGTAATTTCACTCTGTCTCCACAGTCACAATCACTGTGACCCAGAGCACAGAGAGATAGTCAGTGAAGCAGCAAAGTGAATCAGCATAAGAGATTAAGAGTATTAGTGCCTTCTATTTATGGTTAATGATTTTAATCCCGTGTTCAAAGGAGAAAGACACAGTTAGAGCATGAAGAAGATTAAGAGGCCTAATAAGGTATAAGCACATGAAACAAAGCCATATCTGTGTTTAATGTCAACAGAACGTATTTTCTCAGAAGGTACACCTTCCGACAGAAGTCTCCATGCCCCCTCGAGCCATGAAATGTTATTACACTGACAGAAGCTTCTAAAGCTATCAGGACAACAGTTACGGGAGTATGGGAGACCTTGCAGACTTTCCATCCAGGTCACTAATTCCATAAGGCAGCGTAGAGTACCAAACAGCCAGAAGGACTTCAAAGAACACATTCAAGGTCAAATATCGACTTGAAAAAGACTCCCGGACCATACTACAGAGTACATATAGTGATGCAGAGCCCTTAAGAAGAGTGGGCTCAACCTTCTGTCTCCACTCTATCTTAATGAGTCAATTTCATTCACATCTACTCCTGCTATTATTCATTCTCCTATAAGAACCCCTGAAGAACATATTGTGGTTGTTGTTGTTAGTTGTAGGGATTCATTCGACTGTTAGAACAGTTATTGGGGGAGAGTAGCAGAGTAGTTTTTGATTTAGTAGGCTAGGAGGAGAAAGTTTGGACTGTAATCAACTATGAAGCTCAAAGTATGTGACTGTTTTTGCACATTAATTGAACAAGCATATTTCAAAGGATCCTGGTCTATATTGCAAGTGATGTTTCTCTTACTGTATTGTCTTATTTCATTTAAATCATACCGTCCATTATTTTCTGATAAGAATCAGTAAATCAGGCTTATGATATACCCCTGCATGGTACCCTAATGCCCACTACTCTTCTTATATTTGATGTTTTTTGTTGATAGTGAATCTAAGAGAAAATTCATGCAATTTAACCAGTTAAATATGTTGGTCCAGCCCATGCTTGCTGATGTGTGAATTTGGGGTTTGTTGCTTAGATGTTCTTGTTGGGTCTAAGCTGGAAGAATTGGGATACCGGGGATTTAGTGTAAGTCCTGTCCACTGGGGTCCTTTTCCAACAGATTGGCCTTTCTAAGATCCCTTCGAGCTAGTGTCAAAAGCATTGAAGGTTAAAAGCCCTTCTCTGATCTTAGGCCTTGCTCTGTGTTAAATCTTAACTCTGTTTTTCCCTTTAGAGTATGTTGAAGTAGGCCTGGAGTTAGATGACCTATGACTTGATCTCAAGCTACCTTTGTGTCTTCATTCAGAGTTTCCTTTGAGTATGTCAAAGTAGGTTTGGATTTAAATGATATCTGACCCGATCTCCAAACAAAAATTGGGTTTCTTTCCTTCTTTCACCTTCACTCCTTATTGTTCCATTCCACCATCTATCTAAAATATCCTTTAGTATAGATGACTTGCCCTATGGAAATCCTTGCTCAGTTTTTATGCAAGTAATCCCCTTTCATGACTCCATAGCCCAATGGATGATACTTTCTTGATCTATCCTCTTTTGCCGAAACATCCTGTTGCTTTGTTCCTTTGATTCCATAACCTTCTCAGTTAATGATCTCCAACCCAAAAACCTACCAAATCATTTAAAAACCCATTGTGCTTCACAAATAGCCTAATATCTCATTTTGAGTTTCAAAGATATATCATTCTTTGTTTTTATGGAGAGATCCCTCTTCGGATCCAGGAGGGCTAGATCCTAGGATTCCAAAGTGCTTATGATGTTTTCCGGTCTTTTGGTCTTGCCAATCTGGCCAAAACACTAGAACCTCAACAGTATCTATTAACAATACATTTGATTCTTCATAATTATCTCCATATTGGGACCACACATCAGTCAACCTTTTCTCATAAAACTGTATTGTCCTCCGCGCTTCTAATTTGTTTGCAAATGACAATGAGACTTGTTCCATGCGAATTTAAAGTCCTCCATATCAATATTTGATATTTCAATTACTTGTCGGATGTAATTGTCAGTGACATTTAATTTCCATATTACAACATCATATTTTTTTAAGCAATATTTTAACAATTCTGAGTGAAAAGGCCTTAAAAAATAGGACCTATCACCGAAATGTCAATCTGGTTCTCTTTGAATATCAAAAATTTTGTCCATCTTTTGTGTACGATTGGAAAAAAAAATCCTTCCATTTCAAATATCAAGATCATCTTTTGACTTATAGAAATGCCCATTTTCATCTATAGTTGCACTACAACCACATGTATGATATTAACATATCTCCACTTAAACACTTTATTGCTTAAGAATATAAAAACCTAACATTTCAAAAATGATGTTAGTATTTATTATGAATTAATGGTAATCACAAATTATAATTACAATGGCCCCAGTAAAGTGAACAAACTAATGATATGTTTACTTTATACATACAACCTAGCACCTTTATTTAATTTGTATGGAATAATAAATTCTTATAGGATCACATTGTCCCAACATTTTAAGACTTATAATGATTTGTTTAATTTCAATTGAAAGATATAATTACAATGGTTGTGATTAAACAAACTAATTATATATTAGTTTCCACGTGTAATATAATACAATTTTTTAATTTCAAACCTAATTAATTATACACTAATATCTAGAGTCTCTACTTTAGTTTATTTTGGTGCTTCTTTTAGTAAATATTTTATGTCTATTGTTGGTGCTAGATACATCCTAATATAGTTTTTTAACTTATATGAAATAAAAAAGTTTATAAGAATGCATTGAACCATCATTTGCATTACTAATTTCTAAGAGGTATAATGATAACGTAAACCACAATTGAAAAAAATAATTGTAATGATCCAATTCAAACAAATAGACCAATTATCTATTAATTTTTACATACAATCTAATCCATTGTAAAAATTTCTATAGCATGGGAAACTTTGATACGAAAACATTAAACAACCATTCAAATCAATAATTGTTATCAATACAATAATATCTCACAAAAATAAAGAAAATAAAATTATTGTATTCTACTTATGACAAACCAAATCAACAAATATTTTATTAGTATTGTGAAATAGAAGTCAACTTAGATTTAAAAGGGCTACAAAATATAGTAATAATTCACGATGTCATACATATTATGACATGAAATAGACACCAAATGTCTTAAGGTACTATTAGATGTGATTGAAAATTCTTCAAAATAGCTCACACATCGGTTGCCTTGATGCGTTTATTCAACATTATCCATAGCTCATCGATCAACCAAGTATCCTCTTGACTTGTTACAATGAATGGAGGGGCAAGAATCACATTTTCTTTTGGATTTCCTTTCATTCTCTCAAGTGAAAAATCCACTATAATAGTATTGATTGCATCATATTGGGTATGCATTTCTCACTGTGTTCAATGATTTAGTGTGTATACCTTTTGTTGGATTGTCAATGGCCTTATGTCCCTTTTGTGGTTTACACTCTGAAGTAGTCCACATAAACACAAGTTTATCTTGTAATGTCTTTGAAGCCAACTTTTTTATAAATTTGGTTGTGTTTGTTTCAAAGCTATTGTCCAAATTGCAATTTCAAAATATTCATTTTTGAAACACATTTCAAAAAATGTTTTTGCATGTGGATGAATCCAAAATAACTTTTTCTATATTGTGTAATCTGCATCAGTTCTCACTTTCTCAATATGTCCTTTGTGTTGCTACTTCAACATCGATGTTATGATAAAAAATGTCCTTTAATTCAAACATAACTAATTTCTTTTCATTTTTTTTTTTTTTTGGTAAATTAGTCTATTTCTATTAAAAGAGTGTATGGTACAAGATGGATTACAAAAAATAGAGGCTATATAACAGGGAACTATAAATGAAGAAAATTCAACCTCGGTCCCATAGAGTAGCTAAGAGAGAAGCAAGAGATACAGAGAGAAAAGCAAGAGAGGCACAAGACAAACACTAGAAACTAACCCGAGTCGGTTGCTTCCTCAGTATGGCATTTTTTTTCTTTATTTTTTTAAACTTTGACCCAACCATCCTGGGGTTGTTGGGCTAGTATCACTTGGAACATGTTGATGTCTGAAGGAGTGGGCTCCTTATCCGAATCTAAGGAGGAGGTTTCATGAGACCGTTTCTGTGCACTCGTGGGACTAGTGGGCACTTCAGGGTCTGTCGAGGTCATGTCCTTCTCTTCTTTTGCTACCTCTACATCTGCTTTGATCTCTTCCTCGTCCTCATCCGAGCTAAAGGAATTGATGTCATCCATCGGAGGCGGGACACAAGGCTTCCAAATTTTGGAGTTTGATTTGTGGATGCTCTTCTTCTTTTGGACCAAGAAAGAGGAGCAGGAGTTCTGAAGATGTCCTTTTTGGTGGCAGTGGCAGCATCAAAAGGTGGTATTCTCATAGTCTAGGTTCTGTGTCCAATGGAAGTCTCCCACTTTTAGATTGTTTTGATCTTGGAGGCCTTTGCTGATGTCTATTTCAGCACATATTATATCGAAGGTGTATATGCCTGATTCCCTCCTGGAGGTATCCATTTCCAGAAAGTAGCCTAGAGTATTTCTGATTCCATGAAAGATAGAATAGTGCCATAGTGGGGCCGGTAAATTTGGGAGCCTGACCAAAATGGGAAGCTTGGTGATGACGGTCGTGGAGAGGTCAAAGTCTGGGAATCATGGTGTGAGGAATAGCCCATATTTTCCCTAGAACCAAGGTCCTCATGTTAAATAGTTTTGATAGTCCTCGAAAGTGAACATAACTATGAAGAAACCCTTTGAGCAAAAAAAAATACGGCTGTTATTGGTCCAAGTAGAGTGCTTTCCACTTTCATCATTCCCTGTTTTATAATCTCCATCATTAGTCATTGTAGTAAACATATTGACAATTAATAAATTTGAACAAAATAGTATCCAAAGTATTATAAGAGAAACAAAAAAGAAACTGTAGTACCTGAATTTTCCAAGAAGCTAATGGATCCTGGGTTTGATAGTTGAAAATATTTGTAACTATTCAACATTATTGTCCTTTGTGACTCTTTTTTCACAAAGGACATTAAATTTAATTACAACAAGCCTTGATTAAATTTTCCCCCGCATAAAGAGAAATAACCACTTTTGGATCACTACATTGTTGATGATTTTCCAATAAATCCATCTACAAATCATAATCTCTCTCCTTTTCATCAAGTGTGTCTTCAAATGTGTGAGAGTATTTTGAAGCCTCAAACATTTTTAATTCTAAAAATAGAAATGTATAGTCAAAACTATATCATAACTATAACTATTTTGGGACTTATATTCATAAATTCCACTAGTCATTTTATATTTGAACTTGGAGTTCTTTATGGAAATTTCCAAAGTTTGGCGTACATCATTACGAAACCAAAGTCATTCAACTCATTTTTTTGGATAAGAAATCGAAAAAAATCAATATAATAGCCCTTATAGAATGGTTCGTTTTTCAAAGCCGATGTATCCATAACAACAATGTCAGTATGTAAAAATGGCTGCAACTGACATGGAAAAGAGTGCAAAAGTGTTGAAAAAAGATCAGGCCCCCCAAAATGACAACCAAATTCAAAATTGTTGTCAACTTGTTGAATGTTTGTTGATCCATTTATCATTATGTCAAGGACTCCACATGCTTGTTGAGAAACAGAATCTATCTTTGTATTCTATGTTCCTTTTACATAAGTAGACCCTGCATTTCCAATAAAAAAATTATAAGGTGAAAAAAATCTAATGTGTGTAAGATTTCCTTCTAGCATAAACACAAGTAGACAAGCACATTATAAGGTGAAAGAATTCTAGTGCATGCTAGATTTACTTCTAGCAAAAACACAAGCATGTGGACAACAACAACATTATAGGGCAAAGGAAATCTAACATGTGCTAGATTTTCTTACAGCACAACACAAACACATTACAAGATGAAAAAAATCTAGCATATGCTAGATTTCCTTTTAGCACACACATAAGAACATAACAACATTGTAGGGTTAAATAAATCTAACAAATGCTAAATTTACTTCTAGCACAAGCTAAAGCATATTGCCAATAACAACATTGCAAGAAAATAAATCTAACATGTGCTAAATTTCCTTCTAACATAGTCACATGCATATTTCCAATAACAACATTGAAAAGTCAAATAATCTAGCATATTTCCTTCTAGCACAAACAATTGGATTACTTACCACAACATGGCATTGTGAAACAAATCTTGTGTGTGCTAAATTTCCTTCTATCTCAAACACAAACACATTGTCAATAAAAATGCTGCAAGTTGAATTCTGACGCGTGCTAAATTCCCTTCTAGCACAAACACAAGCACATAACAAACATTGTAAGGCGAACAAAATCTAGCACGTGCTATATTTACTTTTAGCAAAAACACAAGCCTATTTCCAAAAACAACATTATCAAGCAATAGAAATCTAACATGTGCTAGATTTCATTCTATCATAAATGGAAGTGCATTGCTAATAACAACGTTGTAATATGAAATAAATATAATGAGTGATATATTTCCTTGTAGCATAAATAAGCGCAAACAAAATCTAGCATGTGTTATATTTACTTTTAGCAAAAACACAAGCCTATTTCCAACAACAACATTATCAAGCAACATAAATCTAACATGTGCTAGATTTCATTCTATCATAAACGGAAGTGCATTGCTAAGAACAACATTGTAAGATGAAAAAAATATGAGTGATATATTTCATTGTAGCATAAATAAGTGCACATTGTCGATAACACCATTGAAAGGTGAAGGAAATCTAAACCATGCTAAATTTTCTTGTATCAAAAACATAAGCACATAACAACATGGCAGGGTTAAAGAAATATAGCTCGTGCTACATTTACTTTTAGCACAAACACAAGTATATTGCCAAAAGCAATATTGCCGCGAAAAAATAAATCTATTATGTGCTAGTTTTTCTTCTATCATAGATACAAGGCATTCGCAATAGCAACATTGAAAGGTGAAAAAAATCTAACATGTGCTAGATTTACTTTTAGTAGAAAGACAATGATATTTCCAGCAACAAAGGTGCATGCCAAAAGAAAACTAGGACTTGTTAAATTTTCTTCTAGGACAAACACCAACACAATGGCAATAATATCAATACAAGGTGAATGAAATCTAACATGTGCTAGATTTCCTTCTAGCCCAAACATAAGCGCATTGCCAATAACAAAACTATAAGGTGAAAGAAATATAATGCATGTGAGTTGGGAGCATGGATAGATTATTTTAATAGAAATTTTTTGCATAATGAACAACCATTCTTATAGTGGATGGTCCCATGATCAACACTCCATCGAGGGTAGGTAGCCGTAGCGAAAATAATAATGCACTAGTGGACATGTATATTAATATATGTGGTTGTCAATCCAGTAGACCCACTGGCTTATAAATAAATGTGAAATGTGAAGGCTAATAAAGGATGAAGATAAGGTGAGATACGATCACATCAGATGTGAGGGATGTTGCCCATCGCGATTGTTCTATTCTTCTCAGTTATTCCCCTGGCTCCATATTTCCCTCCCTGTAGGCAACTGAGCGATTTGGTGTTAAGGATAGAGGATGCAATGGAGGAAAGAACCCTGTACATAATAATATCTTATCCCGAGATCTGCATTGCGTGTAGAATAATTATAATTATAATCAGTTTATATCGTCCCCAAAATAGAACCCATTGCATTCGGGCCTCATTTACTTGCCTCTATTTTGTTTACTAGAAAAATTTGGGTCCGCATTTGCCTCAAGAAGGAAATGGTTAACCCTATTTCGAAGAAAATAAACCATTTCCATTATTTGATAGAATAGTCTAAGGGTGAGAAACCTTCCCCTCTACATCCATCACAACAATTGTCAAGGAAAATCACAAGAAACAACCCATGCACTAACTCTTTTTTTTTTTTTTCTCATGTGTAGGTTTAGCGCAAATTAATTCACCTGTTTTAATTTTTATAGTGTTGTTTTGTCTCATGAGTTGGTTTAACAGAAATTACTTCACCTGTTTTAGTTGTTATAGTGTTGTTCCTAAGAATATTATTTTGTTGTGATATGAAATAAATATATGTACCAGATTTATGAATATCTATATCACTATGCACAACATGACGAGTTTAATATGTATGATTTGATTATTTCATTTTCCTTGCTCTAACATCCATTTGCAAGTCTTTGTGCCTACAGGTTCTCATTTTTAGTTAACTTGAGCATTTCTTAAGTTTACTAATTGTTAGTCAACCTGAGCATTTCTTAAGTTTACTCTAGCAAGTTTGAGTAGGTTCAAAGGTTGTCTTACTATGGATTATTTTCATGCTTAAAGTTTCTCTCCCTATCATTATTATTGTTTATTAATTTTCATCAGCCATAAAAAATGAAGTGGTTTTGTGTTGGTTGTTATAATTGTGTTAGTAATTTTATTTTTTGGGGTGATATCAGATAGACATATTGATCATCATTATGTTGATAACATATTTTGAAATATTTTTGAAATATGACTAATATAACTGTGATCATATCCATTAAATTTTCTAAATATTTTGAAATCTGTAAACTACCCAGAATTATAAATGTAGACATCATTTTCTCACATTGTGAAGAGTTTAATATGTGGGATATCAATATTAAATCTATTATGAGGGAGAGATCTATCATGCGCAGTGTGGGTATTTTTTTTTTTCAGTGGAAAAAACATCTTGTTTATATTATGTTTTAGTGCAATAACTTCTTATTTTTCTCTGAATGTTTCATGTTGTTACATATATTTCATATCAATCTGTTAAAAAAAACTTAATTTTATATCTTTTCCATCGACGTAAATCCTATTTTCGACTAATTATTGTGTTGTGTAATATCCTTGATTTATATGTGCCTATCTTTTCTTTTCTATATCATTTTTTGAGAATGTATTATGTTCTCCCATCATTCTTCATTTTGTATCCAGGATTGAGTGATGCTCCTTTGTTGAGATGGTCCAAAAGTACCCGTGAGTCACCAAAAACCCACAGTTTTTCCAAATAGAGCTGATATGCAAACCACATGAGGCCCCAAAGTGCCAAAATTTCTACTCACATGTTGGAACCCAAGCCCCCATACCAATGAATTTTGTAGTGGCATGTGGGATAAATCATCAACCAAACCCCGCATCCACATCTAGATTGTCGTGACGCCCCATCGAAAAGCCCAACCAGGTACTGAATTTCGAAAGGTCGCAGTCTCTTTAAAAAGTTAGTAGGGGGCTTCTGCATAATTTTACATTTCCCCCAAAGTTTGATGACCTTCTGGCAGACTTTGTCCGGGTTGTTTCTAACCTCCTTGAAGATCTGTTTACTTCTAGTAACACATATACAACAATATGTTATCACTAGAATATTCTTGAGAGACTTTCCTTTTCTCATCCACCATTTGAAGTAGTCTTCGGGGTTCACCAAATCTATAAATTGTATGTTGAAATGATTGCATATGCCTTTGTGTACATTCTGGGTAAAAATGCATGAATGGAATAAGTGTGAATTCACCTCTTCAGCATTCATGCATAGACAGGAAATGCTAGGACCAATCTTTCCTATTTTTTGTAGGTTTGACCAAGTCAGGTTTTTATCTCTCCATACTAGCCATGCGAGGATTTTCATCTTGATATATGCCTATACCTTCCATACTTCATCAAACAAGCATCTACTATTTTTTTCTTTATCTCTGTAGACAAGGAACTTATAGTTTTCTTTAGCTAAAATATATCCTTCTTTTATGGATCCTTTCCATGTCACCCAGTCTCCTTTGTCGCGGTTTAGTAAACCCAAAATTCTCAAATGTCCATTATAGGCATCCCATTCTTTTATCATATTTCCCTATAGTTCCATTTGTTATGCTTTTCTCCATACAAGTATGCCCTATTTATATTCTTTTATAACTTTTCCCAGATAAAAGAGTCCTTTTACATTAAGGTGTACAATTAGTTCTCTACTGATAACAGGGGTTGTAGATATACCTCTAATGTTCAGATTTCATATCAGTATCTTCCCTCCACTACCAAAAGCCCATTGCAAATTATTCATGAAAATATGCCAGATCATTTTAAAACCCCTCCAAAGAATTGATTTTGCACCATCAGTTTTCCAACCCCTCTTGAAAAGCTCCTCCATAGCCGAATTATTAAGATATTTATACCTTATGATGTCATTGCAAATTCCATTTGAGTTTAGGGCCCTCCATAGAGACTTCATCAATAAGGCTTTTATGAAGGCTTCAATGTCCAATATACCCTAGCCCCCCCAGCTCCTTTGGATTTATGATCAAATCCCATTTAGCTAAATGGAATTTTCCTTTTTCTCTTCCCCCATTCCATATGAAGTTGTCCATCATGGATCTTATCTTGTAGATGATTTTTTTGGGGATCAGATATAAATCTTCCAAATATTCTGTGAGTTGCTGCAACACGTCTTGAGCAAGAATGAGTGTTCCACCTTTTGATAACGAAATCAACAACTGGCCATGTATTCTTTTGTTGCACTTCTCCAACATCCATATCCATTCCTCCACTCTATAGTTATTAGGCTTCATGAAGAAATCAAGTTATTTAAATCCCTTTTCTAGACTCTCTGCTTTGAAATTGAAAAGACAACAAATTTACTTGTGTAATTCCCCGTCTTTCTCTGAGTGGAATAAGCAGGAGTTACCTTGGTTTTACATCATCCCGGATGCAATGTTGAACTTAGAGAATATATGATGGATGGCTAGCCATACCTATTTTATGAGCATTCCAAAAATTAAAACACCATCTACAAAGAGGTTGTGGGATATCTCCCTTCTGTGGGTAATCTTAACACCTCTGACTGTACCTGCATCCACTGCCATTTTTGTTTTAATACTAAAAGCATCCATTATCAGAATGAAAACAAGAGGGGATAAGGCACATCGTTGGCATAATACTCTTCTTGGTTTGAAAAAATTCGTAGCCGCCCCGTTGATAATGACCACAATGGAGGAAGATCCAATGGACCCCATAATCCAATTGACAGAGGTTTTGTCCAGTCCTATATTATATAGCACCATTCTTAGGAAGCTCCATTCTACCCTATCGTAAGCTTTACTTAGACCATTCTTCATCACCCCAGCTTCCATTCTCCTTGTATGAATCGTGTGGATAATCTCTTGAGTCACTGCCACTGTATCATGGATGCTCCTATTTTGTAAAAACCCAGATTGTTGTGGGTTTATAAACCTGGAGAGATTCACTTTCATTCTCTCTGCTATGGTCTTAGAAATGACCTTATATAGGGTGTTGCAAAGTGAGATGGGTCTATAATGCTCAAAAGAACTAGGGTCTTTTCTCTTCTGAATCAGAATTAGGAAATTGGAATTTAATGCCCCACTCATGTAACCATTTATTTTATTCTCCTCTATCAATTCAATAATATCATCAATGAAGAAAGCAGAGAAATGTATGAAGAAATCCAAGGTCCATTCGTCTGGCCCTGGACTCTTATCAGGTTTTATTTACTTTAAAATTGACATGGTCTCCTTCATTGTAATCGCCCTCCTCAAACATGATAGGGAAATTCTCCACGGACCATAGTTGTTCCACATACACTGGTTCCTTTCGAGCCCTAAATAATCCAGAGAAGAGGTTGACCGCCTCGTTCTATATTTTCTCTGTAGTGTGGAGGGATTCACCCTCTACCTCAATGTGCCAAATGGAATTTTCATTTTTGCGTCTCGTTGCATATGCATGGAAATAATTCGTATTCTTATCACCCTCTTTGAGCCACGTTGCTCTACTTTTAAGCCACGAGGTCTATTCTATATTTATCAAGATGTTCCTTTTTTCACCTTCTATGTCTCTCATCATGTTCCCATTTTTATAGGAATGCTTACCTTGTTCCATTTCCTTAATTATCATAGTTGATTCTCTGGATAGATTCTTTAGAGAATCTAACATTTGTGCTTCTTCTTTTTTTCCCATTTTCGAACAACTGCTTTTAAACCTCTTAAAGTGTCGGTTAGATGATGCATAGTTGTAGAGTCATCTCCCCTTTGGTGCGCCTACATATAGCCACATACCATTTTGTTGAAACCCTGATCCTCCAACCAACCTCTTGTTAAATTTGAATGGCACGCCCCCGAGAACTCTTTCAAAATGCCATTCCCGAGTTATAGGCCTATGGTCTGAGATTGCAATGGCCTCGTCCTGAGCCTTCAGACCCCCCATCTGCAGGAATATACTAGATTGTACCAAGAACCTATCAATTCTCTTGTCGATAAATTCTGAGCCTCTCCTTCCATTATACCAAGCGGCATAGTTTATCTCCAAATTGATGTCTCGAAGATGTGACGACATAAAAAAAGAAGAAAGAGTCTCGGCCAAAGGATCTCTCCATCCCTTTTCACCCCATATCTCTCCGCCATCGAGCAAACAGTTGAAATCTCCAACAATTATGAGCCTATCCAAAAGAAATATACCACAACCTTCCAAGTAGTTCGAGAAACTCATGTGACCCCGATAAGGGGCATATAAATTGATAAGATGAATCCTGGGGTGATAACCTCAAAAACAAGTGAGGATAATGCCGCCAAAAAATCCAAAAGCCTGAAAAGTGGCTCGACGAGGATCCCACATGATGGCTACACTTGCACACAAATATTAATATATTCAAATCTGTGTTTGTTGAATAAATAAGTTTATGCATAGTAGATGATTAATGTGCGGAAATAAAAATAAAGAGTACATTATAAATGTGACTCGTGATCTAATAGCTAAACTATTTAGCAACGAAACTTAATTATGAGAGAATTGGATCAGTTCGCAATATCAAGCTTGAGTGCTCTACAATTATTATTAGTATAATGAGGAATGTTTTCATCTAATAATGCGATGAGTTGTATGGTTGAAACTCGAATCACCTAACTTCTTCATCGATTTTATCGCAGTGTACGATAAAATTTCGTTTAGGGTTTTTCTAGATTGACTTTACTCCATTGTATAATACAATATCCTTTCAGCAATTTCTTGCGGAGGAGTCTGTGTGTCTACGAATCGGGAGCTGATGTGACAGCTCCCGATCGTCGGGCTCCGGCGACCCCCCTCCCTTCGGCAAAAATCAAAACCCCTGCATGCAAACGGTGACGGAGACCGATCACCAACGTGACAATGCCATTAGCGGACCCCACCGGCTCCGCCACTCCTCCCACAAGCATCCCTCCTCCGCCACCCGCCGCTCCTCCTCCACCCGCCACCCCCACGTCGCGCAGCCACCTACACGAATTTAATGCTGCGGGTTTTTTGAATTTGAAATTGAAATAGTTCCCGGTCATTTGTGAATATGGGCATTCACACATATTTCTCCCATTTTCTTTGCATTCCACTATGCTGGAAAACGCTTTTGCTGGAAACGGCAGCGAAATGGTAAGCAATGCGAAGAACAAAACTGATTCCCAGAGAAATATAATTCTCATAGAAATCGATGAGATGGAATCTTCTAACATAACTGATTTTCTTTTCTGCAATTGTTTTTCAGGTAATCGATACCGCTTGCAAGAAAGAACCGACGCCCTCATCTTCGTGTGCCGCCTGCAAAACCCAGAGAAAGAAATGTACTGACAAATGCGTTCTCGCACCATATTTCCCACATCACGAGGCCAAGAAGTTCATGCTGGTTCACAGAGTCTTTGGAAATGGCCATGTCATCAAATTACTGCAGGTTCAACTTATTTAATTTGCACTCTTTATTCACTTTTTAAGAAATAGGTCTCTGAACTTTCATCGAAGATTCAGTTGATTTATGCACTTTTTAAAAACCCTGAAATTGAAAGTGTTGAATCGTTTTTTCTAATAGTGTAAAATCATTTTTACTAATAGTGGAAATAGATTCTGGACTTTCAAGAAATAGATTCTGGACTTTCAAGAACCTATGGCTCACTTAAAACACCCAAAATTTTGAAATTCGATGATTATAATTTGAATTTCCAAAAAATTTCACAAATTCTTTAAAATAAAATCTTCTACGCACATTCAAGAACCAATCTCTGTATCATTGAAAACGCCTAAAATTTTGAAATTTGATGGTTATATTTTGAATATCCAAAAAATTCCACAAAATTTCGTTTGAATAAAATCTTCTACACACTTTCGAGAACCTCTGGATCAAATTTCTTCAAAATAATATGAAGATTAGAAGTGATTGATCCAATATATATGATAGTACTGATTGTTCATCTTAAAGATTATTTAAAACTTAGGTTTTAGTGTTTGATAGTCCTTTCCTGTGTTACAGGATCTCTCGGCCGAACAGAGAGGTGAAGCAGTAAGCAGCATGGTGTATGAAGCGAACGAAAGACTTCGATATCCTGTCAATGGCTGTTTAGGAGTAATCAATGATCTGCGCAGAAGAGTTGCAGAGTTGGAATCGCAATTTGCTTCCACAGAGAAAGCGTTCGTTGACATTAATCGGCAATATTTTAACCTCTTAACCCTTAGTACAGGATGTCATGAAGGTTCTGATCCCAATTTTTATAGCACATCACCGCAAGAGACAAAAGACTATGGAACGAGCCCAGGCCCAACTGTTGTGGACGACTTAGATCCACTTCAGCTGTGGGATCAAATTTGGACATAAGCAACGACTATTCAACCCTGTACTTCGATTTGAGTTCCTATAGCACATGTGATAGAGGGAATTTCTTTTCTTCCCCTGTTTTAAGTTTTTGAAAATGTTATTTTTTTCTAAATCAAGGTTTAAACCTATATGGGTAATCCAGCAGGACGTTGTAGATGGTCGGTTCAAACTATTGACTTTTGTTGGGTTAATCCACGTTGATGAGTGTTCTATTCAATTTTGGTTATTAATTTAACGAAATTGTTTAATTTTTTTTTTAACTGAATAAATTATGTTTAACAATTTAGAAATAAACATGGTTTTGTCTGGAACTGAATCACTAAAATTAATTGTGGGGACCCAACTTTCTTACTTAATGATTTGACCACAGCATCAAGATTTAAATTTTTTAAATTACATATATTAATTATCAGAAGGATATAATATGTAATAGAGGTAACAAAGGTGTTTCACAGGAAGTTAAATTCAATTTATATAGTTAAAAATATAATTTGAATAATTTAATTTACTCTTGAAAAAAAGTAATAGAGATGGTTAATATAGCTTTTTAACGGTTATTTTTATTTTGATTATAGATTTCAGAGTATTTAAGAGATTTTAGTGTTTTAAGAGTTACTTTTATTTTGATTAAAAATTTCAGAGAAATCTGATATATAAGAATTATATCAAAAGTTTCATTTGTTTTTGGCTATTAAATTTTTAGAATATTTCAAAATTTGTAATCAAAATAATACTCAAATTAAAAAAAAACTAAATACATTTATAAATTTAAAAATATATTTTAAATAATCCAAATTATCTTAATAATTGTCAGTAAGAAAAGCATTAGATTTTGTTATGTTAATTCACTACGCTGTAGTAGTGTTTTAAAATAGAAGCTGAATTCATTTATAAAAGTAATACACTAAACTGTTTTAGATTGTCTATTAAAATAATGAATTCCATTTTTTTAATTCATTAAATCATAGTATATTTTTTTAGAAATTTAAAAAAATTATTAATTTTTATAATTTTGTAATTTATATAACAAGGTTTTGATAAAACTATATTAAAAATATAATTTGAATAATTAAAAATTACAATTTTATTAACAGTTACATCACTAATTAAACTTGTCTATTCATTAATTAGGTTAATTTAAGGTAGCATGAATCTAATCCATTGGGTGCATTAACAACGAGAACCTGTTGTAGATGGGAATTAATCGGGATTTTTATACATATATAGTAGGCAGGAAAATACATATACGGAATGCTATAGGGATAATTATGTTTACTTTATCACAAAATCCATGTTAAAGTTGATATTTGTGAAAAGAACAAATAAATAAAATTTCTTTGTATATGGTGTAAATATATATGATAAAAAATTTGTGACGCAAAAGATTACATTTCAAATATTTAGTTAATAGTGATTGTATTATTAATTTCAATTTACATATTTATGTTGGTATCTCGTGACTAAGTTTAATTTATATTTGTTTTTTAAGTTAGTTTTAATGAAAGTGTTATCTATATATATATATGTGTGTGTGTGTGTGTGTGTGTGTGTGTGTATTTTTATTTTTATTTATTAAGATAAAATAGGTTTAATATTTTTTAATTTTTTTTTTTTGTTAATTTCAATATTAGTTATAAAATTAAGTTGTTTACATGTGGGTTACTATGGTTACAGTTATGTTAATTGTTAAGAGTATGTGTTTCCTCTTAAGAGGTTATGGGTTCAAAAACATAGTGGTAGAGTATGTATGTCTTTGTAGATTTAGCGGAAGTGTGTTCCTTGTTCTACAAACAAGAGGGTCTCATACATCAATTTGGTGAAATTTTGAAAGAGAGATTGGATTAAAATGGTTTTCTAAACAACTACAAACCATTACACCTAAAAAAAAAAAAAAATTATTTTAGTTTTACCATTGAATAACTATTACAATTCAGTGTAATTCACTATATGCCTTAGCAATTTCTTACAACTATATGACTCTTAACTTGGAATAAAACATTTTGTAGTACATGACGGTAAACATAGTGACATAGGTGTATAACCTTTGATGACAGTCGGATCACACCTGAATTATTGTTATGATGTCCTTTAAGATTATGATGTATGCATATGCATACCTCGAGTCTAATGTGACAATTGGGTTCTCGAATTTTCCACTCAATGAACTCAACATTAACTCTGGCTTACAATGTATGGGACACCTAATTTCATGGAAATCTTTGATGATCCTTGGTTCAAATCAGATGGTTCTCATTTTTCAGATGCGGTTAAGGGTAATCTCTCCATTCTTGGGCTCCCCTCCCGCATGGTCACCTCACCATCTTGCAATCGTGATTCGACTACCAAACCCTAAGGCCACGAGGATTCCAATCCCTAGACTGATACTGCAACTTGGTACTCTCTAAACCTTTGTTTTCATCCTTCTTGTAGAATGGTTATTGTTAATGGTGTTTGTTCTTTGGTATCACTATTGTTTTTCTCATTATGGAAGTTTTGCATAGGGTTGCTACTACCTTAGGTTACATGCTAATTAGAGGATGGTCCGACAAAGGGTTCGATTGTTCTCTGCACTCCAGCACCATGACAACCCTACAGGTAGCACCCAAGTTCTTGTTTGAATGTTTCCTCACCCAGCTCTTGTTCCTTTTGGATTGCACCTATTCTTACAAGTTCAGAAAGGTTCTCTTCTGGAGCAGGTAATACATTTGGTTGTGTTCAACCTCTATTCTTCATATCAGGTGTGTTTTTGATGTTCCTCTTGCGTACCTAAGTGATTCCACTAAAGTTGAATATTATAGCTAAATTTCACAATACCACCTGCAGGTATGAGGGCTTCATATTTTATTACCTCACAAACATTCTGAAGAATTTTATGTGTGACTCTGTGACAGTTAACCATTACCCAACATTTTATTATGTTTTAGGTGTTTTTCTATGGCGAATTCTAAATCTTTGTTTGTTAAGGGTTGCTAACCCACTCTCCAGTTTGTCGCGCCCATGCTTAAGGCTATGGTTGGTTAATAATCTAAATCAATTTTGGTTGATCCCCATGCATGTAGAGTAGACATACCATTAGAGGGTTTTTTTTAACTCTTTTGTATAATTGGTGAATGTCATGCTACATTAAAATGGTTACACTATTTCAAAATAATCTTGGATAGAGGAGGGAGTTTGTTCTTCCCTATTATGAGTTTATTGTACTTTAACTGATCTAAAACACTATTTGAGGTTATCAACCCAAGCAAGTTAAATTCATGTATACTGTGTGAATGAATCTCTTATAGGTTTGTTTTCCCCAATTGGTATATATCTATTAAAGGAATAGTTTAAGATTTTCCTCTTTAATTATCATGGTTCCAGTGTTCAAATTGAGTTTTCACTATTGTCCACATTTACAGGCCTCTTAATCCAATCTTTGAATAGTAAGCCCTTGAACCTTACCAACAGTTAATTCAATGATGATTGACTGCATATCGGCACTGTTGTCAATTTTTTATTAATAATTTTTTAATGCTAATGTATTTCCTATGTTTCCTTCCTAAAACTTAGCCTTGAAAATTATAATCGTACCGAGCAGGATAGATGGGACCTGACCCCATCAAATTTTGTCCATCCATCTCTGGATATAATATACATATGCATAGAAGTGGGATTTTCCTCAAAATGGGCCTCTGGCTCAAGTATGAGGCTAACCCACCCTAGTTAGTTATTTTTTTTACAAAGCACAATATTGATTTATTTTAAATTTACCCAGGTGGATTTAAAGGTTGGTTCTCATTGCAGTTATTTTCTCTTTCTTCATGTTTAATGTGTTGTTATTTTTAAAAGAACTAATTCTTCTACATATGTAAGATCCCTCTGTAAGCCACCCAGTCCCTTTATTTGACTAATACGCAAGATTAAATTTGAGAGGATTAAACTCACAGTGTTTCTTCCTATTCCCTAGGGTTCCAAATAACCCTATTTTAATTGTCTTATCAAGCATAAGAGTACATCTTCTTTTTACCTATTTATTTTGACAGGAAAGGGAAAAGCTATTTTAGGTCCTACCCTTTTAATCCAAATATCACTTCCTCCTTTTATAAAAAAGAGGGATATTACAGTAAGGGGAAAAAAGGTAACTTAATACATTATCCATAGAACCTTTCCTTAATAAAGTTATTATTTTCATAGCAAGAAAAATTACATTTCCAACACAATAACCGTAGCACATTTCGTTGACATAGTTACATGCAAAAAATTAATAGTTTCAAGATTTTCATAGTAGAAACAAATTGTTTACAACAGTGCTAATAAAAATATTATCAGTTTGAATTTTACTCTGTTTATTTGCATACTCAAATTATCAAGGAATTAACGGGGGTAGAAGACTCTTCCACCCAACAAGTAATATTGAAAATCATGTCAAAATCTCCCCGTGAGCCTCTTCAATTTTCCAGAGTTGTATCTAAGAAAGTATCGGTTCTTGGACTTCAAGACTCTTTGTCCACCCCAGAACTCTTAGCTTCAGGGTTTTCACTTGTTCCATACCAGCTCAAGAACACCCTCTCTTCACCTTGGAAATATCCTGCTCAAGGTTTGTTTCTTTTCTCGTTCTTGCCTCATGATTTTCCCTCTCCTTCTACCTTCCCTGAGCCCTTTCCCAAATTGAGACCTTTCATCTCTATGGTAGGAGTATATAATTGTCCCAACTACTTGGAAAAAATAAATATTTTCTTTCTAATGTCTTTCCCCATAATTACATAATTGAGTAAGCCTTTATTTTTATTTTAATAAAATAAACATAGGCTTTAACTTATTAGAGTTTGTGTTTTTCTTTATTTTATCTTTTAACACTAAAAATTACCAATTTTCCGCATAGTAATGTAAAGGAAAATATTTTGATAGATAGGGAGGGTGTTACATCTTTCCCCCCTTGATCAAAACATCGTCCTCGGTGTCCATTATTTCCCTTTGAACAAGTCAGGGCAATCTTCTTGCATGAAGCACTCATCCTCCTAGGTGGCCTCTTCCACACTAAAGTGTCTCCAATGCACTTTAACTTTGGTGATAGATCGCTTATGTAGATCGGGGATGCATAGGGGTTCTACCAAGAACTTTTTGTCTAGCTCAATTATTTGAATTTCAAAAAATATTATCACAGAATATATAATTCAATTATTCTTTCTCACATGTGCATCTTTCCCATTTATAACATGTCTAGATTCATACACATATCTATTTAATAAATTGACATGAAACATGTTATGGACTCAAACATGGCTGGGTAATGCTAGGGGGTATGCAACAGGTCCAATTCTTTCCAAAATTTAAAAGGGTCCATAATACCGATGCGCTAATTTTCACACTCATCCCACCGTAAAGTGATCTTTATGGGTTTCACTCGAACATATACATGGTCCCCTACTTGATATTCCTTGTAGGTCCTCTTCCTATTTTCATAAGCTTTATTTCTACCTTGAGCATCCTTAAGATTATGTCGGACGTTTCTCACATTTTGCTCCATTTCTATGAGCATGTCTGGTCCCAAAAGTAGTTTATCCTTTGGATTGTTCCAATTAACAGATATTTTACACCATATTTCTTATAAAACCTCAAAATGACTCATCTTAAGTGATTTATGATATCTATTATTGTAAGAAAACTCCACCAAATACATGTATTCCTTCCATTTACCTAGTTGTTACATTACATACATTCCTAGCACATCCTCCATCACTTGATTCACTCTCTCAGTTTGGCCATTTATTTACGGGTGGTATGCAGTATTAAACTAAAATTACGTGCCCAAACCAGTGAAAAGGTTCTTCCAAAATACAGATGTAAACTTTACATCTCTATCTAGAATAACTACCTTCGACATTCCATGCAGCCTAAATATTTCCTGCATAAATATATTTGTGATTTGCACAATTTCGTATGTGGATTGTATAGTAAAAAAAAGATTTGTGTTACTTAATTTATCAACCACCACCATAATTGAGTCATTTATTCTTTTATTTTTAGGCACACTAGTTATAAAAATCTAAAAAAATAACTTCCCATTTTCATTCCGAAATTGGTAATGGGAGTAGAAAATCGGCTCGGTGTTGATGTTCCGCTTTAAATTGTTGACATTCAAGGCATTTATCTAAATACTCACTGATGTCCTTTCTCATTCCAGACCAAAAATAATTTCCTTTTATAATAGAAAATAATTTTTGATATCTGTGATGGGCGACATAGGGGCTTCTATGGAATTCATCCAAAATTAGTTTCCTAACAACCATTTGGTTATGGAAATATATCCTTCCCATAAAGGTCAATATTTCATCATAATTTATACCAAAATTTCGTCTTATTTTTAGGGATTTCAACTTGTTTAGCTTCTTTTCATAGAAACATGTATTATGGGTCTTTAATCACAACTTCCTTGATCTAATTTGAAAAGTAAAATTTCACCATACTATATTAAATCTCATATATATAACATAGCTTGATTCTTAATACATCATCCACCTAGCTTTCTTTCCTTCTATATGCCTTATATCAAAATCGAATTCACTTAAAAAGGTTTTCCACGTGGATTTTCGTGCATTAATATTAGGTTCTTGGACGAAACTAGTTAGGTTTCTATGGTCAGTCATTAACACAAAATTTCTACGCGATAAATAATGTCTCCATACCATCAGGGTATGTACCATGGCATTTAATTCCAGATCATAACTAGAATATCTCTAATCATGTTCTTTTAATTTTCGAGATTCATAAGCAATTATCTTGACTTCTTCCATCAATAATCCTCCCACTCCTTCTTAACATGCATCAGTGAAAACAACGAACTCCTTCTCCAGATATGAAATATTCAATACTAGGGTTGAAGTTAGCAAATGTTTCAATTATTCAAAGCTATGTTGACACTCAGTATTCCACTTAAAATCTCTTCCTTTCTTCTGCAAGGAAGTGATATGAAAGGATATTCCATAGAACCCCTCAATGAAGCCATGATAATATCCATCCAAATTGATAAAATATTGAATATCAGAAACATTACTGGGAACAAGCCATTCCATAATGGTTTTGATTTTCTCAGGGTCAACAATTATCCCTTCTGCCTAAATTGTATGCCCCAATTATTTTATTTGATTATTATAAAAGTCAAATTTACTATACTTGGAGTACAATTGATGTTCTCAGAATGTTTGTAAAACTATGTGTAAATATTTCTTGTGCTCCTCCAAATTCTCGGAAATATGAGTATGTCGTCAACAAACATGAGAACAAATTTATCAAGATAAGGATGGAAAATTCCATTCATGAGGCTCATAAATGTTTCGGGGGAATTGGTAAGCTCAATGGGTAAAACCACACATTCATAATGCTTGTACCATGTACTAAAATTTTTATTAGGAATATATTCTTCTCTTACCCTTATTTGATGATAACTTGATCATAGATCAATATTAGAAAATACCGTAGCACCTTTGATGTGATTGAATAAATCATTGATCCTTGGAAATGGGTACTTATTCTTAATAGTCAACTTATTAAGTTGTCTGTAATCAATACATAGTCTCATAGTACCTGTTGGGCCCAGATTAAGGTATGGTTCTCACCCTGTAAATACATCAAATTATATTATAATTTCAAGAAAATCCCTCTTCACATTAACAATAAGGAATAAAAAATCATGAAAATGGGAACAATCAGACTAATGATAAAAAGGACGGTTTATAATAATAAATTGACTCTTCTTATCTCTATCTGTAGGAAATTAGGAATGTCTGAACCAATAGCGAATGGAATCCAATCGACGGACGCAAGCACAAGAAGTCCTAAAGAAGTCCCAACGGCCAATAGAAGGTGAACAAGTAGATTTGAGTTCAAGAACTCAAATGACAGCCATGCGTAGTGGGCTGTCGTTTGAGATACATTTTCAAAACTCCCAAAGATCACCTTTAAAAGGGCAAAGAACAGAATAGGAGAGTAATCCTGTAATAGAAAAATCTAGAATAGACTGTCTAATTACATTTTGTAGCATTCCTGGATGTAACAAAGAGTTTTGAATAACCATTTTTTGAATTTTTCTCAGTGTTGAGGCTTTTGTAGGTCTGGGCCCAACCTCTGAGAGCTCCACGCACGTTTTCATGTTTTGAATAGTTACAGAATCGATACCTGTGAACTTAGTGTAGTTGTAGCACATAATTCCATTTAATATAATTACAAATCTCTTTCTTTAAATAATCATTGGCAATTGCATTCTTAGAGTAAGAAAAGTGCAATCCTATTTATGATAATGTTTTGTTAATTTTGGTTCTTCTGTTGTCATGAAAATTGACTTCTAGGTCGTAGGAAGACTGGTTTCAGCGTTCTTCGTCTCCATGCATTGCGTTCTCCTTCTAGCATAGTAAATAAATTAACCAGTTGATCAGTGTTTCTTAATTATGTCTTACAGAGAATTCTATTGCAGAATTACTTAATTATAGCTGTATGAGTTATTTGACCTGTTTCAGTTATATTGTTGTTCATTACTGTTGGCTTAGTTCTAATGTTGTTTCATTATTGCAAAGCTACTCATATTGTTCAGTTATATTGTTTTTTCATTATTGCACAGCTATTCATATTGCTCAGTTATACTGTTGTTTCATTATTGCACAGCTAGTCATAATTCTAGTTATACTGCTAGCCATCTAGCTACTTTGTTACTGCTTAGATCACTAGGTCATTGATTCAATTCAATTCCATTTCTAAAACAAATTAGTTAGAATAATATTCTGCTTAATTTCATAACTGTCCTTTCAATCCTTGCTTGATTTATTTAGGCTGTTGTTCAGTTTAATTAATTTGTTGTTTTTTTCCAAGAGAGAAACACTAAATCCCATTACTCAACTTTAGGCTAAAGATCCATCTAATACACCTTCTCTAAGATCAATAAGCTCCAGGAGTTAGTAATTCCTTCTTTACATTTACAAAGAGTATTCGTAGACCAATTAACTCGCATATACTATGTTGACACTCTTGAAATAAAAAGACTTACCTTGGGTTGATAATTAAATGAAGGAACACTAGAGTTGTCACAAAATGTCACCTCTATCTGACCCAACATTTGGGTGCTGTTGCCGGGGAGAGTGTTGAGAGTTATCTCCTTTAATTCATTATTTTCCCATTGCTGTGAGGAATTGGGTATTGAAAATGAAAGGTAAGAACCTATGTGTCGGTAAGCAACATGCTTGCCCTTTAGCCCACCCGCCAGCAAATTGGACAAGAACTGTAGGATAGGTGCTCTTTTTTTATGCCTAATAAAAAGAAGATAGAAGAAACCCAAAATTAGTCGCAACCACAACCCAAAGGACCAGTGATCCTTGGGAGGACAACATACATAGACGAAATCATTAAGAAAGCTGAATCTCAGGCATCTATAAGATCGAGAACTACTTCCATCCAAAATCCTAACATACTCCCTCGGGCGGCAACCTCACCATCTGTAGCCTACGCCGAGATTCACAGCAAGATAGAGGGGTCTGATTGAAGCCTCCAGACTGCCATTCATCAAAACATTAACTTTTCAAAAGAGGGAGGCTCTTGCAACTTGCAAGAAGCTAGGGGAGAAACTAGTGGAGAAATTCACATAAACATACCTAAGTCCCATGAACAAGTAATTGAAATAGAACTTCTTATAATCCCAGATCAGGGAAGTGCTATAAAACTCCCACCGCATTCACCTTCCAAGCCCATTAAAATCTCCCCTTCAGATCAAGAAATTCCTGAATATTTCTGGCACCTCTTTGATCAAATGGTAAATAATCAAAATAAAAATCAGAGGCAGACATCAAAATTGGAGTAACCCATTGTTGATCATGCTGCCAATGCCCCTATGAAACCCATTCCCTTGCATAACATCCCCACCTTTCATGGATTAACCACAGAAGATCCTGATGCATTCTTATTTGAATTTGATGTCTTATGGAGATGATATGATTACAACATCGATCCCCAGAAACTAAAATTATTTCCCTCCACCTTGAAAGGGATGGCTCTCCGCTAGTTCATGGGGTTAGGAGGGGGAACTATAAACAACTGGGACCAAATGAAGAATACTTTTCTTACCAAATACCAAGACTATTTTAAAACCCGAGACCTAAAAGACAAAATCTTTAACATGACTGCAAAAGACAATGAAACATTAGAGGAATACATAGAAAGGTTTCAATACAATTTACAAAGATCTCCATATACTATGCTGTCCAAGGACATTTTGAAAACCACAATGCTTAAAGGGATGAAGGAGGAATGGGTTGAATTACTTAACATAATGGGAAAATGAGATATTTATCAGGAATAATATGACGAGATTATCTCCTTATGTATTATATACTCCTAGGGTAGCTCACACAACAGACCTATTGGGCGTGATCTTAAGCAGACCAATGGCAATGTAACTAGGGAAGAATTTGGAAATATTTTGGAAATTTTCAAAACCGACACCTTGGGCACTTTGGCTACGCAACTTGATGTTTTGAAAGCCAAACAAAAACAAGCAATAACCGAACAAAATCTGGCCATCTTCTACCCAAAATGTCGGAAGAAGCATAGCCAGAGGGATTTTCCTTTAGACATGGTCCATACATGTGTTATCTGCACTAAGGATCATGCTACAAACCAGTGTCCTTCACTCCCTGGGCTGAAAGCCATCTACAAAGAAGCAGAAGAAGAAACAGAACTAGTCTATTTAATGAATCAACGTCGGCAATGGCAAGCATGACCTGGCATATTGCAAGACCTACCTCAATACTTTCCATTGCCCCAGTACAACCAAAAAAACCCTGCAACATCTTTGCAAACTCAAAACCCCTTCCCAACTTGGCCAAACCAAACCTTTCCTATCCCACCCTGGCTTAGGAAAAATCCATCAGGAAGTAATTGAAAAAACTTCCCTAGTTCTCCCCCTTATTGGCAGAATATCCCTTATCAAAATCAATGCCCAAACCCTCCTACTCAAAACAAAATTGGAACTGGAAACGACCTACGGGGATGGGAAATTTACCGACAGCAGCAGGAACCCAACAATTACTAGCTCCCTACCCTATTCAGCATAACCAGCAGCCTGCCATACGACCTCAATTACCAGCCCAACCCAATCCCAATCCCAATAATAGACCAATTCAATTAATTTAGATCATAGAGGATCTAAAACCAAACAACGAACAAAAACAGTGTAACAAAGTGAGGTTAAGATCGGGATGTACCATATTTCTCGTAGAGGCCACAACTCCATCTCAATCCCAAATTGAAAAATCCACAGGGCGTAGCTCAACAAAGATAACAAAAACAGGTAAATATGAGGAAACAATTGAACAACAAAGACCTGAAAATCTTAAAATAGCTCCGCCACCATTTTCTGAGAGATTAAACCTACCTAGACCTATAACCAACTTAGAATTTGACATCCTGGAGGAATTAAGAAACCTTTGTGTTAAAATTCCTCTTCTCCAAGCCATCCAGGACATTCCCATCTATGTAAAAACAATCAAGGAGTTATGTGGAAAAAAGAAAGTTAGGAAAACAATGGCTGCACCTACCGTTCATGTAGTCAGAACTCTATCTGACCTACTGTTAGGTAGAGAACCACCTGTGAAATATGAAGACCCAAGAAACCCCATTGTAACCGTACAAATTTCTGGACATTCATTTGCAAACACATTGGTTGACCTTGGGGTAGCCATTAACATCCTAACTATAGGAGCTTGTGAAAAACTAGGCATATCAGTCTTAGAACCTACAGCCACACTCCTAGAATTAGCTGACAGATTTGTTATTAGACCAGAAGGTATAGTGCAAGACATTATGGTCTCAATGGACTCATGGGAATACCCTACTGATTTTTTAGTTATTAATCCAAAAAACAGGATGGAAGGGCACCCATTGATTCTTGGGCGGCCTTGGCTAGCCATGACAGATGCTTACATAAGCTACCAAACAGACAGCATGACTATCACTAGAGGCAATTCTGTAAAAAATATTGTTATTTATCCACGTGCCAAACCAAGTCTGCCCACGATAAAAATTCACAAACACCCAGATACATATTGGGAGCAAAATATCCATCCACCTCTCACACTAGAACTGAAGATCATTTGATTAGTAACGTTATGAATCAGCCACCCAAACCTGAAAATTTGAAATGCCAAATGATGAAAAAAATCCTCGAGCATGAAGGGCAAGAAAATCTTGTGACAGACTTTGAGACCCAATATAATCCCACAACCATTGTTTGTAATAGCATACCTATTGAGATAAAACTAGGAAAGATTTTTAATATTAACGGTAGCCTGGATGACAACCAAAGGCAGAAACTTGTAAAAATCCTTAAGAAGCACCAAGGTGCATTTGCGTGGGATTACCAAGACATGAAGGGCTTGGAACCACAGCTGTGCACACATCATATCTATACTGATAGAGAGACACAACCTGTTAGACAACCGCAACGAAGACTGAATCCCCATTTAAAATAAATTGTAATAAAAGAACTCCAAAATCTCCTAAATGTAATTTTTATTTATCCTATCTCAGATAGCAAATGGGTCTCCCCTTTGGTGTTCATCCCTAAAAATAATGGGAAGTGGAGGATCTGCATAGATTATAGAAAATTAAATAAAGAAACTCTGAAAGATCATTTCCCCCTTCCCTTTATTGACCAAGTCCTTGACACATTAGCTGGAAAAAAAAAAATTATTTTCTTAACACATTCAGTGGATACAATCAGATACAAATAGCCCCTGAAGATTAAGATAAGACGTCCTTTACCTACCCATGGGGCACTTTCACTTACAGAGTGTTACCATTTGGATTATGTAATGCTCCAACAGCATTTCAAAGAGCCATAATTAGCATTTTTTTTAATTTAATAAATGAAGGACTTGAAATTTATATGGATGATTTTACACCCTATGGGAAAGATTTTGATCAAGCCCTAGAAATGTTATACAAGGTATTAGAATGATGTATTTCCAATATTACTTGTTGGGTGGAAGATTCTTATACCCCTGTTAATTCCTTGATAGTTTGAGTATGCAGATAAACAGAGTAAAATTCAAACTGATAATATTTTTATTAGCACTGTTGTAAAAAATTTGTTTCTACTATGAAAATCTTGAAACTATTAAAGTTTTTCATGTAACTATGTCAACGAAATGTGCTACGATTATTGTGTTGGAAATGTATTTTTTCTTGCTATGAAAATAATAACTTTATTAAGGAAAGGTTCTATGGATAATGTATTGAAAATGTTTATGCAAGTTACCTTTTTTCCCCTTACTATAATATCCATCTTGTTTATAAAAGGAGGAAGTGATATTTGGATTGAAAGGGTAGGACCTAAAATAGCTTTGCCCTTTCCTGTCAAAATAAATAGGTAAAAAGAAGATGTGCTCTTATGCTTGATAAGACAAATAAAATAGGGTTATTTGGAACCCTAGGGAATAGGAAGAAACACTATGAGTTTAATCCTCTCAAATTTAATCTTGCGTATTAGTCAAATAAAGGGACTAGGTGGCTTAGAGAGGGATCTTACGTATGTAGAAGAATTAGTTCTTTTAAAAATAACAACACATTAAACATGAAGAAAGAGAACATAACTAAAATAACTAACTAGGGTGGGTTAGCCTCATACTTGAGCAAGAGGCCCATTTTGAGGAAAATCCCACTTCTATGCATATGTGTATTATATCCAGAGATGGATGGAAAAAATTTTATGGGGTCAGCTCCCATCTATCCTGCTCGGTACGATTATAATTTTTGAGGCTAAGTTTTAGGAAGGAAACGCAGGAAATACATCAGCATGAAAAAATTATTAATAAAAAATTGACAACAGCGCTGATATGCAGTCAATCATCATTGAATTAACTGTTGGAAAGGTTCAAGGGCTTACTATTCAAAGATTGGATTAAGAGGCCTGTAAATGTGGACAATAGTGAAAACTCAATTTGAACACTGGAACCATGATAATTAAAGAGGAAAAACTTAAACTATTCCTTTAATAGATATATACCAATTGGGAAAAACAAAACCTATAAGAGATTCATTCACACAGTATACACGAATTTAACTTGCTTGGGTTCATAACCTCAAATAGTGTTTTAGATCAGTTAAAGTAAAATAAACTCATAATCGGGAAGAACAAACTCCCTCCTCTATCCAAGATTATTTTGAAATAGTGTAACCATTTTAATGTAGCATGACGTTCGACAATTATACAAAAGAGTTAAAAAAAACCTTCTAATGGTATGTCTACTCTACATGCATGGGGATCAACCAAAATTGATTTAAATTATTAACCAACCATAGCCTTAAGCATGAGCGCGACAAACTGGAGAGTGGGTTAGCAACCCTAAACAAACAAAGATTTAGAATTCGCCATAGAAAAACACCTAAAACATAATAAAATGTTGGGTAATGGTTAACTGTCACAGAGTCACACATAAAATTCTTTAGAATGTTTGTGAGGTAATAAAATATGAAGCCCTCATACATGCAGGTGGCACTGTGAAATTTAGCTATAATATTCAACTTTAGTGGAATCACTTAGGTACGCAAGAGGAACATTAGAAACACACCTGATATGAAGAATAGAGGTTCAACACAATCAAATGTATTACCTGCTCCAGAAGAGAACCATTATGAACTTGTAAGAATAGGTACAATCCAAAAGGAACAAGAGATGGGTGAGGAAACATTCAAACAAGAACTTGGGTGCTACCTGTAGGGTTGTCATGGTGCTGGAGTGCAGAGAACAATCAAACCCTTTGTCGGACCATCCTCTAAGTAGCATGTAACCTAAGGTAGTAGCAACCCTATGCAAAACTTCCATAATGAGAAAAACAATAGTGATACCAAAGAACAAACACCATTAACAATAACCATTCTACAAGAAGGATGAAAACAAAGGTTTAGAGAGTACGAAGTTGCAGTATCAGTCTAGGGATTGGAATCCTCGTGGCCTTAGGGTTTCATAGTCAAATCACGATTGCACGATGGTGAGGTGACCATGTGGGAGGGGAGCCCAAGAATGGAGAGATTACCCTTAACCGCATCTAAAAAATGAGAACCATCTGATTTGAACCAAGGATCATCAAGGATTTCCATGGAATTAGGTGTCCCATACGTTGTAAGCCAGAGTTAATGTTGAGTTCATTGAGTGGAAAATTCGAGAACCCAATTGTCACATTAAACTCGAGGTATGCATATGCATACATCATAATCTTAAAGGACATCATAACAATAATTCGGGTGTGATCCGACTTTCATCAAAGGTTATACACCTATGTCACTATGTTTACCATCATGTACTACAAAATGTTTTATTCCAAGTTAAGAGTCATATAGTTGTAAGAAATTGCTAAGGCATATAGTGAATTAGACTGAATTGTAATAGTTATTCAATGGTAAAACTAAAATAATTTTTTTTTTTTTTTAGGTGTAATGGTTTGTAGTTGTTTAGAAAACCATTTTAATCCAATCTCTCTTTCAAAATTTCACCAAATTGATGTATGAGACCCTCTTGTTTGTAGAACAAGGAACACACTTCCGCTAAATCTACAAAGACATACATACTCTACCACTATGTTTTTGAACCCATAACCTCTTAAGAGGAAACACATACTCTTAACAATTAACATAACTGTAACCATAGTAACCCACATGTAAACAACTTAATTTTATAACTAATATTGAAATTAACAAAAAAAAAAAATTAAAAAATATTAAACCTATTTTATCTTAATAAATAAAAATAAAAATACACACACACACACACACACACACACACACATATATATATATAGATAACACTTTCATTAAAACTAACTTAAAAAACAAATATAAATTAAACTTAGTCACGAGATACCAACATAAATATGTAAATTGAAATTAATAATACAATCACTATTAACTAAATATTTGAAATGTAATCTTTTGCGTCACAAATTTTTTATCATATATATTTACACCATATACAAAGAAATTTTATTTATTTGTTCTTTTCACAAATATCAACTTTAACATGGATTTTGTGATAAAGTAAACATAATTATCCCTATAGCATTCCGTATATGTATTTTCCTGCCTACTATATATGTATAAAAATCCCGATTAATTCCCATCTACAACAGGTTCTCGTTGTTAATGCACCCAATGGATTAGATTCATGCTACCTTAAATTAACCTAATTAATGAATAGACAAGTTTAATTAGTGATGTAACTGTTAATAAAATTGTAATTTTTAATTATTCAAATTATATTTTTAATATAGTTTTATCAAAACCTTGTTATATAAATTACAAAATTATAAAAATTAATAATTTTTTTAAATTTCTAAAAAAATATACTATGATTTAATGAATTAAAAAAATGGAATTCATTATTTTAATAGACAATCTAAAACAGTTTAGTGTATTACTTTTATAAATGAATTCAGCTTCTATTTTAAAACACTACTACAGCGTAGTGAATTAACATAACAAAATCTAATGCTTTTCTTACTGACAATTATTAAGATAATTTGGATTATTTAAAATATATTTTTAAATTTATAAATGTATTTAGTTTTTTTTTAATTTGAGTATTATTTTGATTACAAATTTTGAAATATTCTAAAAATTTAATAGCCAAAAACAAATGAAACTTTTGATATAATTCTTATATATCAGATTTCTCTGAAATTTTTAATCAAAATAAAAGTAACTCTTAAAACACTAAAATCTCTTAAATACTCTGAAATCTATAATCAAAATAAAAATAACCGTTAAAAAGCTATATTAACCATCTCTATTACTTTTTTTCAAGAGTAAATTAAATTATTCAAATTATATTTTTAACTATATAAATTGAATTTAACTTCCTGTGAAACACCTTTGTTACCTCTATTACATATTATATCCTTCTGATAATTAATATATGTAATTTAAAAAATTTAAATCTTGATGCTGTGGTCAAATCATTAAGTAAGAAAGTTGGGTCCCCACAATTAATTTTAGTGATTCAGTTCCAGACAAAACCATGTTTATTTCTAAATTGTTAAACATAATTTATTCAGTTAAAAAAAAAATTAAACAATTTCGTTAAATTAATAACCAAAATTGAATAGAACACTCATCAACGTGGATTAACCCAACAAAAGTCAATAGTTTGAACCGACCATCTACAACGTCCTGCTGGATTACCCATATAGGTTTAAACCTTGATTTAGAAAAAAATAACATTTTCAAAAACTTAAAACAGGGGAAGAAAAGAAATTCCCTCTATCACATGTGCTATAGGAACTCAAATCGAAGTACAGGGTTGAATAGTCGTTGCTTATGTCCAAATTTGATCCCACAGCTGAAGTGGATCTAAGTCGTCCACAACAGTTGGGCCTGGGCTCGTTCCATAGTCTTTTGTCTCTTGCGGTGATGTGCTATAAAAATTGGGATCAGAACCTTCATGACATCCTGTACTAAGGGTTAAGAGGTTAAAATATTGCCGATTAATGTCAACGAACGCTTTCTCTGTGGAAGCAAATTGCGATTCCAACTCTGCAACTCTTCTGCGCAGATCATTGATTACTCCTAAACAGCCATTGACAGGATATCGAAGTCTTTCGTTCGCTTCATACACCATGCTGCTTACTGCTTCACCTCTCTGTTCGGCCGAGAGATCCTGTAACACAGGAAAGGACTATCAAACACTAAAACCTAAGTTTTAAATAATCTTTAAGATGAACAATCAGTACTATCATATATATTGGATCAATCACTTCTAATCTTCATATTATTTTGAAGAAATTTGATCCAGAGGTTCTCGAAAGTGTGTAGAAGATTTTATTCAAACGAAATTTTGTGGAATTTTTTGGATATTCAAAATATAACCATCAAATTTCAAAATTTTAGGCGTTTTCAATGATACAGAGATTGGTTCTTGAATGTGCGTAGAAGATTTTATTTTAAAGAATTTGTGAAATTTTTTGGAAATTCAAATTATAATCATCGAATTTCAAAATTTTGGGTGTTTTAAGTGAGCCATAGGTTCTTGAAAGTCCAGAATCTATTTCTTGAAAGTCCAGAATCTATTTCCACTATTAGTAAAAATGATTTTACACTATTAGAAAAAACGATTCAACACTTTCAATTTCAGGGTTTTTAAAAAGTGCATAAATCAACTGAATCTTCGATGAAAGTTCAGAGACCTATTTCTTAAAAAGTGAATAAAGAGTGCAAATTAAATAAGTTGAACCTGTAGTAATTTGATGACATGGCCATTTCCGAAGACTCTATGAACCAGCATGAACTTCTTGGCCTCGTGATGTGGGAAATATGGCGCGAGAACGCATTTGTCAGTACATTTCTTTCTCTAGGTTTTACAGGCGGCACACGAAGATGAGGGCGCCGGTTCTTGCTTGCAAGGGGTATCGATTACCTGAAAAACAATTTCAGAAAAGAAAATCAGTTATGTTAGAAGCTTCCATCTCATCGATTTCTATGAGAATTATATTTCTCTGGGAATCAGTTCTGTTCTTTGCATTGCTTACCATTTCACTGCCATTTCCAGTGAAAGTGTTTTCCAGCATAGTGGAATGCAAAGAAAATGGGAGAAATATGTGTGAACGCCCATATTCACAAATGACCGGGAACTATTTCAATTTCAAATTCAAAAAACCTGCAGCATTAAATTCGTGTAGGTGGCTGCGCGACGTGGGGGTGGCGGGTGGAGGAGGAGCGGTGGGTGGCGGAGGAGGGACGCTCGCGGGAGGAGTGGCGGAGCCGGTGGGGTCCGCTAACGGCGTTGTCCCGTTGGTGGTTGGTCTCCGTCGCCGTTCGAATGCGGGGGTTTTGATTGTCACCGGAGCCCGACGATCGGGAGCTGTCACATCAGCTCCCGATTTGTAAACACATAGACTCCTCCTTATTCTTTTCACTGGGGCTTCCTGCCTGTTGATGATGGGACCGTTCACTATAAGAATGGTTGTTGATTCTTCAAACAATGTCTATTAAAATAATCTATGCACGCTCTGTACAACTAATGTCCAACTCACACCATGTAAATTCCCATGACCCTACTAGGATTTTTTCTACCAAAAGTAAGGCTTCTTAACTTTCTTCACAGATATCCAAAATATCAAAATTCTATTGACTTGTTTAACAAAGTTTGTCTCCATATAAGCTATCCTAGACACATAACTTGAGTTGTCTGGACAACTATTGCTTTTGCAGTGGGACTAAAGCTCCCGATACTCTGGGATGTCATAAAATGAAATTGCCAAAGGACGAGTACATAATGCTACCTTTGCCACTCGAATGCGCCTGCAACTGCAATAAGCTCGAATGCGCCTGCAACTGCAAGGTGCATTATCGTGAAGAAATAAGTGAAGGTTAAGGTGGGGGCAGATGCTGGTACCCAATTTGGACAAAGTTGCTCCTTTTAGTGGCTATTGCTGAACTTCGGGTGCTGTAGCTCTTATATTTAGCTGGAACCCTATGAGGATAAAATTGTTGCTCCCAGTGGCTATTCACGTTTCATGAGGGTGGCAGACCAAGCTGGTACCCATCGAGGATTTCTGATGCTTATGGTGGCTTGAGCTATGTCATTAGTGCGGTAATATTTACATAGCTGGAACCCTGGGTGAACATTTTTTGCTGCTCATGGTGGCTAATGATGGTATGATAGCTGCAGTAATCAAAGAATGGTTCTAGTATTTTAGCTGGTACTTTTAAGGGCAATTTCGTCATTTTTGGTGGCTATGCTCTTGTTTTTTCCTACACGTTAAAGTTGGGGGTGGGTTTTACAATCAGACTACATTTCCTCGGGGCTTATGGTAACTCAGGAGTGCTGCAATGAGAACTCATCCTTATCGATTGATTCAGTTTCAAATGAGTCCAGTCATCGCTCTCATAGGTTCTCTACTTGGCGTTGGTTCACGGATCTAGTAGTTATATCTCGTCCATGTAAAAGCTTTGGTTTCAGGTTATTCAGAAGGTGGTGGTCGATCCCAGGATGCTTCTGCTGCTGCTATTGCCATGCTTAGTTCGAAGTAGCATGGACGGGTTTTGATCATTATTCTTTGTTTGATTTGTCATCCCGGTACAAAGTTTTGAATTTTGGATTTTCCGGGATGGTATCGGTATAGTTGTTCGATGCCAGGGGCTATATGACGGCGGGGGATGATCAGGCATGTTCGGTGATAGGTATGATGATCAGGGCTGCTCAGTTTGGAATGCCGGCATCTTATGTGGAATTACAAAGTAGTACATATGATTATTCCTTATCCTGACAAAGGATGGTGTGATTTCTTAAATTGGTCTTATCGCTATTTATGGACCTTTATGTAGTAATCTTGGTCCTATGAAAATTCTATTTAGTTCTGGTGACGGAGGTGGGTACGTTTCTCAGGTTAGGTAGGTGGTCAGCGATATATTTATTCAATCCACCCGGTTGGCACATGCCTCAATGGGTCACAAAATCTATACAACAATCCCAACGACATCCTATTAACTACATATCTTATTGTTGTTGAAGACTTCAAGGTTTTCTCACATTCCGCTTTTATAAGCAGCACATAGGAGCCTGACATCGTCATCGTCACTCTGAACGGGCTGACATCCTCTTAAGGTGGCGGCACTCTATACATGCAGTCGAATTGACTCCTGGTGTGTTTTGACGTTACTCCAACATGAGCGGCATAAGACACGAGTCAAATCTAGAGGACAGGGCCCAAGGTGGCGGTGGCTTCCTTTCTGCTGATTTCGAAGCGGACGATGCTATCATCAAACAGGCGTTACTAGATTCTTCTGGTTCTAAAGGTAACTCAAAGTATCGGTCCAGAGGACATTTTCAAAGAGGTGTTCGTCGTGGTAAGAGGAAGGTTTTCAAACAAAGGATGGAGATCAAAGAAGTCAATCTAGACTATGATGATCTATGTATTCAGGTGATGAGCTTAGAACGTAGGGCTATTGTGTGCAGATGGGTTTTCCCTGATTGTGAGGATTTTGATTCAGCTTCATGGGTCAACAAGAAATGGAAATCCATTATTGGATATTCTCCTATAGTCAGCAAGCTCGTTAATGGATGGTTCAACGTCCATTTTATGAACGAAAAGGACGTCCACAAGGTTACAGACTGCACTTGGGTTCGGGGCAGATGTTTCTTACAGATTATTCCCTGGTATATTGGTTTTAATCCGGTTCTGGAGGCCCCACGAAGTAGGTTGGTATGGGTCAAGCTTCCTGGTTTGCCTTTAGAGTTCTGGACCCTCAAGGTACTGCGCACAATTGGTGACTCAATTGGATCCACCAAATACATTGACCCTAGTACTGTGGGTACTGCTGATAAGTGGATTGCATGGATTCTTGTTGAGATAAATTATATGGGTGGCCTTCCGGGTGACATTGATTTGCTATGGTGCAACAGAAGGCACCGTCAACGTATTGATTTTTGGGGTATACCCTTTCAGTGCCTGATTTGTCATAAGACTGGCCACCTTAGGGATCATTGCCCTTTCAGGCTTCACATTGGAAAGGCGGGACAGTGTCATACAGCTGTGAGTGATGCCGGTCGACACAACGAGGGTTTGGGCACATCAGGCGGTGATAAAAAAGGTATGACTTCTAATATGTCCCATGATGATGAACCTTACAAATTTGCTGAAGGTCAACTTGACTCTGCTATTTCCGATTTTGTGGTTCCTCCCAATATTGCTCGCCATCCATCTGTTGGTCGTAACTTGTATAGGGTTCTTCAGCCACAATCTGATAATATGCCAAATTCTGGCCCCTCACATGCTATAAACATTTCGGAGGATATGTATGCCCTGGTCCCATGTCCTTATTTTGCCCCCAATGAATCCAATTTTCCAGACAATAATCCCATCTCGTGCAATAATTTAGGGAAATCTCGTTTCCGTGGTTCCTCCCAATATTGCTCGGCCATCCATCTCGTTTGTCGTAAATTGTATAGGGTCTTAGCCGTAATCCGATAATACGCTACCACCACATGCTATAAACATTTCGGAGGATATGTATGCCCTGGTCCCATGTCCTTATTTTGCCCCCAATGAATCCAATTTTCCAGACAATAATCCCATCTCGTGCAATAATTTAGGGAAATCAATAGGGACAACATCCACATCCTACAATGCTGACATACAGTCTATGGTTCCTATTCACTCTGGAGAATTTAATTCTCCAAAGAATGACCCGCCTTTGTAGAAGTCGGCTATGATAACTAGGGGGGAATCATCTCGTACTGCTACAGGCCTATTGGTAGATGATAGCTCGGTCTATGGGGTCAACCTTGGTTCATCACACAATTCTCCGGACAAATCTGGACCTTTTAACCTATATGATTCCCCAAGGAACTCAATAGGGAGTGATATTGATTCGCTGCTGGGGAATCCCAACATTGACCTGGATGCCTTAATGGTATTTCATAAACCTATCCCTTCACCACCAAAACATTCTTCTGGCTTATCGACTACTATTTATTCTATCAAGAAGAAGGCAAAGGCAACTTGCAGGCTGAATAAAGGGAAGCTAAAGTCTGTATCTATGTTCTCTGATGATGATGTGGGCCTGTCAGAAGTTCCTATTGCTGGATATGATGGTCCGGATGGCTCAACCAGGGTGCTTAGAGCAAGCCACCCTCGGACATCACTCTCATGACTCACATCATTTCATTGAATCTAAGGGGGTTGGGCGATGCCCCCAAATTCCATTGCCTCAAGGAACTCATTACTACTAAGAATCCTATTTTTTTTTTGGGACAGGAGACTATGACCAATCGTTCGAAGGCTATTAATATGTTTTTAAACATCAGAAAAGGATGGCAAGCGGTGGCGATTAATTCAAGTGGCCGGTCCGGGGGTTTGGTTGCCATGTGGAACCCTGATTTTGTTTCCTTCAAGGCATTTAGCTTTTTCGGGGGTATCCTGTTATCAGGCCGGCTTAGAGGTTTGACAGGCATTTTTAATCTTATCAATATATACGCTCTATATGCTAATAGGGTGGCTTTTTGGAACAAAATGCAGGTATCGGGTATTTTATCTCTTCCAAATCTCATAATGATGGGCGACTTTAACTCAACTCTTAACACAGATGAAATTTGGGGCAATGCTGCTCGTTTGGATCCTCTGGCTGGGTTTCTAAATGATATATTTTATACACAAGGGCTGAAGGACATAAGGCCACACCCAATTGCACCTACATGGTCCAATAAGCGGGGGGGGGTGATAACTACATTGGGAAAAGGCTTGACCGGGTGTTGGTGAAAGAATCAGTTGCAGATATCATGGAGAATATCATATCTATGATACTAGCATCCGACATCTCGGATCATATGCCAATCTCTTTTTCTTGGTCCAACAATGTGGCAGTTTTTGGACGTCCTTTCAAGTTCAATAGAATATGGCTTGAGGACCCTGAATACACAGGTATTGTTGATGAGATATGGCGCGCTGAATATGACATGCCGTTTTCAGATGTATGGGATTTCTTTCACTTTAGACTACAGAAAGTTAAGATTGCCTCTAAGTCATGGGAGCGTGAAAAGAAACTGAATCTTAAGAAGCAATTTAGGGATGTACAGAGACACATGGAATTGATCATATCCTCTTTCATTATTCGCTATCCTGACGAGCACATATTACAAGAACTCATAAGGCTAGGTGAAATGAAAAGAGAAATCCTGAGGATTGAGGAGATCACTTGGAGGTTGAAGAGTAGAATTACGTGGCTGGCCGAGGGAGATCAGAACACAAGGTATTTCCACAAGTATGCAAATGGAAGGAAGAATAGGAACGCTATTTGGAGCATTAAGCGGGCGGATGGTTCTGTTGCTCATACAAATCAGGACATCCAAAATGAAGCGCTTGCATACTTTTCATCCTTCTACTCGAAACAGGATGGCATCAATAATGATAATCAGGTATGGCTGTTGGAACATGTCAATAGATTTTTTGATGCTGAGGCCATTTCGTATTTGGATTGTGCTGTCACAGGGAATGAAGTCTTGAAGGTCCTTAAAGCTTTTTCTTCGAATAAATGTCCGGGGCCTGATGGGTGGCCTGCGGAATTTTTTATCCATTTCTTCGATTTGATGGGGGAGGAATTGACTCTGGTTATTGAACATATCAGAATGAGGGGAGTGATGCCGGCCAACCTTAATTCTACTTTCATTGCTCTAATTCCTAAATTGGATGATCCCCAATCATTTTCCGATTTCAAACCGATTGCTCTATGTAATTTTCTTTACAAGATAACATCCAAGATTATTGCTAAGCGTCTAAAAGGAACACTGTCGGATTGCATCTCAAAAGAGCAATACGGTTTCCTTAAGGGCTGTTCCATCCATGATGCCATGGCTATAGCCCAAGAAGTTCTAAATTCCATTCACACAGAGAAAAGGAAAGCCATACTGATGAAGGTGGATCTTCATAAGGCCTATGACTCCATTGATTGGTCATATATTAGGCTGGTGCTCATGAAGATTGGTCTCCCTATCAGGATTATAAGATGGGTAATGTCGTGTATTTCTATAGTTCGATATGCAGTTATAATTAATGGTATCCCAACACCTTTTTTCACTACTGAACGTGGTTTGAGACAAAGCTGCACGCTTTCTCCTTTGATATTTATTCTTATCATGGATGGTTTCAGCTGTATTATGCATAAAGCGGAGCAGAGAGGGTGTACTAAGGGCTTCTCTTTTTCCAATGAAGTTTCTTGTACACACTCCTTATTTTTTGATGACCTTTTGTTGTTTGGATACTTGAATAGGAACCATTGGTTCTATATTCATTTAATGTTTATTCGTTTTGAAGCTGCCAGAGGTCTGAACATTAACAAAAGCAAATCCTTCATTATATATGAATATGGAGACTTACAGGAGATCGAATTCATCGCTGAGTTCATGGGGATCGATATTAGGGAGGCCACTGCTGGGTTTACATGTTTGGGCTTCAGGATTAAGCCATGTGGATACAAGATCCAGGATTCGATCTGGATGATCGACAAATTCCGAAGGAAGATATTTGGCTAGACACACAGGTGGTTATCCATGGGGGGTAGGCTAATTTTGATCCAGGCGGTACTATCACAGATGCTGGTGTATTGGGGTCATTTGTATTATATTCCTGATGGCATAATCAATATGTTGAATCGAATCATTGCTAAGTTTTTATGGGGCGGGGCCTCCATGACTCACAAAATACATCTATGCAAATTGGAGCGCCTCTGCAGATCAAAGGAACACGATGGATGGGGTATTCTCAACGCAAGGATTTTAAATAAGGCGCTGCTTATGAAGTCCTTTTGGAAGGCATTACATGGAAATGGCATATGGAATGCTATAATTAAATGCAAATATATTCAGGGGGATATTCTTCAACAAATTCTCTGTTTAAATTTCCCCCACCCTCGTTTTACCTCGGCTATCTGGCGCAGCTTTAAGAAGATTGTCTGCCATGTCTCTGACAGGCTTGCATGGCTTTTTCGGGATGGAGGCAATATCCCCTTCATGTTCAAGAAGATTATCGGGTTCGCGTCAAGTGATGACCCCTCTCCGCTACTTGTGCACAACCTTTCACACAGGGGTATTAATTATATATCACAGACTATTCGGGTTTGGTCCTATGGTGCTCCCGAATTTAAAAATGCGCTCCAACTGGGCTTACCGGTGAATGTGGCGGATGAATGGGACATGCTACGTGATGCATTCAGGGCTGCGGGTTTTTGCTGGGATGCTGAAGGGGACATTATTGTTTGGGATGGTGCCATATATGATGACGCGCCTATTGACAAAGACATATATAGAGTGCTAAATATTGCTTCTTATCGGGATCAGATGACTGCCTCCTTCTTTCCATTCTGGAGGAGGAAAATTCCCACTAAGATAGTACTCTTTGGCTGGCTGGTTTGGAAAGGTAAGATCCTTACGGATAAAAAATTGATCAGGAGAGGCTTTTCAGGACCCTATAGATGTCAAATATGCTGTGCAAACATGGAATCCATTGATCACCTGTTCTTCCGATGCCCTGTCATCATGAATTTGTGGTGGCTCTTTTCCATCCATTTCATGGGACCTGCATGGTCTCCTGTTGATTTTATGGCTGCAGCATTGGAATGGGACAAACTAAGGGGAAAATTTAAATTGTTTCCTTTCTTTTTCATATGGGAGGTGTGGCTGGGTAGGAATAGACTGATCTTTGATGATGTTCCTTTCCAGACTTCACGTGTATTCTCTTTAATTTTAGGATGGATGGAGGAACACCCCACCCCTTGTATAGCTATTTCGGATTGCTCCATCCGCATCAGACCACATGAGATGGCAATTCCGGCGGTTTATTTTGATGGTGCTTGCGTGGACGGGCTGATGGGGTACGGTGCATGGATTAAAATATCTCAGCGTGAACGGGTACATATTCACTGGAATGCTGGTATGGGCTCCAATAACAAGGCGAAGCTTATTGCACTTTGGGGTGGTCTCCGGTTTGCTGTCTATCTACAGATTCAGAATGTACATGTATTTGGGGATTCACAGGTTGTAATCGGGTGGGTCTCTAGGGCTATGGTTATGATGCGGCCTGAATTACAGGGTTGGTTACAAAGGGTCCAAAGCTTATGGACCATTATCAACAATCCTCCCATCAGTCACATCTACAGAGAAAACAATACAAGGGCTGATGGACTATCCAGAAAAGGTTTAATCTCTGATTTTGGGATTATGTAGGTCCAGCTGTTCAGAGATGGCCTATCCTTTTGGAAAAAGTCTATTCCAATTCCACAATATGGTACTGCTAAGTTTTTGTAATGTCAGTAATGTTTTCAAGGACATTTTGCAGGGCACTATACTCTTCTTCTGACTGGACACACAAATTTTCAAGCGAGGCTGAATAGTTTACTTCAATGTGCATGTTGCGGTTTTGGTTATTATAAGCGAGCCTGTGAATTGATATTATGTGACACATAGACCTTCAATGCAGGTCAGCCATACAAACAACAAGTGAGCCTGTGTGATACACTTTCATTATATTAAATGTGCCTGCCTTCTGTCTTCAAGCGAGCCTGACGTGTAACATTTCAAGCGAGCCTGATATGACTTTCCCACATGTCGGGCTATGATATATTTTGTTTAACTTGAACGCCTGCCAATCTCTCTCAAGCGAGCCCATTTTTGTCAAAATATGACGTAGCTGCTATGTGTTTTCTTGTTTCAGGAACGCCACTTTAATACACACAGGGCAGAACAGGGATGATCTGATATAATTTCTAATATGTTTAACTTCTACATCACTCTCACTTGTCAGTCATCATTTTCTGAAGGCCCATTACCTTTTTGTTCATTCCATCCTTCTCAATATAATTTTCCTCATTCTGTATGAAGGTCATTTTGTTTGGGATGTTTTATATTCCCGATATGAGGAGGCCGACCTAATACAATTCTGCTCCTTACTCCTACAAGTGAGCATTATCATCTGGCCAGTATATGGTGGATTTCTCGCTGCGGATCTTTACAGCTGAGATTATACAAGTCAATGTACTGTTTATATATTAATATAATCAACGTTTTTTTCTTCTGAAAAAAAAAAAAACATAACTTGAGTTGTCTGAATTTTCGTTTAACCTATCAATTCCACCTGCCACTCTTCTATCACTTTGCTAGGTAGGACGGACTTAAATTGAGTAATTTGATATTATACATAGAATGGACAAAATATTATGCAATCTCTACCTTCAAAATTTGTAGTTGATAATAAATACTTGATATTTATTAAATTTGATGATAAATCTTAGTTGGGTGGAGTCCAAAATTTGTTTACAAGTTATTTTGTTCTAAAGAAAGAATCAAGGTGAGGAATGATAAATACTACAGAGTTCGTACCGATGGAATTTTTTGAGTAATTCTAACACACACAGGAAAATAAAATTTCTCAATTTGCAACATAGAGATAAAATAAAAATTAAATTGCAGATAGAGAGAAATGAAATATAACACTGCTATTTCATTAAAAATAAAAACTTTGTTACAAGATGTAATTTTTTTTCAGGATTCACAACAAAATTATCTAGCTACTACACACGCAGCACTGCAATTTTTCCTTCTCTGTCTTTTTCACCCTTCAGGGCTCTCTCAAAACAATACACAACAACTTATAATTGCACACTATGACATTACAATATATATATTATAAATATCTCATATTTATAATATATATAACCAAAGTTAAAATAAATCTACTGTGGTAAAATTAAAATTAACCAACGTTAAAACTAAAACATATGCGGCAACTTAAAATTAAATCAAAACATTACAATAATTATAAAAAAAAACTTTATTCTTTTGAGCATTCAGGGGGCTGCTTGGAGTTCATTTCCATGAGTTCTCTTTACCCCCCGGAACTGCTTTGATATGTGAAGAGGTGGGTCCACAGATGGATGACATCATTCATTTCGGGGGTTCTCCTTCCCCCTTGATGCTATAGTTTGCTGCCTCTCTGGAATGGAGCTTTTGTGGTTGTGCATTCAATGCGGTTGGCAGAGAAGTGAATGCTGGTGGTTGCTGCAGATAAGTATGCAGTGGTTGCATAACTGGAGTTTTATGCCGCTGTTCTTCAAACTCCCATCAAAATTTAATTTGTTGTCTTTTGATCTCATTAGACTTTAAACTCGTCGTCTTGCTGTACTGTGGGAAGTTGGAATTAAATTCCAACACTCCCCCTTAATTTCAACTACTAGGTTTTCTTGCATACCCAAGCATTTTCTGAAATAGTTAAAACTTTTCTTCATTAATGGTTTTGTCAATATATCAGCAAATTTTTCCTCTGTCTTGCAGTGTTGCAAAACAATTTCACCATTATTAACTAGTTCACGTATAAAATGAAATTTTGCATCAATATGCTTTGTTCTCTTATGGAAGATAGAATTCTTTGATAAAGCTATTGCTGAGCTGTTATCACAATAAATTTTCATTCCTTTGTCCTGTTCATGACATAAATCTCTGAGCATTCTTCTCATCCATACTGCTTGGCATGCTGCTGCTATTGCTGCCACATTTTCTGCCTCTGCTGTTGATAAAACAACTATTGGTTGCTTCTTGGAAGCTCATGAAACGACTCTCGATCCCAAATGAAACACATATCTAGATGTGCTCTTCCTGTCATCTACACTTCCAGCCCAATCACTGTCAGTGTAACCAGTCAATTTAAAATTTTCAGATGAGGAGTAGAAGATACCATACCCCTTCGTTCCATTCACATGGTTGAGAATTCTCTTGGCTGCCTGCCAATGAGTCTCTTTCAGCCTTTCCATAAATCTAGAGATTAAACTTACAACGTGCATTATATCCGGCCTAGTTTCAATCAAATACAAGAGGCTTCCAACTATGCTCTTGTACAATGTCAAAAATCAAAATCCTTGCTGTTTTCTTCTTTGTTTAATTTTAACCCCATGATAGTTGGAGTTACAGTTGCCTTGCTATTTTGCACGTTGAATCTTTTCAACACTCCTTCAACATATTTTTCTTGGGAAATAAAAATCCCATTTTCATTTTGTTCTACTTCTATTCCAAGAAAATATCTCAAGAAACCCAAATTAGTCATTTCAAATTCACTCTTCATGACTGCTTTAAAATCATCAAGGAGAAAAACTTCATTGCTAGTAAAAATTAGATCATCTACATATAAAACAAAAATAAGAATCTTACCGTCATTTTCTTTTATGTAGAGTGTGGGTTCTCCATCACATTTCTCAAATCCATTTTCAATCAAGTAAGCATCTATTCTATTGTACCATCCTCTCGGTGCTTGTTTCAGCTCATAAAGAGCTTTCTTTAGCTTGGAAACTTTTTTCTCTTGGCCTTCAATCTCATTTCCTAGAGGTTGTTCAACATATACCTCTTCTTTCAACACTCCATTCAGGAATGCAGGTTTCACATCCATTTGGTAAACCTTCCATTTGTGTTCTGCCGCTATGGAAAACACTGTTCTCACTGTTTCCATCATTGCAACTGGTGCAAATTTTTCTTCATAATCTCTTCCTTGTTGCTGCTTGTAGCATTTGACAACAAGTATTTCTTTGTGCCTTTCAATATTGCCTTCAGCATTGCTCTTGGTCTTGTAAACCCATTTAACTCCAATGACTTCTTTACCTTTAGGGAGGTCCACTAACTCCCATGTATTACTCTTTTCTATTGCACCAATTTCTTCATCCATTACTTCAATCCATTTTTCTTCCTTTACGACATCTTCAAAATGAATTGGGTCATCAACATGACAATACAAAGAAAATAAAGAGTTCAGACCGACATTATCATTTACCTCTCCTAGTTCATAAATCTCACTCAGATTTCTGAATCTCGGTCTTCTAGGTGTACTTGGAGTTCACTTGAACTCGATGGAGTTTCAGTTCCCTATGGTGTGCTTGAAGAAGCACTTCCTTGATTTCTCAAGGCTGTTCTATTTCCAGCTTGTGGTGTGGTTTGTTGTGCTTGTGGTGGTGGAGGAGAAGCCACCAAGGAGGGATTATTTGCTGCTGTCCCTTCTTCTTCTTCTTCTTCTTCATGAGACACACATGTCTTCACATTCACCATTTTCTCTAACGTTCCATCCCAAGATTCTTCTTCAATAAACTGCACATCTCTGCTTACTATTACTTTCTTGGTGGATGGATTATAGAGTTTGTAGGCCTTGGAATCATCACTGTATCCAACAAAGATACATGTCTCCCCCTTACTGTCCAATTTCTTTCTTAGTTGATCCAGGACATGTGCATAAGCCACACATCCAAATACTTTCATGTGGGTGACATGTTGCTTTATGTCGCTCCACACTTCTTCCGCAACTCCGTTCATTACAGTTTTGGTTGGGCATCTATTCAAGATGTACGCTGCATAATTGACAACTTCAACCCAATACTCATTTGGCAAATGTTTTGCCTTAAACATATTTCTGACCATGTCCATGATGGTCATATTCTTTCTTTCGGCAACATCGTTTTGCTGAGGTGTGTACCTTGTGGTAAACTTTTTATGTATGTCATTCTCCCTACAGAAACGTATGAATTCTTTGGAGATCAGAGAAAATTTTAGGGGCGAATTTTAGCCCAAAGGAGAATTTTAAGGGATTTTAAATTTTAGTAGGGCGAATTTTTTACATAAAACCCATTTTCTATAGTTTTATATAGTTAGCCCTGTAATTATTTTAAAAATAATTAATTATTGATTTTTAGCCAAAAAAATAAATGTGGTTAATACTTAAACCATGAAATTTGCCTCCCGATTTTCTGGTTTGGAGCTCATTTCAATGGCATTCGCCTGGATTTACTGGGTCAGGGGAGGGATTGGAGTGATTTGCCCCATTTTCACTAGTTGGGGCTTCACTGGTTGGGCTTGGAAGTTGGAGCCTAGAGGTGCAACAAAAAATTAATGGAATTCACTCGAATTTACTGGGTTGGGGGAGGGTTTCGCCCCCATTTCAACTGGTTGGGGCTTGGAAGTTCACTATTCGAGGTGCACGATGCCAGATTATACGCATATGCCAAGATTGGGTTCTGCATGCATTGACGAGGGCATTAGGGCAACAAGAATCGAGTTCTGTTACGGGAAGGTGCACGGTGAAGGATTATATGCAGGATGCCCAGATCTAGTTCTGTACGCATTGACGAGGGCATTAGGGCAACACGAAGTTCCTTGTTTTAAAGGCGATTACTGCTCAGTCGATAACAAAGAACTACTTTGGTATTTTTCTTATATTTTCTTAGTATAGATTTGATGTAAATACTAAAATCTCTTTTGAAATTACCTTAAGAATGCAGAGACAAGATTGTTGCACGTTGGAATTTAGGGGTTCAAGTCACCAATCCTGTACAAGCGGAACCAACATCAGGCACAACATTAAGAGGAAGAAGCTACAGGATGGGCCGTTAACCTTTGTTTGAAGAGAAACAATTTTGTTCATCAAGAATTGAGTTTGGTTTGTTCTCTTTGAGCAATTTTGAGACGATACTACAGGGGTTGGATTTTTCATCCTTAGTCTCAAGTTGGATACGTTACCCTTGTTTTTCATTTTCATATTACCAAGACATCAGAATTAGTTTGATTAACATGTTCCTTTTTTTAAAGGCGGTTACTGCTCAGTTGATAACAATGCACATTAATGAATTTGATATTCTTTTGATGAAGGTTCCGTTCAGAAAATGTTTTTGGAACATTAAGGAATTTTAGAGCATTTTATTTACTTACCTATTAAGGCCTAACCTTAGGTTATGATTCTTGTGAGTTGGCCCTTATTTTTATTTTTATTTGAAGATAATAGTTATGATAAATGTTTGCCTTTGATAACAGTAGAAGGATATGGGCACAGGGCATATCCTGTGAATGCTGCTATCTGGATGGAAGGCAGTGGAAAATCTCTATGGGAAGCCCTTCCATTCATCCCATCCGATCCAACGCTCGGTCGCATCACTGTAAGTTGGGGGATTATTCCTAAGTGGAGCTGGTCCTAACCAATAGACAGAGCGGTCACCAGTGACGGATATGCTTTGACATTGAAGGAATAAAATAGACTATACCCAGAAATTCATGCGCAGTCGGTATCCACTTTAACCTAGACCCTACTGGTTGACACTTGGGCAATCACTATTACTTCTCTTATTTTCATTTCAACATATTTATGGCAGGAAATTCATGCAGTTTGAATAATGCCATTTTATGGTGCTCTGGTTTTTGAAGTTATTGCTCACTGCAACTTGCAACATCTAAGTGTTTATTGTTTTGATCTAGGTTTTGCTGATGTAACTGTTACACCCTACACATATAGTATCATATTATAAATCCATGCCAATGGTATAAAATTTTCTTTCTACAAATGATTCATAGCAAATAAGACTATTTTGAAGGTTTTTGGTACATCTAAAGATGTAACTATTTTATAAAATGACATAGGATTATAGTTAACAAAGGCCTTCTCAAGAGTTTGTTGCAAAGGATTTGCATGGAAGAGACTGTAGATTCTGACATATATTCAGGGGCATGTAAATAGCCATTGCAGTTCACATGTTGCTATTTTGTGTTTGGGAATTTCTGACAGAGTAAGTTGGTGTCCCATTTTACTTATCACGGTTAGTGCAACTTTGAAATTTTCTCAAGGACTAACTTTCATTGGGTTTGAGCCTCTATGATAGAGTAAATTGGTGAGCCCCTTACTCTTCCCTATTATTGAAACTCTGAAATGTTCTCAGAGACCGAATATCAAGGCTAAAATCTTTTCCTTCCAATGCCTTGTTTACGCGTTTGTGCTTATTTTGAATATGAGAAGGCCCAATTCCCCTTCTCAAAGTCATTATATGTCATAGGCGTAAGGGGACAATCAATTGATGGCTATTTATCTATGAAATTCTTGTGACCAACATGCAACAAGATCCAAATTTCCGATGCTTATTTGAGATGGATTAGTTTCTACACAACTTTACCATGTTGAGGAAGCGTGGATTAGAGATATATGATCTTAAATTTTTCAAATGTAGTTTTTATGTAAGCCATTGAGAATTAAAGCGTTGAATCATTGATGAGAATTAATAATTTCCTGTTATACCTGGGATATTTTTGCAGGTCAACCTCGCAGGCATTTGCTTACTACACGATGGGTTGTCTTTGTCAGTTACAAAAGGATTTTTACTCGAGATGCTATAATTTTCTATGGTACACTCCAATATTCTAGGAATTCATTATTCATGTTGAAAGACCTATTGTTACTTGTCACTAGGGATACCTCACATAACATGCTTTTGTATTCCAACAATGTACCTTTTTGTTTTTTTTTTTCTTTTAAATTTAATATTTGATTCACAACTAAAATTATATTGATCTGCACATTATTCTAGTATAGACTAGTATCAAACAATTGATATGATACAATTCTACTTATTTCCTTTGCAAGTCAGGGTTCTTGTATATTCCTGGGCAGATGTTCATTCCTTGTGACTCCATAAGGGTATCAAAATAATATGGCATCCGTGATAGAAAGGTATTACTTGCTTGAGTTCTGCGTGTGAAGTTAAAGGATAACCCTCTATTGATCAGCTATTGCTCTTCTGGAGCACGTTGGTAGCACAAATTAATCTGATCAATAATGGAAGTAAGGAATGTTGCACCTGACTTCCACTTATATGATTGGAACAGGCCACAAGCCATGCTGGGTGGTAACATCTGAAGTTCCCTCCCTATGAAGGAACATGGCTCTTGATGAATCAAGGCCCAGCAGGATCTTCATTCGTAGTGCATGCTCAGGTCCCACAATTTCATTTCCCTCTTTTGTCACTGAGGGGAGACATGGCTGGTGAACTGGGGGGTGTTTTAATTCACCCACCAATGTTCAAATCATAACAGAGACATTCTACCCCCCTGCTCTTTGTCTATGAAATATGCTACTTGCAACTTGAAAACATTCCCTTATTTTAGTTGTTGAACTAATGTATCGGTCAATTTTGTTTAGTTTTTCAACTTGAAGTCAAATAACTTGTAAATAATATTACTTCTTTTGTCCTTCCTTTCAATTGATTTTTCAAAAGAGTGGAGTCGAAATGCCCTGGTAGCAAGAAGGATAATAAGAGATTATCTTGTGGACAGAAGATGTACTGCTGTTGCTATAAAGGGAAATAAGAGATTATGCTGTGAATAGTGGAAAATGAGTTGTGGATAGTGCATGATGAGTAAGGTAGCACGAGATTATGCCGTGTACAGCCAATGAATTGTTTTTTCTCTAGAAGGGCAAAGAGGGATTATATTGTGGACAGTAGAAGAATTGGGTTTGAATCTTATCAATGCTTAACCTGTGACAACCAAATATTTGAAACTTTTGGTTTGTAGCCAGTAGTGTTTTGGTGTTGTAGTTTGGGTGCATGGTGATTTTGGGCCCTGGCTATTTGCAAGGTTAATGGCTTTGGTGAAGCAAAGATTCTGCAGTTATCTTATGGCGGTGAGTGGGAAGAGCTACTTCAATGATGATTCAATGATTGTATGACTCCATTAAAATAATGGGAAAAGTTAAGTGGAATTCTGATGTATCTTCTGCATTATTACTCACTTGTATATTGGCTGGAGTTTGTGCTTCAATGACCTCTAGCCATATATGAGTCCATTCCATGTAATATAATATATCTTTTTGTGAAATCGAGTTGCATAAAATCTGCATTTTTCTTTCTATTGATTCTATTTGCAATTTTTTTCAATACAGTTTAGCAAGTTCTTCTATTCTATTAAATGGTTAAATGTAAAATACATAATTACAATTGAACCAAAGATTATACAATCCCAGCCCAACGAGAAACCAGGTCATGTTATTATTTAGCATAATAGTAAAGAGTTAAGATATGTCCAAAAATGAAACTGTGTGGCATTTCCATCAAAAAAGTATAGCCTAACATAACTGTGAAGTCAGAATTAAGTCTAAACATCACATGAAATTATAATATACGTAATAAAAATGGGAACTCATGGCCAGAAACCTGCAATTAGGGTCAACTGCACCCTTCAACCATGTCAATGGAAGAATGAAACACAATTGGGGAATCCCTGGAAGAACCCAGGAGCTCTGCTGGGAGGACACCATCATTTATTCAGAGCCAGGAACAGAGAGTTATAAAAAAAACTATTTTTTTTGTTTATAATTTCCAGTTTCTGTCAAATTTATTTCCTGTCATTTTTCTTGGATAGCACAGCATGAACACAAAATTTTTTTTGTGCCTGCAAAGTTCTAATTTAAAAAAAAAAAACTTAGTCTGGTTGGAGCAAAGGTGGGGATGAAACCTTGTACCAGCTCACCCACATCCAAATCTTCTTTGTACGCCCTCTCTATCTTAACATCCTCCTCTATGGCCCCTCTATGGCCCTGATTTAGCACGGAATGTGGGGGCAGAGTAACCTGTTGAAAGGCCAAAGCCACTACGGCAGCATCTCCATTTTTTCCAAAACTTGTCCAAAATCACCTCTTAGGTATACATGTCAATTTACCTTGTTGGAGTCTCAATTAAGCAATGCTTATAGAACCAACTACACCAATTATAATGAATAGGTAATTTACAGATCTATTGCAAATTTGCCAAGGTAACCCCCTTCGACTCTCATCTCATTCCATGCAACTTTTTTGAGATTACCTTGGCAAGTCTTAGGCCCAAAGTTGAGGGTTTTAGAAAATAAAATTTTTGAATAGTAAAGCACACAAACTAGAAGTGTAATTGGAAAACGTCAATGGATTTGGATACGATTCAGGCAGTGATCATCTACATGTTGCTCCTACCAGTGAATATTGTCAAGTTTCAACACAACCACATGCCTATTTCTTCCATCACACAAGGAAATTCATCTGTGATATATATCTCCAAAGCCCATAGCCTAGTTTCCTTACACTTACCCCTGCAATGGCTTTCTTTGAAATATGCAACAATCTTTACAAAATTTTGCAGTTGCATGAAAGAGAACACTTCCATAAGAGACCACAATCACAGACCTGCCTTCCCTTCCTTAAAAGTTCCCAGGTTAATACATTTTTAGTCAAATTTGAACTCACTAACAGTAAGGGATCTTGGTACAAAGTGGATGGTTTCTCTAGCTTTATGTGATTCACAACTAAAATTATATTGATCTACACACTATTCTAGTATAGACTAGTGTTAAACAATTGATACGATACAATTCTAATTCTTTCCTTTGCAAATCAGGGTGCTTGTATATTCCTGGGCAGATGTTCATTCCTTGTGACTTCATAAGGGTATCAAAATAATATGGCATCCGTGATAGAAATTTATTACTTGCTTGATTTCTGCATGCAAAGTTAAAGGATAACCCTCTATTGATCATCTATTGCTCTGCTGGAGCACATTGGTAGCACAACTTAATTTGATCAATAATGGAAGTAAGGAATGTTGCACCTGATTTTCACTTATATGATTGGAACAGGCCACAAGCCATGCTGGGTGGCTACATCTTAAGTTCCCTCCCTATGAAAGAACATGGCTCTTGATGAATCAAGGCCCAGCAGGATCTTCCTTCATAGTGTAGGCTCAGGTCCCACAACTTCATTTCCTTTCTCTCAAGCCCATTCTTCAAACATTTCCCTCTTTTTTCACTGAGGGGAGACTTGGTTGGTGAACTGGGGGGTGTTGTTATTCACCCACCAATGTTCAAATCCTAACAGAGACATTCTACCCCCCTGCTCTTTGTCTATGAAAGGTGCTACTTGTAACTTGAAAACATTTTCTTCTTTTAGTCGCTGAGCTAATGTATCGTTCAATTTTGTTCAGTTGTTCAGCTTGAAGTCAAATAACTTGTAAATAATCTTACTTCTTTTGTCCTTCCTTTCAATTTTTTTTTCAAAAGAGTGGAGTCTAAATTCCCTGGTAGCAAGAAGGATAATAAGAGATTATCTTGTGGACAGTAGATGTACTTTTGTTGCTATAGAGGGCTATAAGAGATTATGCTATGAATAGTGGAAAATGAGTTGTGGATAATGCATGATGAGTAAAGTAGCACGAGAGTATGCCGTGTACAACCAATGAAGTGTTTTTGCTCTGGAAGGGCAACGTGGGATTATATTGTGGACAGTAGAAGAATTGGGTTTGAATCTTATCAATGCTTAACCTGTGACAACCAAATATTTGAAACTTTGGGTTTGTAGCCAGTAGTGTTTTGGTGTTGTAGTTTGGGTGCATGGTGATTTTGGGCCCTGGCTATTTGCAAGGTTAATGGCTTTGGTGAAGCAGATATTTCGCAGTTATCTTATGGCGGTGAGTGGGAAAAGCTAATTCAATGATGATTCAATGATTGTATGACTCCACTAAAATAATGGGCAAAGTTAAGTGGAATTATGCTGTATCTTCTGCATTATTACTCACTTGTATATCGGCTAGAGTTTGTGCTTCAATGACCTCTAGCCATATATGAGTCCATTCCATGTAATATAATATAACTTTTTGTGAAATTGAGTTGCATAAAATCTGCGTTTTTCTTTCAATTGATTCTATTTGCAATTTTTTTCAAAACAGTTTAGCAAGTTCTTCTATTCTATTAAATGGTTAAATGTAAAATACATAATTACAATTGAACCAGAGATTATACAATCCCATACCAACGAGAAACCAGGTCATGTTACTATTTAGCATAATAGTAAAGAGTTAAGATATGTCCAAAAATGAAACTGTGTGGCATTTCCATCAAAAAAGTCTAGCCTAACATAACTATGAAGTCAGAAATTAAGTTTAAATAGCACATGAAATTATAATATACACAATAAAAACAGGAACTCATGGCGAGAAACCTGCAATTAGGGTCAACTGCACCCTTCAACCATGTCAATGGAAGAATGAAACACAATTGGGGAATCCCTGGAAGAACCCAGGAGCTCTGCTGGGAGGACACCTTCATTTATTCAGAGCCAGGAACAGAGAGTTATCAAAAAAACTATTTTGTTTGTTCAAAATTTTGAGTTTCTGTCAAATTTATTTCCTGACATTTTTCTTGGATAGCACACCGTGAACACAAATTTTTTTGTGTGCCTGTAAATTTCTATTTTTCAAAAAAAACTTTGTGTGGTTGGAGCCAAGGTGGGGATGAAAACTTGTACCATCTCACCCACATCCAAATCTTCTCTGTATGCCTTCTCTATCTTAACATCCTCCTCTATGGCCCCTCTATGGCCCTGATTTAGTGTTGAATGAGGGGGCAGAGTAACCTGTTGAAAGGCCAAAGTCACTGCGGCAACATCTCCATTTTTTCCAAAACTTGTCCAAAATCACCTCTTAGGCATACATGTCAATTTGCCTTGTTGGAGTATCAATTGAGCTATGCTTATAGAACCAACTGCAGCAAGTATAATGAATAGAGAATTTATAAATCAATTGCAAATTGGCCAAGGTAACCCCCTTCGACTCTCAGCTCATTCCATGCGAATTATTTGGGATTCCCCTGGCAAGTCCCAGGCCCAAAGTTGGGGGTTTTAGAAAATAAAATGTTTGAATAGTAAAGCACACAAACTAGAAGTGTAATTGGAAAACGTCAATGGATTTGGATACGATTCAGGCAGTGATCATCTACAAGCTACTCCTACCAGTGAATACTGTCAAGTTTCAACACAAACACATGCCTATTTCTTCCATCACGTAAGGAAATTCATCTGTGATATATATATCCAAAGCCCATAGCCTAGTTTCCTTACACTTACCCCTGCAATGGATTACTTTGAAATCTACAGCAATATTTACAAAAGTTTGCAATTGCATGAAAGAGAACACTTCCGTAAGAGACCACAGTCACAGACCTGCTTTCCCTTCCTTAAAATTTCCCAGGTTAATACATTTTTTAGTCAAAATTGTACTTACTAACTGTAAGGGACCTTGGTACAAAGTGGATGTTTTCTCTAGATTTATGTGATTCACAACTAAAATTATATTGATATACACATTATTTTAGTTTAGAATACTGTCAAACAATTGATACGATACAATTCTACTTCTTTCCTTTGCAAGTTAGGGTGCTTGTATATTCCTGGGCAGATGTTCATTCCTTGTGACTCCATAAAGGTATCAAAATAATATGGCATATGTGATAGAAAGGTATTAATTGCTTGAGTTCTACGTGCGAAGTTAAAGGATAACCCTCTATTGTGTTGGAAATATTGTCATTGATGGCAAAGAAGGCAGCAAATGCAGAGACAGGCAAAAAACAGTAGCAGAAGACGACAGGTAATATTTACAGAGAGTAGGTAATATTTACAGAGAGCAGTTGAGGCAGAGGTCACGCAACATAGGTACAGCGAAGGCAGAGGCAGAAGCAGTGAAGGTAGAAGCATAAAGGCAAAGGCAGAGGCAGAGGCAGAGTCGTTATCGCAGAAAGGCAGAGGCAGAGGCAGAGCCGTTATTCCGAGAATCACTACCCCAGCTGATAGATACACTAAAGTCTGAAGCGACAAAGTATATATATATATATATATATATATATGCACAGAGCACTATATACGAAGTACCATAAGGTGGGACCCCTCTACAGAAAATTTCGAGAATCATTACCCAGGCTGGAGGATACATAAACAGTAAATTCTGAGAATCAGTACCACAACTGGAGGATACAATAAAGGCGGAACCAGAAAACCTATATATACGCGTAGTGCATTACATACACAAGGGTCCAAAGCATATATATGTATACATATACGTTATATGTTGCGCTTCATATTCAAAGGAATGAATCATACTATATACATATATGAAAGGCGCCCTATTGTTCGGCCTTAATACAAAAAAAGTCATATACGGTGGGACCGTCATCAATCGCATCGGAGTTAAAGCAGAGCATCGGAACATCTCAATGGAAGTTGCAATTGTGATTGAAGCCCAGACCCGATGGGTCTATAAATTATGATATTATAGAATTAAGTTCCGGTCCAATCGCATCGGCACATTTAACTGAACAGTGGTCAATCGCATCAGAGAAAAGTTGACAGTGGAACATGTAAAAAAAAGGTTGCGATTGTGATTGAAGTCCGGACCCAATGGGTTTATAAACCATGATTGATATATGGTTGAGTTTTGGTAAACAATGTTGCATCGCATCGGAGAAGGAGCAGAGCATCGGAACTTGTTAACAAAAGTTCCGATTGCGATTGAGTTCTGAACCCGATTCATTATACACGGTGACTCATGTGTGTTTGAAGTCTGGCTTAAAGGTATGCCATTGCATCGGAAAAATGGCAGAACATCGGAACATCCTATAGAAGGATGCGATTGTGATCAATCGCATCAGGAAAATTACAAAGGATGTAATAGCAATCGGAATTCATTGGAGGAGGCTCATCGCATCGGGGAATAGAAAGAGTTCGACAAGTGGGGCCCAACTTCTTATATATATATTGAAGTCTGTGTTTTAACCAAAGTCAGGATTGATAAAGCATTGGTTAAATCAAAGTCGAAATTGATAAATAAAATTAAAGTGTCGTGGGTCAGATATGATATTTGGCGCAATATAAAGTCTCGACATAGGTTAACATATGTGGAAAAACGAGTTATACTTCAAGTTCTAAACGCAAGCCAAACCTTGTATAAATGAAACTATTTGCTGAGCATATTATTGTTATATGCAAAGGATAAGCTTTGGGCTTATGATATATTGAGTTGTAATCCAAAGTTGAAATATTCATTTGATGGCTTATGAAGTGGGTTGGACTATGGTTTAACCATATATTTGAAACAGGTAAAGTTTCTGTATATGAAGAGTGTGAAATGGGGATTGATTGTAAATCAAAGATGTCAAAAGATAAGCTACCGCATACACTTACTCAAATTGCCAGCACAGGGAAAGCAAATGGAGAGACATTTTTATATGTGCCAGACTCTGATTTTATTTGGGGTATTTAATTATATTTCCAGATTAGCAGTTATATATATACAGTAGACACACAATCATAGTTACATATGTATGGCATATGGTCGTTACCCTGCGACAGTGAACAAGGAAACAAACAGAGCTGAAAGGGACAAAGACACAGTCAAAGAAAAGACAAATGCGCAGCGAGCCAAGAGGCTGAATGAGTGAGCTGGAGTTTTCATTGTAATTGAATGTAATTGATTTTAATTTATATTGTTGTGATGCATTGGCAAGTCTCCGGAAGAGAACAAATATCCCACTGTAATGTTAAATTGGTACCTACAGTTATATTTTTGAGTAAGCTGAAAAAAATGAGAAGGCAGAAGACTAAGGGGTATGGCCATCTATTTCAAATTTCCCTGAGGAATACAAACAGTCATAAGAAAATATCTATAAGTAATATTACCTTAATATGCATAGTGGAGTTAGAGAGAGTGAGAAGAGAGAATGGAGAGTTTGGAAAATTGAGGCAAAGAAGATTAGGAAGAGAGGAGCAGAAAGAGATGCTACAGAACAGAGCTGATATCTGAGGTAAATCAGCAAACATTTCTTGTGATAAATTGAGGAAGTTGGAGCTTCCCTATCAAGTTGAAGCTTGATAGCTATCAGTTGTAGCTGACTGAGGTTGGAGCCTCCTGTAGGTTGGTGCCTGCAGAAAAACAGTGGTGAGAGGGAGTTTGAGCTTGCCTTTGCATCACAACAATAATAAGATGTGGTTTTCTCCCTTTATGGGTTTCCACTTAATTCTGATGTCTCTATCTGTGTTGCCAGTTTGCTGAGATGATTTACCAAATCTACTTAATCTTTGCTGCTCTCATAATAAGTTTGAAGTCACGTTAATTTAATACTTGCTGTAACATATTAAGACTGTTCATATACTAAGGTTGATTATAAAAGTAAGCTGTAAATTAGCCGATGAAAAATTTAAAAAGCTCATGTATGTGTTAAACTGATTCACCCCCCCCCCCTCTCAATTTAACTAAGAATTCAACAATTGGTATTAGAGAAGGTTCCTTTGTACCAGTCTAACAACTGAAAGGAGATCCTAGGTTCCCAAGATGGCTAGTAAACAAGGATGCTCAACCAATAAAGCCCCTTTTTTCACTGGTGAAAATTATGCTTTCTGGAAAATCAGAATGAGGACATACATAATGTCTCTAGGAATATAAGTTTGGGCTACTGTGGAATTAGGATATGCCCCAAAGGCAACTGACTCAAAGAAATAAGAAGAGGGAGACATATGCTCTTGCTCGGATGAAGAAGAGGCAAAATTTGTCAAGAAATTGGATAGAGGCTCAGGTAAATACTAAGGTAATCTTCCTTTCAAATGCTTTAACTGTGGAAGATTTGGGCACTATGTTGCTAAGTGTCCTCACAAGAAAGTAAGGAATCAGGCTCAAGAGTCAGAGAAAAACACATCAAAGAACTGGCAGAAAGGAAATAAGTTCAGCAGAAAATCCTTCTCTGCTCAGCAAGACAACAGTACATCTGAAGATTCAAATGAACCCTCAAGTGAAGAAGGAACCTTTGAATTTTTATTGATGGCCATAGATTAAATTGAAGGACTCCTGCTAGAAGATGAAGAAGAAGAAGGCAAAGTCGACCTTGAGGGGGAGCTAAGAAGTGCTCTGGAAAAGATTGACATAATCAAACTAAAGTGCAGAAAACAAAAGGACATTCTCCTCAAGTATGTAAGAGAAGAAAAAAATTGAGAAGTCCTCATGCAGCTAAAGGTAGAGCTTGAAGAAGCCAAGAAGATAGAAGACATGTTACTTCAGCAAATCAAGGATAAAACTCGAGAACAAGAGAAGCTGGAAGAATAAGTTGTATGTCTGAGGAAGAAATTAGAAAATGCTCAGAGGAAAGTGTCTACAAATTCCTCTCAAACAACAAGCTCTAGTAAGTTGAACGAAAATCTAGATGCTCAAAGATCTCCTATGATAAAAACTGGAATAGGCTATGAAGGAGAATCAAGTAAAAGCAAAGAAAAGGAAAACAGAGAGATTATTTTTGTAAAAGCAAAGAAGAATGATGAAGCAGCTCAAACAATTCCTACAAAATAAGAAACCTGTAATGAGGAAGACAGAGATAAGAAGAAACCACTAGTAGCAAAGAATGCAATAAATACTAAGACCCCTGAGTATGTCAAATTTGGAAACCATCAAAGGAGAGTCTTCCCTCCTATGAAGAATGCCACCTGTTATGTCTGCCACAAGCTGGGACACATTGCTGCATATTGTCATACAAGGAGGAGTAATTCAAACCAACAAAAGATGCAAACAGTGAAGAGACTGCCTCAAGCAAACAAATGGAAAAGAAAACCTTACATCAGGTATGCAAATAGTTTCTATGGTTACTATTTTTATTGTAAGGAATTTGGCCATAAAATCATTGAGTGTAGAAAGTATGGACAAAGATTGATGTTTAACACCTCAAGGAGGTTTATGAATCAAAGAAATTTTGTTCATACTCACAATTCTGCAAAAATTATGACCAAATGCGGTGTATGCAATCAAGTTGGACATATGCCTTCCAAATGTCCTCTAAGAAGATGTAGTTCATCACCTCACAAAAGATACCAAACAAAAGGGTGCCTCCAGTGGATAAAGAAGGTGAATAAATGTGACTTGGCTCTAACTACTCAAGACCTGAAAAGCTAGTGGTATTTGGATAGTCGCTGCTCAAAACACATGACTGGAGACAGAAGCAAGTTTATAACTCTTGATGAAAAGAAATCTCGCAATGTTACCTTTGGCAATGATAAATCAGGAAAAATAAAAGGAAAAGGCTCAGTCAGCCTAGACAATGGTAGAGGAAAGGCCCAAGATGTATTATTTGTAGATGGGCTGAAAGTAAATTTGCTGAGTGTCAGTCAAATGTGTGATAAAGGCTGTGAAGTCCTTTTTAGGGCACAAGATTATGAAGTCAGATCAAGCACCATAGGTAAGACTTTGCTCAAAGGAGTTCGAACAGAGAGTAATGTTTACATTATGAAAGAGGAAGATGAAGCATGTCATCTTAGAAAACTTGAGGAGTCATGGTTATGGCATAAAATATTGGGACATCTCAGCTTTGATCACATCATTAGACTAAACAAGAAGAAAGCTGTCAGAGACATGCCAGAAATAAAGAGGCCTTCTAATACCATATGCAAATCATGTCAATTAGGCAAACATATGCACACATCCTTTAAGGCCAAAGATGAATTATCATCAAGAAGACCACTACAACTTGTGCACATGGACCTGTGCGGACCTGCAAGAACTAAAATACCAAGTGGATAATCTTACTTCATGCTGATAATATATGATTTCTCTAGAATGACATGGGTTGCATTTCTCAAGAATAAATAGGAAGCCCTGGAAAAATTCAAAATATTCAAAGCTTTAGCAGAAAATCAGACAGGATGCAAGCTAAAATGCATCAAATCAGAAAGAGGAGGTGAATTAAATGATTATGACTTTGCAGACCTATGCAATGAACATGGCATAAAGCAACAATTTACTATTGCAGGGACACCTCAGCAGAATGGAGTAGCAGAGAGACAAAACAGATTCGTACAACAAATTTCCAGAGCCATGGTGCAAGAAAGTAATATTCCTCGAAACTTCTGGGCAGAAGCAGTACACACATCGGTGCATATCCTTAATAAAGCTCACTTAAGGCCAAGCAGTGACAAGACTCCCTATGAACTATGGCATGGGAAACCAGCTTCAATCAAACATTTTAGAATCTTTGGAAGCAAGTGTTACATAAAGAATAATGATGAAAATATTGGGAAATTTGATGCAAGATCAGATGAAGGGATTTTTCTAGGATATGCTTCCAAAAGTAAAGGGTACAGGTGCTACAACAAGACTCTTCGAAAAATAGTAGAAAGTATTGATGTGAGATTTGATGAAGAACTTCCAAACAATACAAGAGATACAGACTGCTGCAGTCCATTAGAAAACCATGAAGAAGAAAACCAAAATGATGATGAAACAAGCAAGACAACAGAATATGCAGAGCTGAGCTCGAAAGCCCCCTCAAGATACACTCAGAAGAATCATCCTGAAGATCAGATCATAGGAGACAAGAAAGTAGGGGTCCAGACAAGAAGGCAGTTAACTGAATAGACAGAAGAGGTATACATAGCCATGTTATCACAAATAGAGCTAAAGAGATTTGAAGAATCCATCAAGGACAAGTATTGGGTGAATGCTATGAATGAAGAATTAGACCAAATTGAGAAAAAAAATATCTGGGAACTAGTTCCTAGACCCACTGGGAAAAATTTCATAGGCTCAAAATGGGTATTCAAAAATAAAATGAATGAGGAAGGACAGGTAATCAAGAATAAAGCCAGACTTTTCTACAGAGGATATTCACAAATCGAAGGACTTGATTACGATGAAACATTTTCCCCTGTATCAAGAATGGAAGCCGTCAGAATGTTTCTGACCTTCGCATGCTACCAAGACTTCAAGGTATATCAAATGGATGTAAAATCTGCTTTTCTAAATGGAGATCTAGAAGAAGAAGTCTACATGGAACAACCGGAAGGTTTCCCTTTAACAGACAAAGAAGACTATGTGTGCAGACTGAAGAAGGCTCTACATGGACTGAAACAGGCTCCTCGTGCTTGGTACTCAAGACTGGATAAATATTTGCAAAAACAAGGCTTTAAGAGAGGTGGAGTAGACAACAATCTATACATAAAAGCCCATGAAAATGAACTCCTAATTGTTGTAGTATATGTTGATGACATTATGTTTGGAAGCAACAGAGATGAACTAGAAAAAGGGTTTGTTGAGGAGATGAAATCAGAGTTTGAGATGTCCATGATTGGAGAACTCAGTTTCTACTTAGGACTTCAAATTCAGCAAAAGAACACAGGCACATTCATCTCACAGGAAAAATACTTAAAAGAAATGTTGAAAAAGTTCAAAATGGAGGACTGCAAACTTGTGTCAACTCCCATGATCACGGGATGCAAGTTGTGTGCTGATGATGGATCTGCTGATATAGATCAAAAGCTCTACAGATCCATGATAGGAACTCTGTTGTATATGACAGCATCAAGACCAGACATCATGCTAGCAGTAGGACTAGTGGCTAGATATCAAGCAACACCTAAACAAAACCATCTTATGGCAGTCAAAAGAATATTTAGATATCTACAAGGAACAAGACAATATGGACTTTGGTATCCTAAAGGAAAAAGCTTCACCTTGACATCATACACATATGTAGATTGGGCCAGCTGTGTGGATGACAGGAAAAACACAAGTGGAGGTGCTTTCTATTTAGGAGAAAGTCTGGTGGCATGGTTAAGCAAGAAACAAACATCTATCTCTCTGTCTACAGCAGAAGCAGAATATATAGTAGCAACAACATGTTGTACACAAGTCATGTGGATGAAGCAAACCCTCCAAGACATGAAGGTAAGAATTGATCAAAATATCTCAATCAAATGTGATAATACAAGTGCTATAAGTATATCTAAAAATCTTGTGCTTCACTCAAAAACTAAACATATCCCAATCAAGTATCATTTTCTCCGAGAACAAGTGGCTCAGAAGATAGTAAAACTGGAGTATGTACCAACAAAAGAACGGACATCAGATATATTTACCAAACCGCTTGCTAGAGAGCCATTTGAATATTTGAGAAATAGACTAGGGGTAGTATCTGTAGATGCTACTCTCTGATATGAAGAGAAAGCACAGTTTCAGGGGGAGAACAAAAACAAAAATATCATTCGAGACAGAGATCAACCGGCAAAGGAAGCATGAAAGAGGTCATCAGGATCAAAGGATTAAAGGACAAAATCTACACTACAAGATGTGCAACCCCTTGCCATTGATGTCAAAGGGGGAGGAAGAGCAGGAAAATATAGAAAGTGTATTGCCACAGAGAAAGTGTATTGCCATCAATGCCAAAGGGGGAGACTGCTGGAAATATTTTGATTGATGGCAAAGAAGGCAGCAGATGCAGAGACAGGAAAATAACAGTAGCAGAAGATAGTAGGTAATATTTACAGAGAGTAGGTAATATTTACAGAGAGAAGTTGAGGCAGAGGTCGAACAGCAAAGGTACAACGAAGGCAGAGGCAGAAGCAGGAAAGGCAGAAGCAGAAAGGCAAAGGCAGAGGCAGAGGCAGAGCCATTATCGCAGAAAGGCAGAGGCAGAGGCAGATCCGTTATTCCGAGAATCACTACCCCAGCTGATAGATACACTAAATTCTAAAGCAACAAATTATATATATATATATATATATATATATATATATATATATATATATATATATATGCACAAAGCACTATATACGAAGTACCATAAGGTGGGACCAAGAGAAAATACTTTGTATTTTATTAAAACTTAGGGGTTTTTGAGTTTTGAGAGGAACTAGATTTTTAGGAATGATTTGAGTGGGTTTTATGTATTTTTTTAATATTGTAACTAATTGAGAATATGAGAGAATTTGAGCAGTTGAGGATGTAAAGGGATGAGAGATTTTTCTAAATATTAATTTAGAAATTAATTTCATTAATTATGGGTGAGAGAGGATCCTTAGGGATTCAAGAGTGATTTTAGGATTTTGTTGAGAAGTTGAAGGGATTGAACTTAAATTAGATTATTTTAAAATTGTATAAATTATTAAGCCTCAAAGGCATTGAAGAGAAGTGAGAGTGGAAGTATAAAAATAGAGTAGAGAACAGGGGCTTTTGCTTGTAAGACTGCAGGCAAATGTAAAGGGCCAACGATTGGAAATCAAGCCAAGGAGAAATATTGTTATGTAAGTGATGTTTATTAATGCAGAATTTAAATTTCTGAAGTTCATGTCTCATTATTGAGTGTGTGTAGAATTGATTAGGTAATTTAGCATCAAAATGAATCGATTTTGATAGAGGGAGATTTATGTTTAAGACATTGGGTGAATCACGTGTTTATGGTATAAAAAGGGTTTTTGAATCCTTTTGGATTGTTGAGTTATATGGTTCTGTTTTAAATTGAATGCAATTGAATGTTTTACTGGGGCTGGATAAATACTTCACAGTTCTGTTAACAAATATATGAAGTCCAAGTAAATGCTATTGTGAATTGGCATCGGATGTAGCAGATCTGTAGCATCAAGTAAAGCGGAGATGGACAATATTGGAAGGTCAGTTTTGTGTTTAAACCCATTGTATAAGCATTATGGTTCGATTGGAAAGAATCAATGTGATTCTGGCTTTAAAAGTTACCAATGAAGAATTTGTGATGTTGCTGAAACACAATCTTCAGCATAGAGAGTAATTCATTTTGTTTGTTAATGTTGCTGAAACACCATCTTCAACATAGAGAGAAATTCATTTTGTTTATTAATGTTGTTGAAACGCAATCTTCAGCACAGAGGGAAGTTTGAAAGAAAGCAATTCGTTTTTATTGTTGGAATCAAACTCTGTTTATCTATTTTGACATTGATAAGAACCGATCTGTTTTAAAAGATGAGTATCCAGAAGCTGTAGCACTGTGGCATTAAAGATTGGGTTGTATCCGTTGAATTGAATTGAAATGCACGGTCTTTGTTAAAAAATTACATGTGTCTCATCTGTGTGAAGATTCCATTGAGAATCGATGAGCTGTTTCAATAAGAATCGATGAGGTTTTTTATTTAAAGAGGCGCAAGTCATATCACAACGATTGTTTTATGGATATAATCTGCGTTAAACTTTGTTTGTAACGTAATGTCAATTGAGATTAATTCTGAAGGGAATGTATTTCAAATTTGTTTGAAAAGGAGCACACGCAGAAGGGAATTCAATGTTGAGTTAAAGCATACGCAAGGTAGACTCTGCGTTGAAATTGAGCGTAGAAGTTTCAATGGAACGTTTGACATTTGAATGTATGGACTGGAAGGCGCAAATGATGGATGAACAACATTTAAAAGAGCGATGAAAACTGGCAAGGAAACCTTGATGAAGGCGCAGCCGAATCTTGAATAAGTTGAAGCAGACTGTAAGTGAAGGAGCGTAGAAATTATGCAAGGTAATAAACATTGTGGACCAAGAGCTTTAATACATGTTTTTGGTTTCGGAGTTGGTATGAATCATTCATGAGATTTTGAAAGAGGTTGAATTGTTATAACGGCTGTGGGATAACCATTATAGTGCTTGTGTTTAAAACCAGAGTCAAAGGGGTTCATATAATGGTTTTGACATTCAATATTAAATGAAATGATTAAGCCATGGTGGGGATTTTAATTACAATTCAAGTTTTCATGAAGTGGGAATGCAAATGGTTTTATAACCATTGTTTTATTTTTTAAAAGTAAAGCTTCCGCATGAGTTGAAATTGCCAATGAGTGGATTTACTTGGCATGAACTTGGAATTGCCATTTTATATGCATTGGAGAGTGTGAGATTGTGGGTTTGGCAGTGTTAGCCCTGCATCAAGTGGTATCAAAGCTGGAATAGCTCGTTTGAAAAATAATTTTTCTAAATGCATGTGTATTAAAGCAATGAGGAAAGTTTGAGGTTTTAAATCTGTTTAAAGTGATTGAAGATTTAATAAGCATACAGGTATAGTGATGAAGACAAGGTGATCAGATTTAAATCTGATAGGACAACAGTCAATGCAGCAGAGCATTAGGAGAAATTGCAGAAACAAGTGCAGTTGGATGTTGAACAAGCCTTGAAGGTGAGGTAATTCTGATTTTGTTTGAAGATATTGTTTGTAAAATGCAGATTGTCGGCAAGTGAGGAGCATCTCAGCAAGAATATCACAGCTTTGAAAAGTAGTGATGAAGGAAGCCAGTAAGGGTTTCTAAAGAGAAAATAGATTGTGGTAGAACCTAGAGAAATTCCAACAGAGGTTGGATGCAGAGAACAGACGTGTTCTTGAAAGGGTGTAGAGGAGTAAAGCTTGAAGGAGCAGAGAGGATGCTCAAGGGGTTCTAGACCGAGGACCGATACTTGCCAAAAGACCAAATCCAAGGGGAGGATTGGTGAGGTAAGTTGTGACAAGGAGGAATTTTCATTGCAGAGGTTTCAGTGCAGCCCATGATGAGTGAGTAAAGACTCATAAAGGAAGAGATGACTACTGATAGTCATAGCAGAGATTGTAGAGGTTTTGAGAGAGGCCACAATAGAATAAAGATGAAGAAAGAGGATGCCAGGCATGCAGAGGCAATTAAAGCAGGAAAATTATGAGAAAGAGGTAGCTGAGCTCAGGGAGCAGTTCAATAAATTGCAGATGATGATAGAGGAAAGCCAAAGATTTTGTTGGCTCATGAAGAAGAGAGTGAAGTGGCGCAAGCTACAGATGAAGAAAGAGCAGATGATACATGCTCAGCAGAAAGAGAGATTACTCAGAATGATTTAGTATTTGGAGAAGGACTTGGAAATTAAAAATTCAAGCCAGACCAAGAGGTCAAATGGCTTTACATCTGACAAATTTTGTATGTTTTCAGGAAAATCAATTGAAGAAGGACAAACTGCTGATGAGGAAAATGAGACAACCAAATATTTTGTGAATGTCCATACAGAGTTGGGGAAAGGTTTTGCTTTCCAACATATTGGAATCAGAGGATATTTAACTTATGATAATAGCCAGAAGCTGGAAATTGATCGGTCAATTGGACAGCTCAAAGAGACTGAAGAAAATACCATTGAAAATTTTCTAAAATGTATAAAGGACTTGGAACAGCAGGAATATTTGATGACTGAATCATCAAATGAGACCGTGGGGTCTTATGATTTTAAAACTGACAAGTTATGTGTGAATGCAGGCATTGAAGAAGACAGTTCATGTGATAAAACTGTGGTGAGTGAAGCCAAAGGGTACCAAGTCACATATGATGACTATTATATGTCAGAAGACAATCAGATTGAATTACAGCAACAAAAGGAATTCATAAATTCCTTGTTTTGTGAAAGAAATTGTTTCAATGAAGTTGTATTTGATGATGATCAACTTGTTATTAATGTTGATAATGACAAATTGTTTTTATTAAATGGCCAATTAAAAAGTGATGGACAGATAACTGAGTTTATTGCAAAAGTTGAGGATCAAAATTATGTTCTGATGACAGATGAAGAGATGGTGACAACATAAAGCTTGGCTTGTGAAGGTAGTGAAGATTTCACAGAAAGTTTCTCAAAGGAGATGACAGGTTTATGGCATGAGTTAAGTGTTTAGAGTATAAAGACAGAGATGAATGGAAATGAAGAGGTTCATTTTTATGAACCAGAGCACAGAGACATCCTTGAAGAGGATGATGCCGAGGAGAGACTAACTGATAGTCTCAAGAATGATTGGGATCAGCATACTGATGTGCTGATGACAAAGCAGCAGATTGAAGTATTGCCAAAAGAAGAAGAGACACAAATATTTTGTAACTTTGATGTTTGTTTATTGATTGCAGGTACTGATGGAAGGACTAAGGAATGTCTAGTCCAGGAGAAGAAAAGAAATGATGACAATGACTGGAAATTTAAATACCAGTCCAAAGAATTGTTGAAGGTAGAGGAAGAAGAAATTGTCATAAATGACAATCAGGAAGAGTTTTTCTATTGCAGAAAACAAAAGCGTAAGGATGATTGGGTGGCAGTAGGAGCTCGGCAAGCCAGAGCTCAACAAGCTAAAGCATGAAATCAGCAATCTGAAGAATTACTGGACAAGGAAATTGAACTAATCAGGAGAATCATGATGAAAGTATCTTAGAAGAATTTCAGCAAGGGAAAAACAAAAGCAGAGTATGAAAGCACAGCTGGAGGCAGAATGCAAAACAAGATATGGAAACGTGGAGAAAAGCAGCAAGCAACAACAAATGATGACTTGCAGAGCAAAGTGTGGGATCCAGGCGGACAAAGATTTAAAATGCATGATCAGGAGATCATGATCCTTTTCAACCTTGGGAGTCTGATGCAGGAGCATTAGGCAAAGAGAAAATACTTTGTATTTTATTAAAACTTAGGGGTTTTTGAGTTTTGAGAGGAACTAGATTTTTAGGAATGATTTAAGTGGGTTTTATGTATTTTTTTAATATTGTAAATAATTGAGAATATGAGAGAATTTGAGCAGTTGAGGATGTAAAGGGATGAGAGATTTTTCTAAATATTAATTTAGAAATTAGTTTCATTAATTATGGGTGAGAGAGGATCCTTAGGGATTCAAGAGTGATTTTAGGATTTTGTTGAGAAGTTGAAGGGATTGAACTTAAATTAGATCATTTTAAAATTGTATAAATTATTAAGCCTCAAAGGCATTGAAAATAAGTGAGAGAGTGAGTAGAAAAATAGAGTAGAGAACAGGGGCTTTTGCTTGTAAGCCTGCGGCAAAAGGGCCAACGATTGGAAATCAGGCCAAGGAGAAAAATTGTTATGTAAGTGTTGTTTATTAATGCAGAATTTAAATTTCTGAAGTTCATGTCTCATTATTGAGTCTGTGTAGAATTGATTGGGTAATTTAGCATCAAAATGAATCGATTCTAATAGAGGGAGATTTTTGTTTAAGACATTGGGTGAATCACGTGTTTATGGTATAAAGAGAGTTTTTGAATCCTTTTGGATTGTTGAGTTATATGGTTCTGTTTTAAGTTGAATGCAATCGAATGTTTTACTGGGGCTGGACAAATACTTCACAGTTATGTTAACAAATATATGAAGTGCAAGTAAATGCTGTTGTGAATTGGCATCGGATTTAGCAGATCTGTAGCATCAATTAAAGTGGAGATAGACAAGATTGGAAGGTCGGTTTTGTGTTTGAACCCATTGTATAAGTGTTCTGGTTCGATTGGCAAGAATTAATGTGATTCTGGCTTTAAAAGTTACCAATGAAGAATCTGTGATGTTGCTGAAACACAATCTTTAGCATAGAGAGAAATTTGTTTTGATTATTAATGTTTCTGAAACACAATCTTCAACATAGAGGGAAGTATGTTTGAAAGGAAGAAAATCATTTTGATTGCTGGAATCAAACTCTGTTTATCTATTTTGACATTGATAAGAACCGATCTGTTTTAAAAGATGAGTATCCAGAAGCTGTAGCGTTGTGGCATTAAAGATTGGGTTATATCCGCTGAATTGAATTGAAACACACGGTATTTGTTAACAAATTACATGTGTCTCATCTGTGTGAAGATTCCATTGAGAATCGATGAGTTGTTTCAATAAGAATCGATGAGGTTTTTTTTTTTAAAAGGCGCAAGTCATATCATAGCGACTTTTTTATGGACGCAATCTGCGTTAACCTTTGTTTGTGAAGTAATGTCAATTGAGATTAATTCTGAAGGGAATGTATTTCAAATTTGTTTGAAAAAGAGCACACGCAGAAGGGAATTCAGTGTTGAGTTAGAGCATACGCAGGGTAGACTCTGCGTTGAAATTGAGCGTAGAAGTTTCAATGGAACGTTTTGACATTTGAATGTATGAACCGGAAGGCGCAAATGATGGATGAACAACATTTAAAATAATAGTTGAACCCAAGAAACTCTCATTACGCTACAACTGAATCTGGAACAAGCCTAGGATTTGTATCATGAAGGAGCATTGAGTTATATATGTTAGAACAAATCATGTGTGACCAAGAGCTTAATGCAACAGGGGATTTGGGTTCGCAGTTGGTATTTCTCATTCATGAGATTTTGAAAGAGGTTGAATTGTTATAACGGCTGTGGGATAACCATTATAGTGCTTGTGTTTAAAACCAGAGTCAAAGGGGTTCATATAATGGTTTTGGCATTCAATATTAAATGAAATGATTAAGCCATGGTGGGGATTTTAATTACAATTCGAGTTTTCATGAAGTGGGAATGCAAATGGTTTTATAACCATTGTTTTATTTTGTAAAAGTAAAGCTTCCACATGAGTTGAAATTTCCAATGAGTGGATTTACTTGGAATGAACTTGGAATTTCCATTTTATATGCATTGGAGAGTGTGTGATGCAGGTATTGGGAGTTTGCCTGCATCAAAGTACTTACCTGATCTTAGATTACTTTTGTGTGTCTCCCTTAAGTGCATGCCAAAAGCAGGATAGTTTCAAAGTACTTACTTGATATTAGGTTGTTCTTTATTTCTTCATGCGTTTTATTTATTTCACTTAATTTCTTATTGTTTCATTCCATAAAATCAACTTAAAGAGATCCTTTGACATAGATGACTTGACCCATGGACCACTCTTGAACCTTGCTGTCCAATTAAATCCTATTATGACTCCATAGCCCAATAGATTGATGTTTCCCCTTGTCTATCCTATCAGCTGAACCATTCTTTCACATACTTACACCTTCACCCTTCATATATATTTCCTTCATCTTCATAATATCCTTGCCCAACCAAAAAAAACAAAAAATCTATTCTTCATAACTAGCCTAAAATCACACCTCAGGCGTTAAAGATCATATCTTTGAAACTTATATATAGAGAGATCCCTCTCTGAATCTAGGATGGCTAGGTCCTCAGATTTCAAAGCAGTTTTGATGTAGGCTCTGCAACATTTTTACTTGCCAATATTGCAAACTACAGAGACCTAACAGAAGGAAATATGGCCAGTATCTCTCCTATCATTAAAATCAACATTGCTGACAACACAGGGGTGGAAAAAAACATTACTTTGGGTGCCCAACACACCCCAGAATAAATTGAGGCTTACACCAAGCTATTCAAGGAATTCTGCGATGTTTTCGCCTAGTCTTATTCAGAAATGCCTGGACTTGATCCTTCCATTGTCGAACACCATATTGATACATGGCCCGATGCCAATCCTGTCCATCAAAAGTTGAGACCCATTAATCCTTCCAGATGAGAGGCTCTCAAAGCCAAAATCGATAAGCTCAAGTAGGCTGGTTTTATCTATCCCATTGAATACACCACTTGGGTGTCCAATCTGGTTCTCGCTCTCAAGAAACAAGGCACCATCCATTTCTGCACTGACTTTCCCAACCTAAAAAAATCTTGTCCCAAATATTACTTCCCCACACCATTCATTGACCAAATCATTGATGAGTGTGCAAGGCACGAGGTTCTATCCTTCATGGAGGGTTTCTCCAGATATAACCAGATTGTTATCTATCATGTTGATCAGCTTAAGACTGCATTCATTAGTCCATGGGGAACCTTTTCTTATAGGGTCATGCCGTTCGGCCTTAATAATGCCAGAGCCACTTTTCAACGGGCCATGTCATACTGTTTCCATGACCTGGATCATATTATCCTTGCTTATTTAGACGACGTTACTGTGCATTCTAAACATCGGACACAACACCTCCATGATTTGCATATCATCTTCCCCTAATGTCGCAAGTATAATATCTGCCTCAACCCACTAAAATATGTCTTTTGTGTTCCTTTCGACTATCTTTTAGGCTTCATTGTGTCTAAAGATGGTATAAAACTTGACCCCTTGAAAGTTTAAGCCATCCTTGAGCTTCCTATTCCTTGTACCTTATGATAGTTACAAAGCCTCAAAGGAAAATATAGTGTCCTTCGTCAGTTCATACCTGACTATGCCACCACCGTGCATGGGTTCCTTAGAATCCTTAGATCTAATAGTCCATTCATTTGAGATGGCTATGCTTAAGATTCTTTTGATGCCGTGAAACATGCTCTCACTTCCACTCCCTTGATTCATCCCCCAGACTTTGATAGGGATTTCATCCTGTACATCTCAGCCTCCACCCATTCAGTCACTAGGGTCCTTATTTAGGAATATGACAACAGAATAGAACATATTACCGATTATGTCAGTAAGAAACTTATAGCCCCCCCCACCCCTTGTTCTATTCGCATGAAGAGAAACTAGCACTTTCTGTCATGTTCTCTGTCCAAAAACTTCATCATTATATCCTCATGCATTCCACCAAGGTCATGAATAATTCAAACCTTATGGCCTTCCTATCGAGCCGTTAGATAATCAATGAGAAGTATGCCCGTTGGATCGCTATCCTCTAGGAATTCGATATTGAATTTGTCACACCAAAGAGTAATAAATTTTTAGCCCTCGTTGAACTCATTTATGAATTACCTACTAGTACACAGGATCCTCCAAATAATGATGATTTTCCTGATGAACATTTGTTTTCCATTACCATAGATAATCCTTGGTATGGTGATATCCTCACTTATTTGAAAACCCAAAATTTTTCCCTTCATCTTGATCGTGTTACTTGACGATGTATCTGAAATCAGTCCCCTCGCTACCTTCTCATCGGTGATGACCTTTATCATCGCAGTGTAGATATTTTCCTTCACTTTCGTCTCACCCACACTGAAGCTGAGAATGTCCTCAATTCCTGCCATAGCAGTGCATGTGGTGGCCACCTATTTAGTCTCATTACTGCCCATAAAATCATGCGAGCTAGGTACTTTTGGCCTTCTCTATTTGGTGATTGCATTGAAGCAGTCAAACAATGTTCTAGTTGCCAACAATTCACCCCAAAGGCACGAGCCTTTCCCGATCCCCTCCATCCTGTCATCTCAATTGGTCCCTTCTGTAAATGGGCCATAGACTTTATGGAGTTTCGACCTCCATCTGTTGGTAACCACAAGTATATCATCGTGGCAGTCGATTATTTCACAAAATGGGATGAGGCCATGCGAATGTTCAACAACATGGCAACTACTGCAACCCTATTTTTCTTTAACCATGCTATCGCTCGATTCAGAGTTCCGAAAAAATTGGTCTTTGACCATGGCCAGCATTTTGAAGATGAGATATGGTGTGAGCTATCCTTACTGTTGGGCTTTGAGCACCAATATTCATCCTCCTATTACCCCCAAGGTAATGGCCAAGTTGAACTGATCAATAAAATCCTTAAAACCATGCTTCAACAGATGGTGAATAAGCACAAAACCAACTGGCACCTTATGCTCTTCCCTGCCTTGTGGGCCTATAGAACTTCTGTTAAAACCGCCACTGGGTTTACTCCTTTCCACCTTGTTTTTGACGAGGAGGCAGTCCTACCGATCAAGTGTCAAATCCCTTCCCTTCATCTAGTCGTCGAACTTCTCCCTAACACCCAACCTTTAGAACAACGACTTATCATGCTTGAGCCCGCTTCCGAATACCACCATGTTGCATTGAAAACCATCGAAGCAACTAAAAGATGCACCAAAGCTCAATATGACAAAAAGGTCCACCCTCAGAATTTTCATGAAGGTGATATTGTTCTAGTGTATCACCATGCTCATGATGTGCTCGGTCATGGGAAGTTTGACTCATTATGGCTAGGCCCTTACATCATCAGAAAGGATTTGGGTGAAGGGGCATACCTTCTAGAGGATTTCAAAGGCCACCCTCTTCCTAATCCTTGTAATGCACTCTATCTTAAGAAAAATTACCCTTAGCATTTCCCTCCTGAAATGCACATTTTATTTCTTTTAGGTAGCCACCTTTTGTTTTTTGTGATTTGATACTTCACTCGGACACATTTTTTCCAAGAAGGGTCACTTCACCACTCCTCAAAATCGAATTTCTTCACTTGAAACACTTGTACTTGGGGCATCACTTTGCCTTCATAATTATCCATGATCGTGTCGATTTGCGTTGTGAGTAACCATCTTGTACTCATGTTTTTATGGTCCCCACCAGGCCTTTTCTATGTGCCATCATCATCGATTCACCCTTGTTTAAAGCATTTGATTTGAGTCATCATCGCATCCATGGAGTCTTTCCTGAGTTCCTTTATATCCCATTATAGTCCTCCATCCTTCATTGCTTTTTTCCTCTCTTCTGTCGCACATTTTGGCCTTTAGTCATATTGTCCCCTATCCCCTATGGTATCGAGTCAGTAGCTACCAGGTCATCCATGCCCTTTATTCTCTAACAAGGGAACTCGTCAGCCTACTACTCAGTACCCCCCATTCCACCATCAACCCTGGTGTCAATCTATCAGCCGCTCTACTATTTTATCTTGTGCCTTAGTTGAGGATCCATTATTTACCTCAACTATGGCCAACCTCCTTCTGTCGACATTAGCTTATTCTTTCTAGAAGACAGATCTAGAGGGCAGTGTACCTTGGTTCCAACTTCCACTCTTGTTCGGTGCCTCAGATCAAGCAAAGTGACTCTTTATTGCCTTTTGACTTGATTTTTTCTCAACTCCAGCTCCTTATGGCATGATCGAGATCCGTATACTTGATGGATAAGTGATGCAACATATTGTACCAGTGATTCCTAGGTGCCTGTGAGATGTTTCAGTCCTCATGAGCGGGTGGCCCTTCAAGTAGCCTCCCACATGCCCGTATGACCTCTCTGTTACAGCCTTGGATGAAGCTCCATAGATTCAATGATTCCAGCCTCAGCCACTTGCAGCGCCTCTTTAGTTTGCATGTATCATTCAGATTTCCAGAGCCCTTTCCTATTTTATAGGGCTTCTTTGGTTCTACTTATATCTCATGTACTCGGATATTATTGTATAAGCCTTGGCTATTGTCCCAGGCATAGTATGTATGTGGGATCCATTATCATGTCTTTATCTGGCCCATGTTTATGCCAACATGAACTATATAGTTCGGTCCCTTGTTTACTGGATGCATTATTCTTTGTAATTTTTTATCTTGGCGGGCATAGGTATGCCTCCCCCACCTCATGTACAATAGGTACTCACTCATAAAAGAGACTTGTCGCACCTGTAAGTCTTGCCTCCTCAAGGTCTTGTCCTCTAGCGCTTTAGCCTACCTTATATTTATCTCTCTCTAACTCCCGCTTCGGTGTCTAGTGATTGAGTTCTTAAAATGTACTTCGGTCATACGATTATATCCTAACGCTCGCACGCTAAGGGGAAATATGTTACACCAATTTTTGGTCATCTAACCTGTTACCATTAGATGGACCAAAGTACACCATGTAAGACAAATTTTTCCCTAAGTAAAATTAATTAAAAAATATTTTAATTAATATTCCTGGTCATATTTAACCCAAAAAAATAAAATTAATTAGTTAAATCATTATTTATCTTATTATTTTCTAGGAATAATTATTTAAACATTATTTAAATAATATTCCCTGTTAAATTTGACTAAATCATTTCTAAATAATTGAATAAATCACTACTTATTTAATTATTACTCAACCATATTCTTAAAAATAATAAATAAATCATTTATTTATATATTATTTACAAATAAAGGGATTTGATCAAATTCAAATTATTTTTCCCTCCAAAAAAAATAATAAAATATTCCATAAAAGTTGGATCTAGATTTGGTTAATAATATTTTAATTATGCACCAATATCTAGACTAATTCAATATCTTTTTATAAATACAAGGGTTTTTCCATTCATTCACTACCTTTTGTTGCCTAAAGATCACTCTGGATCTATACTTTTGGTCTGACTTTGATCCTCCATCATTCTCATATTTTTCTATCTTTTTGCTCGTGATCTCCCTTTGAGTTCCATTTTTGTCTGGGTTTTCTACACAATCAAGAGAGAGAGATCTTATATCTGAAGCGTTGAGGACATACAAGAAACCATCCCATTGAGGGGGACTAGTAACATATTTCTATGTTCCATTCCCAAGTGTCATAAATAAAAAATTCTTTAAAAATATTCTTGTCTTTTTCTATTGGATGCATGGAGCAACTCTTTCTTTGATTTGATGTTTAACGTCTTTAACTGCATAGATCTAGATTTTTAGCATTTATTCTAATCAACTAACTACAGATCTAAGGAAATTGACAGCCATATTTGATGTTAGGGTTGTTTGTAATGCACAACTAAAGTGAGCTTATTTTGTATGCTTGCGATTAGAATTCACACTAACAACCAGCGACACCACAAGGGTTTATAATTATGACCATTGTCATTTTTCAGATCCCTACATGACCAGCTGCTTCAAACCCTAGGGTTTTTCTTCAGCTTCTTGTTTTTATTTTCTTGATGTTGTTTTTAACCTTTGAAACCCTAAAGAAGTAAAAATTATAACTTTCTTGTGTTTCTAGGCCTATTGCATAGGTGATAGGTATCAGCCACAGCTGAGACAACACTTTTTTCTAAAACCTTCTTCCGAGAGTGCCAGAAGTACATGTCACACTTTTTCATCCAAAACCTATGATCTCAACCTTTAGGGCATAGAAAACAGCCAAAAAAATGCGACCTCAACAAAAAATAGGTCAGAACCTGTGACCTGTCCTTTTTCTGAGATTTTTCCTATGATTTTTCTAAGTTTGTCTAGGCTACTGTTCAGGGTTTTTTGACCTCCATCTCCACCTTTTTTGGACTTGTACTTGCTATGTTTTAGTCTTCGAAGTAGGAACCAAGCCCCTTAGGGCTTAAATACGCTTCCACCTTTTTAGGAGTTTAGCTGAAGCAGGTTGTCTGATATTTCAATGTGTTCAACCATTTTTCAGATCTGATCCTATACTTTCAAATCCTTTTCATATTGGTTATTCATCCATCCAAAACACATCTTTTCAGTTTTTTTGGTCCTCCTCTAGGGTGCCCTCCATTTCCCTTTAGGTTGTAGCCTTTCTCCACCTCATTTGCAAAACTTTTCCCTCTATTTTTGTTGTTGTTTTTCTGCACCTATTTCTAGTAGATCTGACTGTTAGATCCCTCTCCCTCCCGAATTTAGATCCATTGGCCATTTCGTGTGTTTCGACTAGATTTTACCCACCCATAGACTAGTTATTGGGAAGCCCTCCTCCTTGGGTCTAAATTGAAGCACCTTTAGCTGTTTATTTTCTATCATATTTCAGTTTACTTCACTGTTATTTTCAGATTTATTTAGAGTTATACAACACTTTTTTTCTCTTTTTTTCTACACACATCTTGGTTTAATTAAAATTAACACAATTATCACATACACCCACACCCTAACTAAAGAGCGCCTGGTTTTCATCACCAGGCCAAGAATATAGCATTGTAATCAATTGATCCTGCACCTCCCTGCCCTTGTTTCGACATTGTAATCATTTGATCCTGCAGCTCCTTGCCCTTCTTGTTCTCTCTTCCTTATGTGATCTGTGTCTATATTTCCATCATTGCACCCCCAAGGCCTTTATCCCAGATACTTCTTGGCTTTCATCCTCATTTTTTGGTAGGAATACTTACTCCTCTGGGTATGGTTCAAGTTCGTCCTCCACCGAGTCCCCATTTTGACTCTGCTTTTGGTTCAACAGGTTCCCCTTATGGTTTTATCCCTAGTTCTCGTCCTATCACCTTCACCATGTATGGTTCAGGACGTAACGCTAGTGGTAGCCCCATCCCTAATGCTGGGAATAATACCAGTGGGACCGCAACAAGAACTATCCTGGCTGTTCCATTGCTACCTTATATGGCAGGCCTCAGTCTTCCCGATTTTAACCAGTTGATCAATGACCCCATACACCATGATCCTCGTTGGCCTGCTATTCCAACCAAGCTTCCTTCATACATCCCCAAGTTTGAAGGTCTTGCTGGAGAGGATCCTACAAACCATGTTAGATATTTCCACATGTGGTGTTCGTCTAACTCCATCACCGATGAGTTTGTCCGTCTTTGATTGTTCCAATGTATGCTTACTAGAGAAGCTTCCAAGTGGTATGTCGACCATGCCTCCTCATCTCATACTACTCTTATGAATCTTGCCAGGGATTTTCTGTCTTACCTCTAGCTTCCCCTTCATTATGAATCTGGTACTGAACTTTCGACCTCTTTCCTTCAATCATCTGTGACCTACCTATCCGATAATATCTAGGAATGGGGAGAAGAAAGAGCCTATGTCGAGCCCCTACCTTCAAAGACTGTGTCTACATGGACTAGTTTCTTAGATCCCTTTTGCCTACTATTAGAAAATATTTCACATCTCATTTCCCTCAGACTGAAGAAGTTTTCCTCCAGATTGCGTTGAAATATGACCTGATCTACACACAGTCTGGTTATGTTTATACTATCTTATCTGATCTCCCTAGACCCGGTGGTGCCAACACACCGGGGGTATCCCATGCCACCAATGGTATCATTGGAGCACTTTCTCATCTGTACACTCATCCTCCCATGGGTTATGGTTTCCCTCAGGGAGGGGCCAGCTCATCCAACAGTTTTCCCCCTCTCGGTAGCATGTATCCGGGATACAGAATGCCTCCTCCTTTTTCCTAACCTGTTTACCACCGTATTTCCCAACCTCCTTATTACCCATATCCATAGCCTAGTTCTCAAGCTCCTCCAACATTAGCACCTCATCCTTCCTTTCCTTTTCAACCCCTGCAATAGTAGCCACAACCCCCCAGGGTTAGGTGTATGCACAGCAGGGCACGACTAATCCTTCTGCTTCAAAAAAGAAGAGGAAAGGCAACCAAAACCAATATTCCCCAGGTAATCTAGGACCTACTCCCCAAGGGGATGCACCTAACAGAGCAACCCAGCAACATGGTACTTAGCCAAAGAAAGACAAGTCTATTTGCATGAAACAACCTTGTTCTTGTTGTGGTCTCGATGGTCACTACACCCACGATTGTCCTCTTTTACCTCAGATGCAGCAGATGTGTTGGGTGTGGAGCCTGATTATATTTTTTTTTTTGTATCATAGTGTTGGACCCCTGTACCTTAATGGGGTGGTAACGCTGCCCATAATTAAACGCTGTGTGGGGGGTCCAAGGGGGGCGGCAGCGCCCCCGAAGCTAAAAAAAGATGTAAATTTTCTTTGTAAAAGTATAGTAATTTCTAGTCAATCTGGGTCGTTCATTAGGTGGATGATCTGACGGTAGAAGTTATGTTTATTTTAGGAATTTTTTCCCTAGAAGGAAACCCCTCACTTATATGAGGGTATTGTATTGCGGCTGTGTAATGTATGAGTATTCTCAGAGCGAGAAACAGATAGGGGGACTGTGAGAGAGAATAGAGGATATTACAGTGGATCTGTTGTAGTTTTCGTCTCTTCATTTTGATGGATAATAGAAAGGAAGGACTGGCTGTTCAGGGTGGACGTAGCCCAAACTTGGTGAACCACATATACTTGTGTCTCTCTGGTTTTATGTGTATTGTGTGCTTGTATTTTCCGCATATTTTATGTGTTGGATTGCTCTGTAATATATAATTTTCTAACAACTAGTATGAGAGCCGAAGGTCTATTTGGCTGATAAACTCACAGTAAAGAAGGGTTCCTGGTTCGAGTGGGAGCAATGGCGGAAGATGGTAAATTTAGTGTCGAGAAATTTAACGGCCAAAACTTCCTGTTGTGGAAGATGCAAATGGAAGATTACCTGTATCAGAAAGATCTCTACCTACCATTGAGCGAAAAAATAAATAAGTCGATGGCTATGATAGATGCAGAATGGGAGATTCTCGATAGAAAGGCACTCAGAACAGTACGTTGTGCCTCACGGTGTCAGTAGCCTTCAATATTTTGAAGGAAACAACAACAGAGGGTTTGATTAAGGCATTGGCGAAACTATATGAAAAACCCTCGGCCTCAAACAAGGTATTTCTTATGAAACATTTATTTAATATGAAGATGTCAGAAGGTGGATCTGTTGAAGACCTTTTAAATTATTTTAATACATTTACCAGTCAGTTAAGTTCTGTAGGGGTAAAATTTGATGATGAAGTTAGGGATCTTTTATTTCTGCGCTCATTGCTAGAAAGCTAGAACGGTTTAGTTATGACCATTAGTAACTCTATCTCTAGATATATTAATTTAAAGTTTGATGATGTTGTCAGTGCTATCCTTAGCAAGGAAATGCGACGAAAAAGCTCCGGTGAGACATCGGGTAATGCTTTGAGTGTAGAGTCTAGGGGAAGAAAAATGGAAAGAGGAAAGAGCTTAGGATATCGTAGTAAATCAGGGAAAGGCAGATCCAAGTCCAGATCGGGAATAGTGTGTTGGAAATGCGAAAAGAATGGACACCTAAAGAAATACTGTAGATCTCAGAAGGGAAAATAAGGAGACGCACAACAAGAAAACAATCATGAAGCAGATGTGACAGTTAATGTGTTACAAGATGATTTGATTCTTTCTTTCGAAAATGTTATTGATTCCTAGGTGGTAGATTCAGGGGCCTCATTCCATGCCACACCTGACAATAAATATTTTCATGACTATGTTCAAGGAGATTTTGGACAAGTCCGTTTGGGTGATGATAAACCTTGTAAAATTGTTGGAATGGGTAAAGTTCTTGTAAAATAGTAGAATGGAAACAAATGGCTATTAAAGGAGGTAAGGCATGTTCCATATCTAAATAAAAAACTGATTTCAATAGGGCAATTAGGTAGTGAAGGTTTTGTGACAACTTTCACAGATAAAACTTGGAAGGTAACCAAAGGAGCCCTGGTAATAGCAAAAGGTGAAAAGTTTGGTACATTGTATTTGTGAAATGGTATTTCTAACTCTGTTAATGCTTTAACTTCCAAAGGAGAAGATGCAGCATTATGGCATCATAGGCTCAAACATATGAGTGAGAAGGGGATGAAGATTCTCCACTCAAGAAATTTGTTTCCGGGTTTGAAGAATGTTGATTTGGATTTCTATGAGAATTGTATTTATGGAAAACAGAAGAGAGTCATATTTTTCAGAGTTGAGAAAGAAAAGAAGAGCGAAAAATTAGAGCTTGTGCATACAAATGTATGGGGACCTGCTCAGGTATCATTACTTGGTGGCTCTCATTATTATGTTACTTTTATTGATGATGCAACTAGAAAAACTTGGATCTATTGTATTCAGAATAAATATGATTTATTTGATATTTTCAAGAAATTGAAAGCTTTGGTTGAGATTGAGATAAGAAATAAGTTGAAGTGTCTCAGATAATACAATGGAGGTGAATATTGCAGCAAAGAGTTTTATAGGTACTATTCAGAGCATGGAATTCATAGAGAGAAGATAGTTCCAAGAACACCACAAGAAAATGGTGTGTCAAAAAGGATGAATAGAACAATCATGGAGCGTGCCAGGTGCATGAGATTGCATGCAGGATTTCCTTTATAGTTTTGGCAGATGCTGTAGATACTACTGTTTATCTAATAAACAGAGGGCCTTCAAGTTCCTTGCATGGTGGTATTCCATAGGAATCATGGACAGGTAAAATGGTGAACTACTCTTTCTTAAAGCCTTTTGGCTGTGAGGCCTTTGTCCATATTAATAAAGAAAATAGAACAAAGCTTGAGGAAAAATCAAAGAAATGTACCTTTATCGGATACGGTGTTAATGATTTTGGTTATTTATTATATGATTATGAAAATCACAAAATCATTAGGATCAGAGATGTAATATTCAATGAAAAGGTATTGTATAAGGATCAGCTGCAGGAAAAGAAACAGGAAAAAGAAAACAAGGAATACACAGTTCTTGATGAGATCACTGAAAATGTAAAGGTGCCTAAAAATAATAATAATTAACAACCACAACAACAGAAACCACCACAACAACAACAAGCACCTCAAACACCTGAAAGTGGTGTTAGAAGATCTACCAGGATAACTAGAACCCCTAAATGATACTCTCCTTCATTAAATTATGTTGATTGATTCTGGTGAACCTAAACATTATGAAGAAGAAATGTAGGTTGAAAGCAGGAAGAAGTGGGAGCTAGCCATGAAAGAAGAGATGGACTCCTTAATGCATAACCAGACTTGGGACTTAGTTATGTTGCTTGTAGGTAAAACTACATTGCAAAATAAATGGGTTTACAGGTTGAAGGAAGAAGATGGAGGAAGACAAAGGTACAAAGCTAGACTTGTGGTGAAGGGGTTTGCACAGAAGAAAGGTATTGATTTTGATGAAATATTTTCTCCTGTTGTTAATATGACTTCAATAAGAACTAGTTTAAGTCTTGTAGCAGTAGAAGATTTACATCTTGAACAATTAGATGTAAAGACAAAATTTCTCCATGGAGATATATATGGAGCAACTAGAAGGATATGAGGTCAAATGGAAAGAAAAATTAGTGTGCAAGTTAAAGAAGAGCTTGTATGGCTTAAAATAGGCTCCAAGGCAGTGGTATATAAAATTTGATAGGGTTATGTCTGAACAAGGTTATACTATATGTCACTCTAATCATTGTGTTTATCTGAAAAAGAAAAATGATGGCAGCTATATTATATTGTTATTGTATGTATATGACATGGTTGTTGCAAGGTCTAACATGTATGAAATAAATGTGCTCAAAAGAAAATTGGAAAATTCATTTGCAATAAAGGATTTGGGAGCTGCAAAATAAATCCTTGGTATTAGAATAAGCAGAGACAGGAAAAATCGCAAATTAACACTGTCTCAGAATGAGTACATACAAAAGGTGTTGAAATGATTTAATATGTAGAATTTAAAACCAGTTAGTACACCATTTTCTATCCATTTCAAACTTAGTAAGGAGATGTGCCCCAAGACCCAAGAAGAAATGGACTATATGTCTAAAGTCCATATGCATCAGCAGTTGGAAGCTTAATGTATGCAATGGTCTGCACAAGGCCTGATATTGCACATGCAGTGGGAGTTGTAAGTAGGTACATGAAAAATCCAAGAAAAGAACATTGGATGACAGTGAAATGGATTCTCAGATATTTGAGAGGTACCGCAAATCAAGCATTATGATTTGGTGGTTCAAACATTGCTCTACAGGGATATGTTGATATAGATATGGCAGGTGACAGAGATAATAGGAGGAGCAGTACAAGATATGTATTTACTGTAGGTGGAACAACTGTTAGTTGTATTTCAAAAATCCAAAGTGTTGTTGCACTTTCAACAACAGAAGCAGAGTATGTTGCTGCTACAGAGGCTAGTAAAGAAATTATTTGGTTACAAAGGTTTATAGATGAATTGGGTAAGAAGCATGATATGGGAACGTTATATAGTGATAGCCAAAGTGCCATTCATCTAGCAAAGAACTCAGAATTTCATTCCAGGACTAAACACATACAGCTCAAGTACCATTTCATATGGTCAATATTGGAACATGGACAGTTGAAGCTGGAAAAGATACACACTAGCCAGAATCTTGCAGATACGCTAACAAAAGTTGTAACCAGGGAGAAACTGAGAATATGCTCAGTTTTAATTGGTCTTCAAGGATGACAATGAAGATGAGAAACAACCAGGTCCAAAGAGGAGTTATTGTCCAGCAAGTGAAGCAGTGGTGGAGTTGCTACAATTAGTCTCCAAGTGGGAGATTGTTGGATGTGGAGCCTGATTATCTTGTTTATTTTTTATCACAGTGTTGGACCCCTGTCCCTTAATGGGGCGGAAACACCACCCTTAATTAAATGCTTCCTAGGGGGTCCAGGGGGGGGGGGGCAGTGCCCCTAAAGCTAAAAACAAATGTAAAATTGCCTTGTAAAAATATAGTAATTTCTAGTCAATCTGGGTCGTTCATTAGGGAGATGATCTGACGGTAGAAGTTATGTTTAGTTTAGGGTTTTTTTCCCTAAAAGGAAACCCCTCACTTATATGAGGGTATTGTATTGTGGTTGTGTAATGTATGAGTATTCTCAGAGCAAGAAACAGATAGGGAGACTGTGAGAGAGAACAAAGGATATTACAATGGATCTTCTATAGGTTGTTTCTCTTCATTTTGCTAGATAATAGAAAGGAAGGACTGGATGTTCGGGGTGGATGTAGCCCAAACTGGGTGAAACACGTATATTTGTGTCTCTCTGGTTTTAAGTGTATTGTGTTCTTGTATTTTCCGCTTATTTTATGTGTTGCATTGCTCTGTAATATATAATTTCTAACAATATGTGGGAAGCTCAAGAAGCATCCCTATAATATTCCAAAATTTTAGCCTTCAAGCTAAATGGAATATTAGAGTTGTTTTATCACTATGTAGGTGAATAAATGGGTAGGGAGACCCATTAACCTCTATAGAAGGATCAATAACACTCCTAATGTGAAATGAGGAAGAATAAGTAGCTAAATTGAGCACCCTTAGGTGTGAAAAGAGATGGGATCATGTTGATTTAGTCAACTTTGACCAAGTAAACAAAACTATCTAGATGCATTGGATCTCCTTGATGAACAACGCAGTTTTGGTGGAGGACAACTTGCATGAGCTTGATGACACATATGGATGGGACCCAATTTGAAGAGTTTCACTTGCTATATATGGAGAGGATGGGAGCCTTTATTAGGAATGCTTCTCATTATCATTTGACATTTGTGCATTTGAACTTGGCTATTTGTTGTTTAGGGTGTGGTGTTGTTTAGCAGGGTTTTCTGGCTTGAAATCCCACCTCTTACCTTAAGAGGCCTCTTGGGAGAGATCTGTACTGTATTTATCCACATCCAGGCTTGAGGCCAAGCACCATTCTTCAGCCTCAACATTATTTTTGTAGTATAATATTGCTGTGTTGCAGGGTGTTGCAGTGGAGGTTTGATAACACCACTTCAGGGTCTATTTCTCATAGAGGGTGCCTTCCTTCTCTTGAGAGATCAGCTAGGAAGATTTCTAGGCTCATTTCACATCTTGGAAACAGGCAGACTATTCCTCATCTCCTACAGCATAGTCCCTTGCAGGAACTGCGTCATTTTTCATAGAGTTGCTGTAGCAGGGTTTAGACCCTTATTTTGAGGTAGTTTCCTTGGAAGAGGGCCAACCCTTCTCTCGGAAAGCTAGAAGAAGGGATCTTCATCCCTCTTTTCTATTATTCAGATATATTTCTATAGTTTTTCAGTAATACTACGTTTTTCAGAGCTGAATATTCATATCTGCTCTTTGTACATCAAGCTTTCAAGAAACCCTTGCCGGGTTGTCTTTATAATGTATTAAGGAGGCTAGATCTCTATTTTCTTGTCATATTGTTCAATAAAACTCTAGATCCATGATTCTCTATCCAATTTTTGTAGAAGCCCTCATAAAATAACGCTATCATGTGCTTCATCAATTCTGCATAGCTTATTTATGGGGTTTGGCCATTTTTAGCTGATTTAAGGCTGGGAGGTCTATTTAACTTATTATAAATGATTTTTTTTTGTTCCTATTTTGTATGTGAGGGAATTAATACATATTATAAGGGATCCAACCAATATTTCTACCTTTTAAAACGAAAATATATAGAAATAATGTTTTGATGGTCAAATTGTTGCATTTTCCCCACTTGGGAGGATGTAGAAGCGCTTATTTTTTTTGTTGATTCATTCATTTGATGGCTATGTGTTTCTAAATGCATTCTATGAATTAATTTCACCCTGATATTCCATTATTGTCCTTATGCACTGCTGCATTCCCATTTTGGGATATTACAGTGGTATCAGAGCATAGTCTTGGCTCAGCTTGTGGAAATCAGCCATGATGCTATCAAGATAAGGAGAGATGAATGGAAATAAAACTCCATTATGTGGAGGCAGAAAGGAGGAGAGGCTCTCAAAGATTCTTCCAAAATCTATGCAGAGCATCAATGAAGATCTTAAGAAGATGAGAGAGGGGATGGAATCTCCAAAGAAGTTTGAATCTAGAGCTAGATCTAGATTGGAACATGATAGGTGTGAGCATGCAACTACACCCTATTATGCACAACGCAGTCAAATTCCCAGATCTATTATGAAAGAGATGAAAGAAGAGGAAATTCCAAGGAGGGAAACCCTTAGTAATTATCTGCAAGAGTATGAATCTCAAACTGAAAAGTTTAGAGATCATATCACTTTCCAAGAGTTTTTCAAGATCAATATGTAGAGGAGCATGCAGCATGGCATGGATAGATTTTCTCTATCTATTTTTTATGGATCACCAACATGTTCATCCAGAACTTGGGTGGAGGAGTTGCAAACTTATTTGTAGTAGTTCCAAGTTTCTAAATATGAAGCCATCAGAGTTTCAGCGCTGCACTTTGAAGGTAAGGCCTACGCTTGGTGGATGTTTGACTCATTTTCATTGAAAACTTTCAATACTTATTCTTTTGCAAAGTTCACTAAGAAATTGGTAGAAATTTTTGATAGAAAACATGAAACAATCAAACCAATGAGACTTTTGCATAAGTTGGATGAACCTACAAACTCAAAACCACTTCAGAAAACTGTTGGAGAAGCTCACATCTTGGATGATACCTTGCTAGAGGCAAGATCCTTGTTTCATAACTTTGGACAAGAGGGCATGAAGGTTCCTTTTGCAAAAGAGGATCCTCTTATTGAGCAGTTACCTCCTATTCATATTGAAGAGGAAGAGAAGGATGGGGGTTACAGCGCTGTCACATCTAGAGCATATCTAGTACCTCATGCAAAGGGAGGAGGAGCACATGCTCCAACAAGAGGATTTCTTGTAGCATTGCAAGAAATTCCCTAGGATCTCACATATGGAGTTCAAGACACAATCCATGGACAACATGATTGTGGAGCATTATAGATGGAAGAAGAATATAGGGAGGAAGATCATCATCATTTGATGAGGAGCACACACCCATATCCATTTCAGAAAGCTGATGCAAGGAAGAGGCAGACTGATTTGCATTGTGAGGGAAACGGAAAGGTTGCCCAAACATATGGACAGTCTACTCTTGAAATTGATGTCTCACTTCATGGAGTCATTCCACTTGGGAGGCCACCAAATCTAGAGTTGGTAAGGGACATCTTGCCATGTGGTTCACCCCTCTTAGATTCCGGAGAGGTGAAGACTTTGGAGGAGTCTAGTACAATGCAAAGAGTTTGGGATAGAATCAAGGAGGAGGGAGGCACTCTCTCATTTTCAGCAGAACCCACTCTTACTATCTGTATTATGTTGATAGAAGTTGTTACAATGATGGAGGATTGCACCTTCATGTTGTAAAGGAGCTGCTCCATGGATTTGGAGAAACAGAGGGTACTTCCTTTGAGGAAGGAATCCTCCATATATTGGAGTAGATGGAGGCCACTCATGTTTACAAGGGCCAAGATTGGGAGATTCTTTTTGGATGAGAGCTTCTCATGGGAGGCCAGCTTCCAAATATTCCTGATTATTTTTTAGCATGAGCAGCTGCATGATGGGCATGGAAGTAATTTGGAGGATGACTTTGGCATGAGGGATGTCAAAGGAAAAAACAGCAGCATGTGGGGAGCTTCACATTGCAGATCATCAGCATTGTCTCTTAGGAGGATTGATCCATATTGGAGGTCTCAACTCTTGGTAGAGTACTCCAAAGATCTTGGTTCTTGCATGATTCTTGATGACCCTGATGGAGATGATAGATATATGGTGGATGATGTGGTCATCTATTCTCATGTCAGAGTCTTCTTGAATAGAGCTTCTAAGCTCAAGGAGAAGCTGCTACATGCAACACATGAGGACTTACTTTCCATGCACTTTGATGCATATCTTTCCTTGGGAAAGGAGTTTATTTGGGAGGGAATCCAACATGATATATTTCAGCATATGGAGAGATGCATAGCCTAGATGGTGATAGAGAGGATGTCATAGCCACTTCCCTACTCTTTGGAGGTGAGGGAGAATTTCTAGTTGAACCATTTCAACTCAAGGTCCCAAGTACATGGTGGAGAATGTATAATTCCACATTGTGTTCTATATTTCTTTACTTTATATGAGCAGCATGTTGTACCAAGGAGGACTATCCCTTCTTGCATATTTTATGATGATGTACTTGAAGCCATTTGTAGCATTGAAATTGGTTATCTTATTGGTGGTTTGTGGGGGAAGCCACATGATTTTTGGTGTGCACCATTCACACCACTTTGTACTTTCATGTTTCTATCTTGTAAAATGATTGTGGTAGAAAAAAAGTGGCTGGAAAAGCACTTGTTATTATTTTATTTGATGCAGGCAAAGGATGCACTTCGCTGGTTCCATGTGAGGAGCCTTGATCCACTTTCCGGTTGTCATATGACAACTTGTTTCTATTGGTTTTTTCTTCCATGTATTGCTGATATTTTTATGTTCATGGGGAGCTTTGTTTGGAGAGTGGGTATGAGTTTGATATGCCCATCAGGAGTATGATTCTCCCTATTTTTTATGATGCATGTTTCAAGAGAATCAATGGGCAACCCATGATTGCCAAACTACATCTCTTTTCTTCGTGTGGGAGGATCCATTTGAAGAACTTGATTTTTTGGAGGAGGCACTTCATGGTTTATTTGTTTGGTGGGGTAACTTGGGCCACTCTTGGAGGTCATGAAATTTCAGCCCAAGATCAGCAGCAACCCCATACTTATCATAAATGGAGAGAGAAACCATTTGGATGGGAGGATCCAATCTCTCCGTGCAGCCCCAACACATTGTATGAACCGGGGGTTGAGGATCTTTTTGAGCTAATTAGATTGGCTCATTTCATTTGGATGATAGCATGGGTGTGGAAGTCACTCATTGGGAATAATACTTCCCATTTGTATCATCACTCCTACCTTGAGGAGGCCATGGGACAGCAAGGAGGTTTCCACTTACACATTCCACCTTTCTATGACATGAGCCATATGGTTTTGCATGCTTGGGAGGAAACAATGGAGGGAAGATTCGTAGCAGATCATTTTCAGTAGTGGCGGGGACTTTTGATGAGGAGGCCACAAGAAGAGGAGGGGAGGACTTTTCTCTCCTTACACATTTGCTTGAGGACAAACAACATTTTGGAGGGGAGGACTGTAATATTCCAAAATTTTAGCCTTCAAGCTAAATGGAATATTAGAGTTGTTTTATCACTAGGTAGGTGAATAAATGGGTAGGGAGGCCCATTAACCTCTTTGGAAGGATCAATAACATTCCTAATGTGAAAGTAGGAAGGATAAGAAACTAAATTGAGCACACTTTGGTGTGAACAGAGATGAGATCATGTTGATTCAGTCAACTTTGACCAAGTCAACAAAACTATCTAGATGCATTGAATCTCCTTGATGAACAACGTAGTTTTGGTGGAGGACAACTTGCATGAGCTTGATGACACATATGGATGGGACCCAATGTGAAGAGGTTCACATGCTATTTATGGAGAGGATGGGAACCTTTGTTAGGCATGATTTTGATTATCATTTGATATTGGTCTGTTTAGACTTGGCTTCCTCTTGCTGTTTAGCAGGGTTGCAGTGCTGTTTAGCACAGGGTGTTCCCGAGCGGGAATCCCACCTATTCCCTTGAGAGGCCCCTTGGGAGAGCTCTGTACTATATTAATCCACATCCAGGCTTGAGGAAAAGCACCATTCTTCAGCCCCAGCTTTATTTCTGTAAAATAATAGTGCTGTGTTGCAGGGTGTTGTAGTGGAGGTTTGATAACACCACTTCCGGATCTGTTTCTTAGTAGAGGGTGCCTTCCTTCTCTTGAGAGATCAGCTAGGAAGAGTTCCAGGATAATTTCACATATTGGCAGTAGTCCAGAATATTTCTCATCTCCTACAGTGTAGTCCCTTGCAGGAACTGTGTCATTTTGCATAGATTTGCTGCAAGAGGGTTTAGACCCTTGTTTTGAGCTAGTTTCCTTAGAAAAGGGCCAACCCTACTCCCGAAAATCTAGAAGAAGGGCTATTCATCCATATTTTTTATTATTCAGCTATATTTCTGTAATTTTTCAGTAAGAATACATTTTTCAAAGTTGAATATTCATATCTGCTCTTTATACATCAAGCTTTCAAGAAACCCTTGTCGGGTTGACTTTATAATGTATTAAGGAGGCTAGATATCTATTTTCTTGGCATACTGCTCAATAAAACTCTAGATCCATGATTTTCTATCTTATTTTTGTAGAAACCCTCATAAAATAACGCTATCATGTGCTTTATAAATTCTGCATAGCTTAAGTCATGGGGTTTGGCCATTTTTAAGCTGATTTAAGGTCGGGAGGTCTGTTTAACTTATCATAAGTTATTTTTTATGTTCCTCTTTTGTATGTGAGGGAATTATTACATTTTCTAAGGGATCCAACCATTATTTATGCCTGTTAAAATGAAAATCTACAGAAATAATGTTTTCAGGGTCAAATTGCTGCATTTTCCCCACTTAGGAGGATGTAGAAGCGCTTATTTTTGCTTCTGATTCATTAATTTGATGGCTATGTGTTTCTCAATAGATTCTATGACTTAATTTCACCCTTATATTCAATTATTGTCCTTATACACTGCTTCATTCCCATTTTTGGATATTACAGTCACGAGGACAACAAGCCTCCCCTTCGGTTCCTCCCAATGTTGCACCTATCCAACCGACTGTGTTCACCAATAATTTCCCCCAGCAAGGATTGGTAGCTACCCAAACCCCTAAAATTTAGGCAGCCACTCAACCTTCTCCATATATTACCTTCGATTACCAGATTCTCATGATGAAATATGACCAACCCATTACTGTTGACCTCAACCTTCAGACCCTGTCCCGTCAGTACAACAAACCCCCCACTACGTCTACCCCCAAGCCCCCTTCTTCAGGTCCCACAGAGCCTCTTTCAACACCCAATGGCCCTTTACTGATCCCCTAGCCTAAGGCAAAGATTCATACCAAGATCCCCAAGGGTCCATTACACTGAAATGATGCTTCTGGTAAAGCTGCCCATTCATATAGTATATTAGATGACTTGGCACAATCCCTTGTTTCCATTTCAATGCTAGAAGTCCTTCAGTCATTCCATTCACATCTAAAATCTCTACTAACTACCATGGGCATTATGGATCCTTCATATGATCATTTGATTGTCTTCGATGTTGATCGGTCAGAACATCCCCCCCTTCTTGTCTCCATCACCTTCCAAATCCATATCAAGATCTGGAATGCCAACATATCCCATTGTATCATTGATGAGGGGGCATCCGCCTGTGTGATTTCCTCTTCGATTTTGAAGAAACTCAGATCTCTTGAGTTGGCCCCTTCCACTATCCCTCTCCGAGCATGCAATGGCCACTCTTCCCAGCCCCTATGCATGTTCCACAATTGTCCTATTACTCTTCTGGGCAAGACTGTTTGTGTTGACGTATAAGTCACTGATGCCGCCTTAGACTAAAACATCCTATTGGGTCATATCTACACTTATGCGATGTCTTATGTCCCATATGCGGTTCACCATAAGATGTGCTTTCCTCACAATGGAAATATTTTCACCATCGACTAGTTGACATATTACGAACCGAAGTCTTAGACCTCCCCTGAGTCCATCATCTCTTCAGTGGCCAATAAAAAAATAGTCAAACCTCTGACTAGTGTTTCACCTGGAGTATACAAATACTCCTCTTTTCTTGGTTCATTCCCTGATCCTTCTCCTCCTATCTCTGATCCTAGCTCATCGAACATTTGCATGATGCAATCGTCTCAGTCCAACCCCAAATAGACTAGTTCGACTAGTCAGCATCCTCGCCCTTCGTAACCTGCTCCTAGCACCTCGACTCAGCCTTCAGGACCCCCTCCTCAAGGCTCCTCATCTGCAGCTGGTATCCATGAACCTATCTACCCTCCTAGAATGGTTCCTCTTGGCCTTAACCATCTTCGAGCTCTCCTGCCTAGCCATTACCCCTTTGGTCAGATACCATTTATGTCTCCCACTCCTGGAGTATTTTCGATACCTATTATGGCTACCTTGTCTCTTCCCAACATGACCGTAGGGATCCCAATCTGGTACATTGATGCCCCAGCCACTATCCCACCTGGTCAGCCCAAACCTTATACTACTTTGACCCCAGTTCAATCGGTCCCCATGACCCCTATCTTTGCTTTTGTGCCTCATCCACCTGAACAGGAACCTACTCTTGTTGCGAAATCTTAGGGCGACGGGGGGCAAAGCCTGCAAGAAGGCACCTAAGGAAAAGGCTGCCCAAACAACTACTATGCCTCCTTAGCCTCCAAAGCATACCACCTGGTGTGATTTGTGTGATGTTGTTAGTCATGCCACCCATACGCACCTGCCTACAAGGCGTGGTTGGAAAACACCCGAGGTGTAGGGGCGTGACAGTTGGTATCATTTATTGTAATTTCAATAACTCTCAAGATAGAAGGACATATCAAGCTAACCATGGAGGAACTATAAATTTCTCTGATACCAAATGTTTTGTAACCAGCTCCAAAAATAGAAGAAAAGAGATATCAACGCCTTAGAAATAAGACACTTCGAGGGGGAAACCTCCAATACATTACATAAATGAACAATTCTTGGATGATCCATCTATATAAAACCTCCTTTTCTATATATAGGAGTCCATGGGGCCATAATGTAATCCTAGTGGGCCACAATGTAACCTTACCACTCCACAATAATAATTTAAGGGCACAATAATAATAAAATGGGGGTTACAAGGGTACAATAATAACAATAAGGGGGTTACACTAACAACAACAAGGGACTATACTAGTAATATAGGGACCTAACATGGTCAAAAAAAAATTTCCAGAGTCTGATATCCAAGAGGTCTATGCCACTATACCCAATTCAGTCTCAAAACTAAAGTCTTTGTGCACAAATTAGCCATGTGCTTTGTGTGATTTCCATGGCCACTACACCCACCTCTGTCCTTGCCTCGATGACTACCATGCCTCTTTAGAAGCAGTCCACCAATTCGAGGCCAAGCACAATGATTCCCCCTCTCACTTGTTTGTGAGTTTTTCTTCAGCCGAACCATAGGTATTGCCTGCTCCCAATTACATTCCCCCTCCCAATGTCGAGAGGACGCAACCTATGGCCACCATTTTCTACCTATCATCATCCGTGAGACCCACAGTGTAAGATCCATCTGGGATTTCCCCTTATTTTTTTCCTGACCTCCCTTTAGTGATCACCCTAGGCTCAACATTGGTAGATCCCTTATCTGCTTACTCTTCCTTCACCCCCCATGACGATGCGCATTTGAACCTTTCTTCTCATGATGATCAGTTAGGTAGCTCTACCACGTCATGTGGTCTCCCTTCCTCTAGTCACCCCATCTTCCATTATGATGAGGATATTATGGAAGCAATGACCACCCCCAAATTTCTATGGGATGATATGCACGATCGTGTGTACTTCCTCTCGTAGTTGTCCCATGACCAATATGCTATGGAAACAAAAGTCTTCATTAGTGATGAATTCAATTGGTTTATAAATACCATTCGTGCACCCGATGATTTCGAAGAAGGAAATATGGCCAATATCTCTCCTATCATTAAAATCAACATTTTTGACAAACCAAGGGTAGAAGAAAACATTACTTGGGGTGCCCAATGCACCCTGAAATAAATTGAGGCTTACACCAAGCTATTCAAGGAATTACGTGATGTTTTCTCCTATTCCTATTCATAAATTCTTAGACTTTATCCCGCCATTGTCGAATTCCATATCAATACATGGGCCGATGTCAATCATGTCCGTCAAAATTTGAGACCCATTAATCCTTCCAGATGACAGGATGTCAAAGCTGAAATTGATAAGCTCAAGCAGGCTGGTGTTATCTATCCCATTGAATACACCACTTGGGTGTCCAATCCAGTTCCCATTCTCAAGAAACAAGGCACCATCCATTCTACCTTTCACGACCAAAACAAAGCTTGTCCCAAAGACAACTTCCCTACACCATTCATTTACCAAATCATTGATGAGTGTGCAGGGCATGAGGTTCTATCCTTCATGGATGGTTTCTCCAGATATAACCAGATCATTATCCATCGCTATGATCAATTTAAGACTACGTTCATTAGTTTGTGGGGATCCTTTTCTTATAGGGTCATGTCGTTCAGCCTTGTTGGGCTAGAATTGTGAGTTACGGATAAATCATGCTTCCCTAGATAGGTGCTAGTCTAGAACAATAGGTGAAAGACTATACAAATATTTTTCTTAACTCGGAATAGATACACAGAAAGGATTGGAGACTTGATCAGTCGCTTCCAAATGGCTCCTTCTGTCGCTTTTTTTACAGCTTCAAATTCAAGCGGTTTGTGTTGAATTCTTCTTGCAAGAAAGAACACTGAAATAGCAGAAGATGCAATAATATAGATGTCTAGTCAAGTTAGTTAGATAAATTAGTAATGCATAAACCATATACATCAACCAAGATCTTACAATATGGAAAATCAAAGCCAATATAGATGCATATAGGGAAAAATAAGCAGTACTCTTTATTGATGATAGAAGGAGAGGTTACAACCAAATGAATGATTTGAAGTCGCCCTTCTAGCAACGTCCCCAAGCCTCATCACAGTATAAATCTCTCCAGCATCATCTATACAAATCTAGCTCTCAATTGAAAATCATCTAGCATTTTTCTACTCAAATTCTTCCTTTCAATCACTTAGATCTGTGCTCAATTTATAGATGAATTGTAGATTGTTTTTCAATCAATGAATTTCCAATAATAGGCAAGTTTCCAATAATGCAGATGTCAAATGGACACTTGGATCTGAAGCTTGACACATGTGAACTCTTCTAGAAGGCACTGGCCAAGTGGAGATTCTGGAACAATGAGAATTTCGCTCCCAATGTGACCAATGCACCTGTGAATGTCGGGGAAGTTCTTTGTAGATCAGCCTTGCATGGGGCTACCTGCATATTAAATGCACTTAGGCCCCTTAGAGCCTACGTTGGTGAGCTCTCATATGTTATATAATAAGCTTCAAACGTTGGAAACCTTTGCTTGATGAAAGTCTTGCTTGATTTGTTCTTGTTCTTGTCTTAGGGCATGTAGCAACTGAAATGATAGGGAATGATAGACCCTTATTCATTGGTCTTGGAGATGATGCCCAGTTAACCAAGTCATTGGGAATGGTGCCCAAATTGACCTATAACAATTTCCCCCTAAAGCATGAGATCCAAATAATAAAAACATTTGACTGAGATGCTTTACACTGTGATGAGCTTGGAGATGAAGCGGAACGGTCACCTGCATCAATATTACAATACATTACATTATGATATATCCTCTTTGAACATAATTTTTGAGGGTAGGCATTCCCATATTCAGCACATAAAACAATCTAATAACATGCACATAATTCTGAAAGTCGTCTTCATTAGAATGTTGCCCAGATGCAGACATGCCTACAGATATAGGCCCATGTTTGGATGACAATCTGTATGTAAGGTCACCGTACAGATGATGCATACAACAATCCTGAAATCGCATCCCGGATGGATGAAACTAGATCCAGGGTCTTCTTATCTCATTCACTCGATCATTCGGGTAAAAGTCTAGCCATGCGAATATATGATTTGTAGTCGAACATGGAAAGACATCATTTGATTACCAGCCAATGATGTGAGCTGTTAACAAACAAGAGAGAGCCACCATTAATGAAAATGGCCCTCAAGGTATTGTAGTACATTTCATAAGGCGTGAATAGATGATCTGATGTCGAACACCAAACAAAATCTTTCGGTCAAAGGTCCAGAAGCGAGGACCTTGTCGATGCCGTAACAAGCCTCATGGTACTGTAATCTGATGTTTCTAAGTGAATTCCTAGATATTGATTTTTTGTCGACAGGAAGTCACCTTATTGCAAAACAGGAGTTACTAATTTCGGAGACAAGGGTATGACTTGATATAGAAATTTTTAGGGATGAAGTTCATGAGAATGAAGGTTTATGAGTATTGCAGAAGGATGAGTTTTAAATCACTGGATGACTTCTCTTGAACATATCGGCAACACTGTGATGAGTTGGCATCATTGACCCAAAAACGAAGTGAAGGTATGATGAACCATAGGTGTGAATGAACCGTCAAGATGATTACCTAACCCACATAGTCATGGAAATGGAGTGAAAGAAGTGTCATCTTCAAGAGTGACTTGCCACCAAAAATAATTCTTGCTCACTTTTCCCAAATTTTCCCCGGTCATTTTTTGACCAGTACCTATTTATTTTTTAACAAGCTTAAGGAGGATAACATTTTATTGATCTATAATTCAACCCTTCAGGTGAATAAAGTATCACTATTTAATAATTTAACGAGTCTAACAATGAATGAAACTCAATTTTTTCCATGATCGACAAGCTCGTCGGTATTTTATGTTTTAACGAGCTTGACGACAGTGATAGTTGGGTCCTTTTTGATATTTAGAGAGTTTGAAAAAGAGGGCGAAAGAAAACTCTATAAGTACTTTTTCATAAATTTGTCTCTTAGACCCGAAAAAGTGTAAAATAATATTTTAAAGAACCTCTTTGGTCATGTTTAACCAAGGTATTCATTTTTCATAAATAATCTATCTCAGTTCGAAAAAGGGTTAAACTTATACTGAGTAGATATCAATTCATTTACTTTAACGAGATTGAAAAGACAAGTGCTTGGAAATATTTTCACATTTTCAGAGTCTGAAAAGAGCTGAAAGAAGACTCTAGGGGTTCCTTTTTCACTGTTATCGAAGCTCGAAAAAGAGATAAAAGTGTGCTTCAAATCCTTTTTCGTTTTTATCAAAGCTCAAAAAATAAGGAGGAAAAGTATGCTTTGCGGTCAAGTCATTCTTTGAATAAATTTGCATGACTAATCTGTTCATCAGTTGTATGTCCTGTTTCAGAGCAACATCAAATGGATTACAAATACCTGTTTCATGATAAAAACATAATAAAACCATAGTAATAGTAATAAATTCAATTTTCAAATAATTAAATGACTATAAAAAGTAGTTTCACTATTCATTTTTACTATTCCATAGTTATCATTTTCATTTTGGAGCTCTGAACTTGATTTTTCCCCCGAACTTCAATCATTGATTGTGGTCGTTTCTGTGGATGGATTTCATCGTCGTTTGATCCAAGTTAGTACCATGAACCCCCTCTTCCCTTTGGTATTCATTTCATCTCCAATTTTTGCATATTTTTAGGGTTTTAAGGCCCCTAGGGTAAATTCTACCCAAAAGGAGGGCAACGCACCCCTGAATGTCGAAACCTGTGTTGCATAGCAGGTACAGTGAAGGGTACCTGCATATGCAATGCACTATCTCAGTTTAGGGAGTGCGTTGGGCGCAGTTCAAGTTTTTGGTTTTCATGTTGTGCCCAAAATTTTCCTTTTTTTTGCAATGAATGGAATCTGATGGATCTCATGGTTGTATTTCAGGTTTCCAGTGGATTATAATGACGATTACATGGAGGGAAAGAGAACATGAAGAACAAGATATGATTTCCTTGAATGATCTGGGTACTGTAAGAACCTTAAGAGATTGTGGACTACTTAAGTACTTCAAATTGTCGGGAATGAGGCAACAAATAGAACTCTTGGAGTTTTTAGTTCGAGCATGGGATCCGGCAATAGAGGCATTTCACATTAAAAATCAAGTGGTTCCCATAATAGTTGAGGATGTGTATTTTGTCACAAGTTTGTCGAGGAGAGGTTTGCCCATTTCTCTCACAGGGTCTACCGTTGGAGGAGAGACAATGAGGGATTATGTTATGCAGTATTGCTATCCAAGGGCAGAACCTAGAAAAGATGGAAAAATAAACATCTGGGATGTCAGGGATTTGCCTTTGAGAACCATCCTTTTCACTATTTCTAAACTTGTTGGCACCGTTACATTGCATGTAGCGAACAGATCGTATATGTAGTATGCACTAGAGTGTTTAGAGCCAACAGTCTTCAACTGGTCTGAAGTTGTTCTATCTCAGATAAAGGAACAACTAAACAAATAAAAGGGAGGAAGGAAGAAGAATTTCAGTTATGGTTCAATCCTTATCTCCTTTGCTTTGGAATGGATTCCACTGATGCAACCACATGTAACACTAGATATATCTAGTCCTAGAGATCCTCGAATGCATAGATGGGTAGAACTCATGGGTCGGCATGCAGGACAGTCGACTGTTGTGTTCTCCACTGCATTCTTCACCTGGTTCCAATGAGAGATCGTCGCCATCGATGAGTATGCATACGCAGATGTTGACTTCCCAGGAGATCCAGATTTAGTATTACCAGAAGGCGCTCAGTGGGGTGCAATGGGTAAGAATGTTTTGACCATGTTTTTTTTTTCTAATTTTATACAATGTCTTTTTGTTTTGATTTCTTTCCAAGACTAAACTAAATGTTTGATGTAATGCAGATATCGGTCGCGTTCAACCAATAGAGGAACCAAAGCGCAAACCAGATGCGTCAACAAAGAGGGCTGTCAAGAGAGCATTCCTTCAGGACCTTGATATGGCTAAGACTCTGGCTGAGCTTCAGCATCACATAGAGGGTTTTACCTTTAGAATTTCATATTTCTAGGTCGAAGAGTTACCCATGTGACTGTAGTGACACACTATTAGGGTTCCTAACCGTTGGATGCAGTTGCTCCGTAGGATTGCTAGATCTATAGCATATTACCATGAGCACCACTAGTTTACTTATGACATTTTACATACATTTTGAGGTTATATGACCAATGTGTCTTGGGCACAAACTTTTTAAAAACCTATAACTATCTATCTAAATGATTTCAAAGTTTTTCCTATGTTTATTGTGCAATCCTATTCAATGATGTGAATGTTTTCTTTACATATGTCACAAATGTTTGTCTAAAACTTGATTAGCTAATGAATTAGTCAATGCATTCAAATTTCTAGAAATATTTTGATATTGAATGAAATCAAAACGTCTTTCCAAAAGTCGAACTCTTAGGAAAAATATAAGAAGTGATGGATTTCTAACAGTATAAACACTAGTAAGTTGTAATACCATGAGTTGTGATTCTAAGCTTATGATTATACGGTTAATACCAAATGAAATAGCATCAGAGATAAGTTCAATCAATGCACTATAGTTAGCGATATTGTTCATCGATCTACTAATACCAATCCCTTGAAAACTCACTAAATCACCATTCGGAGTGAAAATGGCCCACGCTGCAGAGGATAGATTCTGAATACTACGACTAGCACCATCAGCATATCCAAAAAATGGTTCTGAAGATTCATACATCTGTGATGAAATTTTAAAGTGGATTACTAATGTCAAGAAAACTCTAAAAAAAAATCAAGATATTGAATGAAAATCAATAGCATATATACAATATAATACAAAAAACTACTACGCTCATGATTAAGCATAGTAACGTTTCAAATAGAACCCATTTCTAGGCTATGCCAATGGAATTCCATCATAATCAACTAACTCGTAGGCACCCTTAGCAAGAACTCTTTTGACAGTATAGGGGCCATGCCACAATGGCTCGAATTCCCCTATACCTATTACATCAGCTTCTTGATCATAAAGAAGGACCAAGTCGCCCTTTGAGTAGATGTGAGGATGGACATTTTTGTCGTATTACACATTTATACGTCTCTTATGCACTTCGTTGGCCAATTGGGCTTCACGACGCGTTTCATCAAGATGGATGAGGTTAAGGAGACACACTTCGTCTTCTGAGGTGTTCGGTAACAAGTCTATCGCAAGTTTTAACGATGATATTTCACATTGGATTAGTAAGATAGCTTCTAGACCATACACCAATTGAAAAGGAGTAAATCCAGTTGTGTTTCTCACCGAGGTTCAATACGCCCACAAGGCAGAGTACAGGATCAAATTCCAGTTCCTTTCACGGACTCCTCTCTTTCGTTGAAGCATTTGTTTAAGAATTTTGTTAATAGCCTCAACTTTTCCATTTGACTGTGGATAATAAGGAGTAGCATTATCATGTGACAATCCTAACTTAGCAGTCAATTCAGACATCGTGTGGTTGAAAAAATTATTCCCATGATCTGTAACTACGGCCTGTGGGACCCCAAACCATGCAATAATGTGATTAAAGAAAAACAATGCAACTTTCTATCCTATGTTGTTGAATGTAGGCATCGCTTCGGCCCATTTGGTAAAATATTCAAATGCGACAATAATATATCCATGTCCCCTCGACAAAGGAGGGTTACAGGTCATGAATTCAATACCCCATTTCATAAATGGTCCCGCAGAGACAACAGGATGCATTGCCACTGGCGATTTGCGGATCTTACGATAAAAAATATAGCACGCATGACAACTTCTGACTGCGAGGATGCAATCTCAAAAAATACTAGGCCAAAGTAACCAACACGGAGTATCTTCTGTGTGGTAACATATCCAGATAAATCTCCACCACAAGCCCCAGCATGACAATCATTTAACACTTTTTCAGCCTCCTCATGAGTGAGGCACCTCCTTAAAATTTTATCGACACCATGACGATAAAGTATATCGTCGATGATCAAACAATCTTTGGCTTGGTATCGAATACGTCGTTGTTCAGAGCGAGAGGTATTAGGTCAAAAATTTTGGGTTTGGAGATAAATGATGAAATCCCCATACCAAGGATCAGATGATCTGATCAGAAAAAAATACTCGTTAGGAATTGATGGTTCTGACATAGTTGCAGTGCTATCAGAGGGAAGGTCACAAAGAATCTCAGCCAAAACTAAATACTTATTTGACTTGGATTTGATGAATTCCAAATCAAATTCCTGCAAAATGCCAATCCATTTTGAATATTTCCCCCCCAAAAATTCACATGATAAGATATAAGTCATGCGGTTGAAATCTGAAACTATTGTTTTTCTTCAGAGTAGGATATAATGACGAAATCTTTGGACAACTTGTATAGTTGCCAAGGCAATATTTTCCATGTACGAGTACTTAACTTCTGTATCATTGAGATTATGACTCAAATAATAGATCAGATGTTCAATTCCATATTCTACTTGGACCAATACCATAGCGATGGTCATTTCAGCCACGACAATATATAGGAAATAATCATTTTGATAATTAGGAGGATACATTAATGATGCTCAGACAAGAGTGTCTTTGACAGCATCAAAAGAAGCTTGCGAAGCTTGGTCCCAATGGAAGGGAACCCCCTTTTTCAATAATTGAGTAAATCCTTTATCCATTTCAGCATAGTTTGTAATGAACCTTCTCAGGAATTTGCCCTTTCCTTGAAGTTTCTATATTTGAAGTGAATTTGATGGTGCAGGAAAATCAAGAATGGCCTGTACCTTCAGTGGATCTATTTGAATTCCTTCTTTTGAGACTACGAATCTGAGCAATCGACCAGAACCAAGACAAAACACACGTTTATGTGGATTGAGGCATATTTTGTAGTGTCGGCAGTGTAAGAAAATGGCTCTTAAATGCATAGGGTGATCAGTCCGATTTTGTGAATGCCTTGGTAAATCGTCTTGATATGGTTGAACAATGTGCTTGATGTCGTTGAAAGCATAATCCATTTCTCTTTGAAAAGTTTCCCTAGTGTTTTTTAAACCAAACGGAATTTTCCAATATGCGAATGTGCCCTAGGGACAAATGAATGTTGTCTTATGTTGATCATCTGGGTGGATATTGATTTGATTGTAGCCAGAAAATCCATCCATGAATGAAAATATTTCGCATCCAGCACAATCATCAATAATGTGGTCAATAAATGGAGTAGGATAGTTGTCTTTTGGACAAGCCATATTCACATCCCGATAATCGACACACACTCTAATGGTTCCTTGTTTTTTCATAACAAGAACGATATTGGAAACCCACTCACTTAGTGGAACAGGGTAAATAAAACTAGTACACAAATTTTTTCAACTTCTGCTTTAATGGCATCAACTTTCTTTGGACGAACAGGACGAAGCCATTGGTGCAGCGGTTTGACATCAGGATACATATTAATAGTGGGTTCAACTATACTAGTATCTATGCCTAGCATTTCCTCGTAAGACCAAGCGAATACATCACAAAATTTACGAAATAAAGAGCGATATGAATCAAGTTCTGATGGGGAACAAGATACACCAACATGAATATTTTCTACAATGCCTAGTTTGGTCGAAATATCGATAGAAATGGTTTCTTCAATATTTGATAAATTTTGCTAGGAATCGATTGCATTAATTGGTAAAGAATTCGAAAAGAAAGTTTTGATGGATGGGTGATATAGTTTTCTAATATTTTTTTCTTCATAATCAGGAATATGGGAATGATGATGATAATCTTCCCATGGTTCTCCTTTTGACATCATAGCTTCCAAAATATTTTCATTTGTCAAAAACTTTGAGGAAAATGGATCAGATGGAGTACCAAAATCTAAGGAATGATCAACCCAAACACTCGGCGACGCTGATTTTGAATTTTCCACCCAAGCCAAATAGATTGATTGCTATGCCAGCTCAATAGGATTGGGCAGTAAAAATTTATCCAATGTAGAAATTTCAGAATCACCCGTACTCTCCCTTAAGCCAGATGGAGTGGAAGAGATCATGTAGCAGGTCTCTATACTTGCAATTTTTGTCAACGTCATGGGCAACAGTAATTCAAAGGTTCCCATAAGAGTGGAATCCTTTAAGAGTGCTACACAAATGTTATAAATTTCTAGTTGGGGTAAGTGACCAAATGGAACGCTTCCAATTCCCTGCGAAGTGGAGGCAAAAAAGGATAATTTTTTAATGATTGTGATTGTACCTTTATGTGGAAAGGAAATCATTATAAAGTATGTAGAAACAATGGCAGTCATTGCATATACCTATGGTCTTCCAAGTAAAATATTATAGTCAAGGGTTCGTCAACAACCTCGACATCAATATTCACTGTTTTTCCGCCTAGTTCAACATGAAGTTTATTGATAATACCACAAGGTTTATATGTTCTTCCATCAAAATCCTTTAATGTCGTTTATGATTGTGATATCACGATGAGCCAAGTGACTTCCAATAGTTTAGAGACATAATGCATGTAGATTCTCCCTCATCAATAATAGTGTGATGAACAAGGTGATTGAGAACATTTACTTGTATGGAGAATGCCAATTCTGCTGGTAGCTACAGTACATAGCCCGTATGATTAAAGACGACAAGATTAGAATCAGTCCGATCAATTCTACCAATGGCCAACAATAAAGACTGCTTCTGGGAGGGAAAATTCTGTAATACCTCAAGAGTAGACATAACTGAAGGGGATTGAGCCAAATATTCAACTATATTATAATTTTGTGCAGCTCTTGCTCAAGGATTATATGTCGATTTATGAATTACTCCTTTTGGTGACTTCATTTTCAATTCAGGAATAACAGTAGGTGGTACTGATTTAGTAGATGGATTCATTGTTGAGGTAGTAGGTTGATATGTGGTCGAAATACCATAGTCTTTATTACACGTTGACACCAAAATATCTTGTGAAGGTTTTGTGGTGGATAACATTAACACTTGGGAACTAGGAGCTGGATCCGTAGCAACCAAATTAGTGTCTAGATTTGGAAATGCGTCTGTCAACACAACTAATGCATGGGAAGCCTTGATGATTTTTGAGACTTCATCATGGTGAGGAAAATCCCTAACAAAGTGTTCCTCATTATAGATTATGCATGGATAACGTGGTTTCCATGGTCTAGACGGTTGATCAAATGATCTTTCCTGCGGGTTAGAAGTTTTCTTTTTCTTTGATTTCCCCTTTCTCTTACTTCCTAGTTGCTTTTCACTTTTTCCTTTGTCAAATGACACGACATTAATTTCGGAATTAGGAGAAGGATCAGATGCAGTAGCATGGTGTGTTTTTGTAGTGCCTATCAAGCCGTCTCTGGAATGAGAGTCCTTTATTTGAGGAGGAACATTGAAATTATATCGCGGCGCATTAGGAATTTTTTCATAGAGCGTACCGGACTGAGTGTAAATCAAGCCCAAATATTGGGCACGAGCAATAACTTTCTCTTTTGTGACGATGCCACCCTTAGCCACAGCCTCAGTTATAGATGGTAACAGGGACTTAATGAACCATTCAGCAAGGAGCTGATCCGGAACAAATGTCTTAACCATTTGTCGATGATGATGCCACTCATGAATATGATCAGAAATGTGAGTAGAATTAGTTTGTTTGAAGTTGTTCAAGAGTTTTGTTCCAGTTTCATATTTGATCGGTAACTGGAAATGGGTCAAAAATATAGTATCTAGGGTAGTGAAATTGTCAAAATAAGCTCTAGGTAACTCATTGTACCATTTAGCAACCAGACCTGTAAGTATACACTAGAAAAGACGTAGTCGAATAGAATCATCATTCAGGGAATTTGATGAACACCATAAATGATAAGTCATGACATGAGTCAATGAATCTTCTCCAGGGTTTCCATTGAATTTAGGAATATCAGAGGGTAATTTATGTGGTATCACCGGCCACCAAGGAGCATAATTTATAGGATCATTGGTTAACCGGTTTAAATATGGTAATTCCAAGGTTGCAAAAAAAGACAACCGTTGATTAACGTCAGGTTGAGCATAGCCAGGGTAAGATGGAATTGTTGGAGAAATGGGCCTTTGAGCACCAGCATACGAAATATGATGCTAGTAACCCAGATAGGGGTTGTTTTTCATAGCAAACACTTGAGGATTATGTTGACCAAAACCTGAATAGGTTACCTGTTGAAATGAAGTTTGAGTCATTTATGCCTGAGGTTGCCAAGGGGTCTATCCACCATTGTTATAACCCAAATTAGTATAACTTGGATTCGGTTGATATGTATAACCAGGTTGTGGTTGTGACATCCCATAAAATGGTACATCAACTTTTGAATAAATGATGCCTGATACAAGTGGTTGTAAATTAACCAAAGGATTTTGATTCTGTGGAGCCAAAGTTTGATGATATTGAGTCAAAGAACCCGCTTGATAAGGTTTATGTACAATATTTTGATTCTGTAACAGGGGTACAGATGTATTAACAAGTGGTAATGAAGTGGGTGTAACAGGTTGAACCAGTTGATATGAATGTACAACCATTTGTGGTTGGATAGGAAGAGTGGGCTGCCATTGATAAACATTCATGTCAACATTAGTTTGACCAAAAATTTACGAAGTACTGTCATATTGGGTGACCAAATGTTTCCCCCCAACATAAGGAGGATAATAAGACAGAAAATATGGTTCCCTGAATGTTGGGAGTCCAGCTGATATGGTATTTAAAGGAATTGACCCAAAAGGACCAACTTGATACTACCCTGATGAGGTATGTAATGAATCAAGTTGTTCAGTACTAACGATATGAATACCAGTTAAAATACCAGATGATGACATTGGTAAAGACAATGGTCTTGAAGATGCACTAGAGAAAGTGCCAGATAATTATTTGTAACCTATTGGGACCGAAGGGCCACCATTCAAATATGACTCTGGTGAACTTGTGAACATTGACAGAGTAGCGAGGGCAGGAGCTAACATAATTGGAACAGCAGGCCGAACCGAAGATATGGGTTCAGACATGGTTGTTTGACCAAATGTATTCCCTTGAAAATCGATAGAAGATTGAATGGGTAGAGGATCAACAAAAGTAGATGGAAACGATTGAGGAAAAGACTGGTACAAGTAAAGGTCCCCCCCCCAAAATGGGTTGGAGTTAAAGGTGTATCATCTTGTGGGATTTATTCAATCGCAATTAAACCAAGTGGAAGAATTTCACCATTAGACCCACAATATATTTCATACAGTTGACTGTGTGATATATGAGTTTCAATGGCTACAGAAGTTTGTTGGATGACAAAGGTAGGAACAACTACCATTTGTTCGACTTCTAGATTCAGATGTGCTGGAAAAGAAGAGAGAGGGTCTGGATCAATTTATGTTTGAACAACGTCGGTTCTAGGAGGTATGGTCTCAGCGATTGGATGGATCGTGACAACAGGTAATTGTGAAGAATCCATTTCGACAATAGTAGATGAACCGGGATGTGTACAAATAAATTGAGATAACTCTGGATTATTGGAAAATGATGTTTCACCAGAGGTATGGATTTTACTTGATTCAGCATATTGTGATCAGCTTCGCCTACCAGAAGTAACTTCTAGCGGTACGTGTGGTTTTAAAGCTAATCTACATGAACGATGGGGGACAGGATTTTGTTCTTCCACGATTACTGATTTATTTTAACCAAAAAACAAATAAACAAAAAGAGGGTAATACTAGGCAAAAGGGTTTACCAAGAAACTCTGAACTGCAGAATACCTCCTGGCGAACCAAGAAGTACAGGCAGGAAATCTCCCTGAATGTTGTGTTAGATGTATCACAATTTCAAGGTAACTGACTCAGTTCACTATGGATGGATAGCACCTAAACTTTTTCCTCCCAAATATACTTGAAGGTACATGGAGGCCCAAGTCCATATTAGCGTTGTCTGATGTAAAACCGCACATTGAGAGCACCCCTTTATACTTATCGTACTGTAACACCACCCGATATACCCGAAAGTACGTGGATGAGCTACGATATACTTACGTACGTGGAGTGAGGTATCACACTCGGAATGTACACAGAAAAGTTAACGACAGCTACTATGTTTTACAACGTTGGAACACGTCTTTAGCCTAGACCTTCTAAATGTTATCGTTATGGTTCCAATGCTTTGTTAGGTAAATTGAGGTTAATTTTATGTTGATCTTGCTTACAATTTTCCTTTCAAATTTTCATCGTGATGATGTGTATGAAATTCCTAAAATGCAAGCTAAGAATGATAAACAATATTTCAATTTCAATTTCTTCAATGAAAAACCTAGCTACTAAGGGAAGAGAGCAAATAATTTGTGAGCAAACAAATCAATGAACAAAAAAAACCAATGAGCACAAACTAAATACAGATTTCCTAATGTTCCTTTTGCAAAACACACATAAAATCCTACATGCAAATGAAAATTTTTCTTTTCAGTTTATTTAATGTTATGAATGCAGAAAAGAAACTAGGTGCCCTAAATCAACAATTCAAATGCTTTTTACTTTCAAGAAACGAAGAATACAAACAACAATTTCTCTTTTGAGGGAAAAACAAGGACTTCAAAAACAATTTCTCCTATCAAGGAAATGAAGATTTTACGAAAATTTCCTATTTTGAAAGCAAATGATTCTTAATGCGGCCATAAAAAGTACTTTGAAATCAACTTGTAAATGATAAAGAAAAACTTTTTAAACAAACATTGAATAAATTTTCAGTCAAAGGAGGAAGAAGTATATAGAGTCACTGGTCAATATGAGAAGCAAACTTTTCAAAACACAGCAAAAAAAAAACTGAAGAAAATTGCAAAGGAAAATTCAATGGAATTTAGGTTTTTTCAGAAGTCAATGCAGTCTCCAAAGGGAGACAGTGCTCTTCAACGTAGGCTAGGAAGGGAGACAGTGCTCTGCAAAGCACTGTGTGATGTCTAAGGGTGCGTTGGGCGCAATATAGAAAGAAAAATGCTACTGTTTAACTCACTAACTTTGTTAATTTGGCTTTGAAAATTTTTAATCTTGATGAGTAACAAATACTGGGTGGATAAACAAAGCAAATCAGAGGCTTAAACACCTAGAACTAAGAGAAATTCTCCCTAGTGGAGTTGCCAGTTTGTTGGGCCAGAATTGTGAATTATGGATAAATCACGCTTCCCTAGATAGGTGTTAGTATAGAAAAACAGGTGAAAGACTATATGACTATTTTTCCTAAATCAGAATAGATATACAGAAAGGATTGGAGGCTTACTTGATCAGTCACTTCCAAATGACTCCTCCTTTCGCTTCTGTTGCAACTTCAAATTCAAGCGGTTTGTGCTAAATTCTTCCTGCAAGAAAGAACACTGAAACAGTAGAAGATGCAATAATATAGATGTCTATTCAAGTTAGTTAGCTAAATCAGTAAAGCATAAACCATATACATCAACCAAGATCTTACAATATGGAAAATCAAAGCCAATATAGATGCATATAGGGAAAAATAAGCAGTACTCTTTATTGATGATAGAAGGAGAGGTAACAACCAAATGACTGATTTGAAGTGAACCTTCCAGCAACGTCCACGAGCCTCATCATAGTATAAATCTCTCCAGCAACAACTATACAAATCTATCTCTCAATTGAAAATCCTCTAGCATTTCTCTACTCAAATTCTTCCTTTCAAGCACTTAGATATGTGCTCAATTTATAGATGAAGTGTAGGTTTTTTTGCAATCAATGACTTTCCAATAATAGGCAAGACATGTTTCCAGTCATGTAGATGTCAAATGGACACTTGGATCTGAAGCTTGACACATGTGAACTCTTCTAGAAGGCACTGGCCAAGTGGAGATTTTGAAACAATGATAATTTCTCTCCCAATGTGACCAACGCACCTGTGAATGTCGGGAAGTGCTTTGCAGAGCAGCCTTGCATGGGGCTACCTACATATGCAATGCACCTAGGCCCCTTAGAGCCTACATTGGTGATCTCTCATATGTTATATAATAAGCTTCAAACCTTGGAAACCTTTGCTTGATGAAATTATTGCTTGATTTGTTCTTGTTATTGTCTTAGAGCATGTAGAAACTGAAATGATAGGGAATGATAGACCCTTAGTCATTGGTCTTGGATATGATGCCCAGTTAACCAGGTCATTGATAATGGTGCCCAAATTGACCTATAACAGGCCTTAAGAATGCTAGAGTCACTTTTCAGCGGGCCATGTTGTTAGTCATCAATATTTTTTACATGTCGTTGATGACTAGATTCCTTAGCTGAGTTTTCTAAAAGCTAATCTCAATCTGTCAATTTGTCATCTAGAAAACACCCCAAACAAATTTTTGTCCTCCTACCCCTCCCTATCAATCTATTATGAGAACAATCTTCAGTTTTCAAGTCATATCTCGCTTCAGCAAAGTCTCCCTGTCTATAGCTGTCATAAATTCGCTTCTCTGCTATCATTTTCCCTTGTTTCTCATGCCATTCACTATCCGAAAGTTGACAAAGTTTCTGCTCCTTTGTCCCTGATCATCTTGTCTTATGACAATCTGATCATGCCTAAGAAAACACTCAGAATCTGTGACTATTGTCTCTAAGTTAGATAGTGGTGTTTAGGGAGTTTTTCCTTGGCTAAAATATCCTAAGCCAAAAATCCTGTGTCTAGTACCAGTCAGCCATGAATATTTCCCTATTTTGCAAAAAAACCCTTGTCTATCCCTAGGTCATGCACCGCTAAGAGGTCACTTTGTCTCATTTAAGAAGAAGTTCAACAAATATCCAAATCAGGAAAGGATGAGGATGTTTATTGTCTGAAGAAATATGCTTAGATCAGGCGAAATCTTCATCAAACACCAAAGGAGCTCTCCAAGGTTCAAAAGCATATGTTTTTACATCTCTGCAGGGGTGTAATTGAATGATGATCAATGTGCAAATGGAGGCAAAGGATCAACTAAAAAATTTTCTCATACTGAAATATTTTGCCTTCAATAATCAGATGGAGATCTGTAAAGTAAAGCGCAACAAGTGTACATGGTTTAAATCCAAAGGCTACCTGAAGATCAGAGATCATTCCTCAAGTCAAATAGACACAAAAGACCAAGTGATGCTGATCAACAGTGCTCCATATTCACCTCCAAATTCAGTGTTGCATATTCTTTCCAAAAGGTATCATCATGAAAGGCATAAGAGGACAGCTGCCTCTTATGTCACCTTGAACCTGGGATATGAAAAATTAGTCAAAGACAATTTCAATATACCTCTGAAAACACAGTCAAGGGAAAAGATAGCTCAATGATGTCTAGCAGCAAACACTCTCCATATACAAATCACATTTCTTCTGGTCTTGTGTTCACAGTGATATTTTACAAAAGGTTATATACATCTTAGACAAGGCCTCATAAAGCAAGAGGACATTAGTTTCAAGTGATTTTATTAATGATAAATGTCAAATTCCACTTTGTTTCCTATTGGAATTCTTCAAACAAACATACAGAGCAAGATACAGTGTTGAAATAGATGAAGATTTTGTGTTTAATATGACCTCCTTCAAATAATAAGTAGATGGTTAGAAACATAGTGGTAGAAACCTCCTTCAAAGAGAAAAGGGTTAGAAACAAATGATGGAACCTCCTTCATATAAAAGTAGAGGGTAAAAGACACATTGTTGTGACCTCCTTCACTAATAAGCAGAGGGTCAACATGTTTTTAAGTAACTTCAGGATTTGTTTTGCGCCACCTCCTCCAAAGATGAACAAAGAATGCATAGAAGGGTTTAAAATTTTGTGTTTGATAAAGTCTCTATTGGTAAGACCAATTTAGAAACAGTGGTGAAACAAATTAGAGTTCATAGATTGAATGACCTTTTTCATATCACAAGCAAAAGGTTGACATGCTGGTGTTAAAGGCCTATGATATTATGTTTATGAAAACCTCCTTCAAAGGATAAATAATAGGTTATAATTTTGATTAAAACAGCCTCATCTGAATGGTAAAATTGGTAGACCAAGCTCTGTTTCTAGTCACTTCTACAAACTGGTATAAAGATGCATTCACACAGAAGGTGTATGTGAAAAGTGCATTTTTATTTTATAGATCCATTATGGTTTGTCATAACTAATCTCTACAAATGATGAATGAAGGGCAAGCACCAAGAATAACTTTTCCAAGCTCATTTAAAAAACAGAGGGCACATTGTTAAGATAGGTGAAACTTTCACTGTTTGAGGGCCTCCTTCACAAAAAGAAAAGGGTAATCTCTCCAAAATATTTGCACTATGAATCAGCTCATTCAAAGAGTTAAAAAGGTGATGAAGCCATAATTCATATTCAGACAAAGAGTGCTTCCATCAAATGATAGGAGACCAAGTCTTGGTGGATACAAGAAATTTGTTTTTTTGAGATATTCTCAATCAGAGGATAAATTGAAGTTTCGAGTTTAAAAGGCCACCCTCGAAAGGACTATGTGGCACAGTGTCTTATAAAGATAAGTTTTTGTTTAGAGGCCTCCTTCGTGTAAACCAGCTGAAGGTCAAGTCATGTTCAAAGACCTCCTTTATGAACAATTAGAAGACGAAACTGAAAGGAACTCCTTAATTCAAAAAAAGTGGATTGGCATAGTAGTTTTAAGATGGCTACAGTAGAGTTTTTATAGTGACCTCTTTGCAAAAAAATAGAGACAAACACATGGTTTAGGATCTCCTTCAATTCATAAAAACAGAGGATTCATTGTGGCGATTGAGAGGCTACAGTAGTGCTTTTATGATAAACTCCTTTGTAAAAAAAAAGAGGCAAAGCATAGTTTTATATTTACTTCATGAAAAGCATAAGATTAAAAGATCATCAGGGTTGAATATAAGTTTGAGAGGAAATTTGCAGTGACATTAGAGATTGAAGACATCATTCATTTTTCAAGAGTTTCTTTCAAGCAAGCAAAAGAGGAAGGCTTCTTCAAATCCCAAAAACAAATGCACCAAGTCATTTTCAAATATCTACAAAGACAAAGGGGAATTTGTTTTTTTTTTTTTTTTAAATTAACAAAGGAGGGAAAGATGGTTTAAAAACCTCCTAAATTATAAGAGGCACGAGCAACATATCATTTTTCATCTTGCAAACTAAGCCACGGAGGAGAGAAACAAGCTTTGAGCGTTTTTAAGTCATTTAGGGCTCGATTGGATGCACGGCGTGCCTGGAATATTACGCAGTGTGCCTGTAGGTGCCTGTAGTATAACTTTGCACATAGTGCGGTGCTCCTATGTGGTTGCGTGGCACGCCTGTGCCCGGCGCCTAGCGCCCATCTGAACGTGGCGTGTTAGCCACCTATAATATTTTTTATAGCAAAAGGTGGCTAAGACTTTTTGAGCCTTCAAGGAACTAATTTCATTGCTAAAAATTGTTGGCTCTTGAAGACTCTTGAAGGCTTCATGCCTCTGTCTCAAAAATCTTCATTTACTATTTCCATTTTATACTCAGAAAATTCTGCTGATTCCAAGAGAAAGACTACTGAAAACCCATCATTTTCCCCCTTCTCCCACTCAAAACTAACCTCCATCTTCTCCCCTTTTTCTCCATAAAGACTCCCTTGTTTTCATGATTCCTCTTCTTCCCCTCATGAAAATCACTTTTATAAAGTTAAAGACTCACTCTTTAGCTTTACTGAAACCATCAAATTCCATTGAAAACTCTGAAAATTTCATGAAAAAAACAAAGTTTTGTTACTAAGGACTTAAGCCCCCGTGGGCTAAGTCCTAACCACTTCCCCCACATGCCTACACCCTGAAACCAGGTGCTAAGCCCCTCACGGCACTTATCGCATCACACAATTTCAAAGTGCGCAAGTCTTTTGCCATAAAGTTCCGATGCGATAGCCCTTTTGTGTTTAACACCCCGATCGCATTGTCATTTTCATATTAAAACGTGGGCCCATCTTGGCTCTTAAAAACTTGTAAATATTTCATTCCCGATAGTTCTTTTTCTTTGTAAAGTCTTAAAACCCCACTTTTCTAAAGTTTTAACTTAAAAACCCAAGTCACGTGTTGAAATATTTTAATGGGTAGATTGAAAGACCGATCGCGCAATCACAATAGGAGAAAACACAATGGGTTGATTGAAAGACCAGTCTCTGAACTCCGATTACGATTGGCATTTGTTTCATATATGCCCCGGGCATATTACAGTTCATAAAGCCCGAAGACCCCATAGTCAGGTGCCTATTTGCCTTATATATATTTTCCTCTCCCCAAAGCATAAAACCTTTGTTTTATTCCAAAATGTTTGAGTTTTCATATTATAAAGGTTTTCTCCGCCGATCTGTTCTAAACAAATCCCAGTCGTTGATCGAAAGTCGATCAAGCGGCTAGTGCTCCATCACATCAGAGCTTTCCATTGCATCACGTCCATTTTTTACTCCCGTCGATCATCCATTCCCCGATTCACTTTCCGTCGTTGATCTGATCCTCAGATCAATAGTCCGCGCTAACTCGCATCGCAAATCTCCATCGCATGTGTTCGTTTCTTCCGCCGATTAGCCATTCCCCGATTTATTTTCCACCGTCAATCCAATCTGTAGATCGACGGCCTGCTCTTCATCGTATCGCATGATTCGATCACTCCATTCGCTCCCTACCCCCGATTGAGATCCCCTGATTGTGATCTGTCGATTGAATCTAGACCGTCCACATGTCCAGATCAGACGGTCCAAAATCACTCTCCTTTATTCTTCTCCTGCTCTCCTTTTTACCTTTCTACGCAAATCTCCATCGTTGGATGCTTTCATCCAACGACCACGTTTCTCCACGACCCCTCCAATGCAGTTTAACCTAATTCCGCAGGATTTCATAACATTTTGTTTGTTTTGCAGGTTCCAAATGTTTTGTCCATATTACAAAGGAAAAGAAAGCCAAAGGTCCTGATATTTCGACCTTTGGTTATCAAAGGGACTAAAGGGCTCCACTCCACATTTATTCAATGCTCCATGGGAGCCGATACCATAAATATCCTTGCGCGGCCCTGCACATCGACAAGACACTGTGTTTAAACACATGATTTAAAAGAGTATAAGTTTTGAAGACATAGCACAACAGAAATGAAGAATGAAGATAGATTTTGGAATTACAGCTAAGAATGCTTATCAAAAGCCTAATTCCCATAATTAAAACACAATTAAAAGAAATCATAAGTGTTTAAACAGGCAGGCAAGCCTCCACTGCCTCATTTGAGGAAAATTGATTCCTCCCAGCTATCACAGAGCCACTTGTTGCCTCAAAGCATTCAAACAGAGGCCGAACTTATTGCAGAATCAGATATTTTGCCTCAGCGCAGCCAGGGAGTTACTTTTGCAAGGAAATAAATGCAGAAATATCTGCAGAGTTACTCCAAACATTACGCAGAGCCTCAAAGTCAAATAAATCTCACACCGAGTTTTATTCATAATTGTAACACAGTTAATACAGCAATCCACCTGTAAAATTCTTCATCGAGCCCCTCAAAAGGCCCAGAAGTCATCAATCTGTATTAATTTTCCTAAGATATCTTTTATCAAATCTCACCTCCTCATTCTTCTATAAATACTTCTGTAGAAGATGAACAATTGTTGGTTGCAGAACTTTGAAATACATTTGAGTTTAAACTTCTGATTGTAAATAGTGTTCACTGGCGCTTGGAGCTCTGTTTGTGTTAGTTTTGTTAGGCTGGATAGTGAAGATGATTGTTGAACTGAAACATTGGACCTAAGTACTGTAACTGATTTGACATCAATAAACAAGCTGTTTCTTGGGATCCTGGTCTATATCACTGGTGAAGTGCCCTTTCTTTGTTATTGTTTTCCTTCTATGTATGCCATATTGTCCACTTTTCTCCGATAAAGAACAACATTTATAGAGTTAGGAGCTGATGTACATCAGTAACCTTCTCTGACTGAAAAGATTTATCTCAATGTTTTTCTCCTAATTTTTTATTTAAAAATGATTTAACACAGTTAAGCAGTTAGGAATGTTGGAGTTCCCTCGTCCTACTGTTTGCCTTAAACATTGTTCTTGAAAGTTATTTTCCTTATTTTCTTATTAAAGTTAGACTAGAAAGCAATGGTTTGCCTTGTTTCTAGCTTCTATTCTCCAAAGGAAGATTCTGAAATTTTCCCTTGGTGTTAACTAAAAGCAGACTAGGTTTAAAAGTACTTTATCTGATCTTAAGTTACATTTTGTTTCTCTTATGTGTTTTCATACTTTCTGAAGGTAATTATGTGGATTACTGGATTGTTTTTCAATTAAGCTGCTTTAATACAAACTTGCCTAAGAGGTCAATGGTTAGCCCTGCACTTGGTTGGTTTTAAATAGTTACTTCAGAGGCCTTTCTTGTTTGGAATGACTATAAATCCTTTGTGAAATTATTATCAGTTTCCACCCCTCCAACACATTATTTTTTCCATTCCATCACTCTAATCTCAATAATCTAGTGGTGCAGATGACTTTCCCCTTGGATCACTCTTGATGTTGTTGCTCAATTAAAAGCCCTGTTATGACTCCATAGCCCAATGGACTAAAAACCAGTTTTATATCTATATTTTTAGCCTAGTTGTTCTATTCACTTGCAACTTCTCACTTTTGAAACTTTTTGCACTTAGAACTTTCTCCTCAAAATAATAATCATGCTTAACCATCCAAAAACAAACAAAACCCTTGGCCTTCATAACTAGCCTAATATTATTACCCCAAACTTCAAAGACAAATCCATCTCTGCACTCATTGGAGATATCCCTCTCCAGATTTAGGAGGGCTAGATCCTAGAATCCCAAAGTTGGTTGAAACGATGTTGTTTCTGCAGTTTTAGTCTCATCAATCTGCTAAAATTACAGATCCCTAACATTTCTGGCGACTCCACTGGGGAACTCAAACCAAAAATCATTTTCATTTTTATAAAACCTTGTGAGTAAAAAGTAGCCTTTTCAAGCACTACCTAAGAAAGGTAATCATGGTGAAAATTGTTTGAATTAGTGACAATCTAGGTAAAACCTAGGATTCTCTTAAGACTTTATCTAACATTGAAATATTAGCTGGCTTAGCCATAAGAGTAAACTGTCTTTGTCTCATAACTGTAGCTAAGTTTTGAAACAGAGTTAGGATATTCTTAAAAACCATACAACTAAAAATAACTCCGAAAAACCTAAAAATGTTTCAGATTGGTATCCAATAAACATGGTGGTGGACCATAAGACCTTTTACCTCTGAAAAGAGCTAAAAAATTCCACTTGGCGACTCCACAATCTTGAACAAACCTTAAGACTCCACTGGGAAGAACCATTATCATTATAATATCTTTCAAAACTTATTCAAAAGACTGTAGGATTAAAATTTGAGTCAAACAGATTAGTTAACCTCTTAAATATTGTCATACCTGGTTGAACTTATCTTGTTTATTTGGGTCTAAGAAACACAGCATAGTGGCTCCTAGAAAGATTCACACTAGAGCCTATCCTGACCCTGATCCACCTGAGATAGTTGATAACCCAGAAAGTATCCTTAGGAAGTCTCCTAAGATTATTTTATCAATTGTTTTCAGATCACCCTTGAGAGCTAATTTAGTTCCTGAAAATCTTTCAGCTCTACAAAAATCACAAGTTGACTTAGTGAATCCATTTAGAACTAGGTCTCTTGGTGATTTAGATCAGTTAGATTCTGAGTCTCCACTATCATCTCCTGAAACAAGTGAACCTCTTGGTAGCAGAGAAACAACACCTCCTGATTTGCATTTCCTTCACAACTTAGGTGCCTCTCATCCAAGATCAGCTCAACAATCTATTCCCGGTCCATCCACTTCTGTTCACCCTACATCCACTGTTCAAACCACTGCACTTTAGCCCACTTTTCCTGTTGTTAATCCACTCCTTGTAAATCCACCTCCACCACATATCATGGCAACATGGTATGATCCCTTAGTCCTTCCTGCACCATTAGTCAATCTTCCACAGGACTATCAGTCCAAAATTCCATTATATGATGCTAGCAATGCTACAACTGCATCACAACATGTGGATAAGATGAATGACTACTTTGACAGAAATGAAATTGATGATGATTCTTTCAAGCTTAGATTATTTTCTCAAAGTCTGGGGGGAGAAGTAAGAAAATGGTTTAAATGCTTAACCCCCCATAGTATCAATGATCTCTAAACTTTCCATCAAACATTCTTAAACAAATGGGAAGTAAAGAAGAATCCTCTCTAAGTCCTTTCTAATTACAAGAACCTCCATAGAAACACTGGGGAAAGTGTGCAAGCTTATTGTACTAGATTTAACAGTGTGTATAATGCACTTTCCCCAGAACTAAAACCTCCACAAGGCTCAGCTTTAAACAAATTTCTTGAAGGGTTTGACCCTGAGATGGCCTATCAGCTGAGGGAGAGAGACTTTGCAACTCTTCAAGATATGCAAAGAGACGCTCTTTCTGTGGAAGTCAACTTAATGGAAAAGAGAGCAAGAATGAAAAATGAAAAGATAGTATCTTTTAGAGAGGAATCCATACCTTCTACTTCCAACTCAAAGATGGAGAAAATGATGGAGGAGATGATGAAAGAGATGAGCATAATTAAGAGAGCACAAGAAAATCAAAACCAAACTGCTCCGCAAAATAGAAATCAGAACCAGAATCAGAATTTTAGAAGGAACCAACCTCCAAACAGATCTAGGGAAGATGATCAACAGATCACTCCTCCCTTTCATCAAAACTATGTAAGTGAGGTTGAGGAAACAGATGAGACAACAAAGGAGGACAATATCAATATGTTGGGGGTAGATAATGATGACTTTGGGATTCATTATGATAGAAAATAGGGTCTATACACACCTTATGATGACAAAAGAGATGATGATGAATATTGTTATCAAGACATGGAAAATGGCATCATAGAGTCTCAAAGAGAATACGACCTTAGAAGCAAAACCAGTCAACAGCCCCCCAACAGCAAAACCTCTGACAAATCTTCACAATACAGCACTGCAACCAAGCCTAGAGTTGTCAAACAAAAGGATAAAACAGTGGCTGTAAATTCTGATAAAGGAAAAGAGAAAGGCACTCAAAACAATGAAAACAGAGTGCAGACCTTAGTAGTACTAACACTTCAACTAGTACTCCTGTGAAAACAACTTTTTCAAGTGTAAATAAAACAAATCAGCAATCTGATATTGCTGATAAAGTGACAGTTAATAAGGATGAAACCAACACTTCAAAGAACCAATTTCCCTTCAGCCTTGAACAAGAAATTTCAAAGATCAAAATCTCTATTCCCTTGACTGACCTGGCCACCCAACATGTATATAGAACCCAAATTTTGAAGGCTTTAAATATAGAAGAGAACAATGATACAGTCAATCTTAATGATGACCAGCCAGAGCTTATTTTCGGTCCAAAGATTGAAGGTAGATATCAAGAGGGACCTGTTCCTCCCTTTTATGTGAGTTTGAACGTTCATGACAAAATTTTGCACAATGCTATGCACGATTCAGGGGCTTCTCATAATTTAACGCCAAAAGCTGTAATGGAGAGCCTTGGTTTAGAAATAACCAGACCATATAAAGACCTGTACTCCTTTGATTCCAGGAGAGTAAAATGTTTAGGATTAATTAAAGATCTCTGTGTTAACTTAGCCCAGATTCCAGCCAAGTGCTTAGTCATGGATATTGTTGTGGCTGACGTACCCCCAAAGTATGGAATGTTATTATCAAGATCTTGGGGGGCTAAGTTACAAGGGACTATGCAAATGGACATGACCTACGCGACTATCCTTGTTTTCAATCAGAATAGAAGACTCTACAGGGAGTCTCATATGCAATACACAGTGACAAGTCAAGACAGACCACAAAACTCCCCTTTATACTCTGTAGGCACAGGCCTTGATTCATTTATCCTTTTTAATGATGAAACACTTGGTGAACAAGTAACTTTGACAGAATTAATGGCCGACAAGGAGGAAGAGGAACACAATGCAGAAATGTTAAAACAGTTTGTTGCGTTTGAAGACATTAGAAAACTAAACAAAGATCTTGAATTACAGGTCATGCATCCTTTGCTTTTAAACCTGGACACCAAAGAAAATGACCCTCAAAAGAACGCAAATCTTGGGGAATCACAACAAATACAACCAAGTGCTGAATTACCACAGCAACCTTTGAGCACGTTAGTTGAAGAGGACAGTAACCAGGATGAAACTAAGAATAGTCCTCTGTGGAGTATGTATTTTGATGGATCCTGCACTAAGAAAAATGTTGGCGCAAGTGTCTATATTAATAACACTAAAAACAACCACACAGAATGTATTTCCTGTAAATTAAACTTTCAGTGTTCCAATAACATAGCAGAATATGAATCCCTTCTCCTGGGCTTACGTCTGTTGAAAAAGATAGGAGCAAAAAGAATTAAAGTTCACTGGGATTTAGAGTTAGTTATTAGGCAAGTCAATGGGGAGTATAACGCAAATCATCCCAGACTCAGGGCCTACCGAAACGATGTCATGGACCTTTTGCAAACATTCGAGGAGTCCAAACTGTTTTTTGTCCCAAGAAAAAGAAATATTGTGGCCCATAATTTAGCCTTTGCAGCTAGAACATGCTTAATGCCATATAACACCAAAGACTGCACAACTTAGATAAAATTCAGACCAGCTATGCCCGATAATGAGAAGTATTGGCAGGTGTTTGACATGACAAACAAATAGAAGACTTCATGTTATTCAAAAATGAATTTGAACTAAACGTTTTGGACTCAGACTATGAAACAGACTGTAAGGAATAAAATTTTCTTGATGAAGAAGAACCGTCTCCTGAACTTGCTAATATAAACCTGTTATCTAGAAAACTTGAAAGCAAAACAGAATTGAATGCAGAGTTAGAAACAGAGGAGTTAGAAACTCTACACTCTAAAGATGAAATTTTGCCTAAGGTTCTAGCCCCTTTAGAAGAGTTGTTCGATTTTAACGTTGTGGCGAATAAACCAAAACTAGAAACTATAGAGATTGAAGTAGAGGAGTGCAATATAGGCAGTGAACTTAAACCTATGATGATTAAACTATCTAAGACTTTACCAGCTCACATTAAACTCAAATACATTGAGCTTTTAAAAGAATTTTATGATGTTTTTGCGTGGATTTATGAAGATCTTAAATCCTATGACACTGAAATAATATAGCACAAAATACCCCTCAAAGAAAACCAAAAACCATTCAAACAGAAATTGCGCAGAATAAACCTTGTCCAGTCACCATTGGTTCAGAAGGAGATCATGAAAATATATGATGCTGGTATTATTGTCCCTGTTAGATATTCTGAATGGGTATCTAATCTAGTGTCTGTTAGGAAGAAAACTGGAGAAATCAGGCTTTGTATAGACTTTAGAGACTTAAACAAAGCTTCGTTAAAGGACAACTACCCTTTACCCAAGATGGATCATATTTTACAAAGGGTGGTAGGGTCTAGAAGAATTTCTTTGCTGGATGACTACTTAGGGTACAATTAGATCTTAGTTTACCCTGCTGATCAATTAAAGACAGCCTTTACTACACCATGGGGCACTTTCATGTATGTGAAGATGCATTTTGGTCTAATGAATGCTGGAGCAACTTTTCAAAGAGCCATGGACATAACATTCTCGAAGGAATTGGGCTTCTTCATCATTATCTATCGTGATGATGTTATTGTGTTTTCAAAAACAAATGAAGAGCACTTATAACATTTAAGAAAGGTTTTCGAGAAGTGCAGAAAGTTTGGGATATCTTTAAACCCTAAGAAGACACTATTTGGTCTCTGAGGAGGGTATAAAGATAGATCCAAGGAGGGTTGAGGCCATATTGCAAATCTCTCATCCCCAAAACATCAAAGAGTTGCAGTCTTTCATCGGGAAGATTAAATTTTTGAGAAGGCTCATCCCTAATTTGGCTAAGCTCCTTAGGAATATCAAAAACATGTTAAAGAAGGAGCAAGGGGTAAAATGGACCTTGGAAGAAAAGAAGTCCTTTGAACTGGTGAAACAAGCATTAACCAAAACACCGGCTCTTATAAGTCCTGATTTTTCAAAAGATTTTTATATTTTTTCATTTGCATCAGAACATACCATAGTTGTTGTCCTTTTGCAGAAAAATACACAAGGACAAGAGTAGCCTATTGCATTCTTTAGCAAGGCATTGAGGGATTCCCCTTTGAAGTATAACATTATGGAGAAGCAAGCTTTTGCTTTGGTTAAAGCTTTGAAAGACTTCAGGGTGTACATCCTTCACTCACACATCATTGCCTTCATCCAAAATTCAGTTGTTAAAGACATTCTAACACAAGACCTAGATGGTAAGAGAGGTAAGTGGATTGCTATTATTCTTGAATATGATTTAGAGATAAAACCCACTAAACTCATCAAAGGCCAAGGTCTAGCTAGATTAATGGTTGAATCAAATTTTGAAGTTCCTAATATTAATGTGATTAATGCTTTGGATGACCAAGAATAATTCTCAACTCCTATAGTTGAAGATCATTTTATGAATTCTCCTTGGTATGCTGATATTATTTATGTTTTACTTAATTTAAATACACCCCCTAGTTTGACAAAAACAAAGGCAAGGTTCCTAAAGTTAAAAGCTGTAAACTATTGCATTATAGATAGATGTATCTATTGGAAAAATGCAAGTGGTGTATTGCTTAAATGTTTTCCTAAGTTTGATGCAGAGAAGGTTAAACACCAGTTCCATGAAGGAGAGTGTGGAGGTCACTTTTACTGGAAGACAACAACCAACAAAATTTTTAGGGCTGGTTTCTATTGGCCTACTCTTTTTCATGATGTGCACAAGATGATCATAGCCTGTCATAAATGTCAACTTTTTGAAGGCAAAAGAAAACTGTTACCTCTACCTCTGCATCCAATCACTGTTTAAGCCCATTTTCAACAGTGGGGACTTGACTTTATAGGAGAAATCCATCCACCATCTTCTACCCAGCATAGATGGATTCTCACTGCCACAAACTATTTCACTAAGTGGATAGAATCCATACCTTGTAGACAGGCCAATGATTATCACTGATAACGCAACAACATTTGGATCAAAGAAGATGGTTGAGTTATATCATAGATATCACATAATATTGGGGCATTCCACCGCCTATTACCCTCAAGGTAATGGACTTGCAGAATCCTCAAACAAAAGCTTAGTGAACATAATCAAGAAACTGTTGGAGGAAAAAAAAAAATATTGGCACACAAGGCTGGTTCATGCACTTTGGGCTGACAGATTGACTTTGAAGAAATCTATTGGTATGTCACCTTTCCAGCTCGTGTATGGTACTAATGCAATTTTTCCAAACAACCTTGGTGTACCAGTAATGAAGTTGATTCAAGAGTTACAAACTGAAGAAAATGACATGATCAGAAGAATAAATTAGACCATTCATCTTCAGCAAACCAGAGAGGAGGTTTACAACAAAGCATTGCAGAAGCAAGATAGCATTAAAAAGCTTTTTGACAGAAGAACAAAGGCCAGCAATTTCAAGATTGGGGACAAAGTTTTAAAATGGGATTCAAGAAGGGAAGAAAAGGGCAAGCATGGAAAATTTGACAACTTATGGCTTGGCCCTTACTCTATTCATTCAGCTGCTGGTAACAATGCATTTTTCTTGCAGGAGTTGAATGAAACAGAATTGTTTGGGGGTCCTGTCAATGGCAGGATGCTTAAGCATTACTTCTATTGATCAATGCTATGTTTTGAAGCCTTTTTATCTTTTCCATTATAAATATCTCATCCACCATTACATTCAAAGTTAGAAAAATCAAAAATACAAAAACAAAGAAAGAAAGAAAAGAGAGAAGATTGTGAAAACAAGAAAGGTATAGCCCCATACCAAAAAAGAGAAACACAAATATGAAAGTGTGCAAGCTTAAATGCCACTCCTGAATAACACTCTTCTAGTTAGTAAAACAGCCTAAACTTGACTAATTAGATTTAAATTTTCTGCTGATAGGATAGTGAATTCGATTTTCCAAACTGTTTAATCTTGGCTTATCAGTAGATAGTTTAGGATAGAAATTAAAGGTTCAAACAAGATCAAAATCTGAACCTAAAGTTTCAAAAATAAATGACTCAAATCTGTTTTATTTTTTCTGAGTCAAAAAGAAGTAAATCTGGTTCTAATTAGCTCAAAATCTGAACCAGAGAAAAAGAAAGAACAACTCAAACAAAGTCAAAACAGAGTTGTAAGAAAAGATGAAGGAAGTGCTTTAAATTTTCAGATCTTAAGCCTTCCATTTTGATTTAATTTTCTGTAAAATAAATTTCTAAGTGCAGCTTGTTTTTATGCCATAGATCGCAACAAAGTCAAACAGCTTAATCTTGACTTAACTGTTTTTAAATTTCTGTTGTAGAATTTAGAGAATCAAATCTGTCTGACAGTTCAATCCCAACAGATGGTAGATTAGGTAGAGAATTGTATGGACTCAACTGTTTAATCTGAGTCCATGGAGAAATAAGGAGTATAAATAGATTAGATTTCCTACTTTCAAAATAATAAAATGTTGTTAAGGAGTTTTCCAATCCAAGTGCACTCTGATGAAGAAAAAATATTAGATCAGTAGGATTGGGTAGGTAGAAAGCTTGTTGATGAAAAATCCATTGTTTTCATGGCTGCTAATATGTTTTCAGAGAAAGATCATCCCAGCAAAGGAAGGGCAGCCCAATGGATCAGGCACAAGTTAGCCTCCCAGAGAACAATGGATGAGGCAACTGATCAGCCTCCCAGAGAATGTAAGTCTAAAGTTCTTGATGCCTTCAAGAAGGCATCATCCCCAAGTGGAGCCACTGTTAGCCACCTTTAATATTTGTTATAGCAAAAGGTGGCTAAGACTTTTTGAGCCTTCAAGGAAAAAATTTCATTGCTAAAAATTGTTGGCTCTTGAAGACTCTTGAAGGCCTCATGCCTCTGTCTCAAAAATCTTCATTTACTATTTCCATTTTATACTCAAAAATTTTTGTTGATTCCAAGAGAAAGACTACTGAAAAACCATCGTTTTCCCCCTTCTCCCACTCAAAACTAACCTCCATCTGCTCCCCTTTTTCTCCATAAAGACTCCCTTGTTTTCATGATTCCTCTTCTTCCCCTCATGAAAATCACTTTTATAAAGTTAAATACTCACTCTTTAGCTTTACCGAAACCATCAAATTCCATTGAAAACTCTAAACATTTCATGAAAAAAACAAAGTTTTGTTATTAAGGACTTAAGCCCCCGTGGGCTAAGTCCTAACCACTTCCCCCACATGCCTACACCCTGAAACCAGGTGCTAAGCCCCTCACGACGCTTATCTCATCGCACAATTTCAAAGTGTGCAAGTCTTTTGCCATCATCCAAAAGTTCCGATGCGATAGCCTTTTTGTGTTTAAAACCCCGATTGCATTGTCATTTTCATATTAAAACGTCGGCCCGTCTCATCACTTAAAAACTTGTAAATATTTCATTCCCGATCGTTCTTTTTCTTTGTAAAGTCTTAAAAACCCACTTTTCCAAAGTTTTAACTTAAAAACCCAAGTCACGTGTTGAAATATTTTAATGGGTAGATTGAAAGACCGATCGCACAATCGCAATAGGAGAAAACACAATGGGTTGATTGAAAGACCAGTCTTCGAACTCCGATTGCGATTGGCCTTTGTTTCATATATACCTCGGGCATATTACAGCTCATAAATCCTGAAGGCCCCATAGTCAGGTGCCTATTCGCCTTATATATATTTTCCGCTCCCCAAAGCATAAAACCTTTGTTTTATTCCAAAATGTTTGAGTTTTCATATTATAAAGGTTTTCTCTGCCGATCTGTTCTAAACAAATCCCAGCCATTGATTGAAAGCTGATCAAGCGGCCAGCGCTCCATCGCATCGGAGCTTTCCATTGCATCGCGTCCATTTGTTACTCCCGCCGATCAGCCATTCCCCGATTCACTTTTTGCCGTTGATCTGATCCTCAAATCAATGGTCCGCGCTAACTCGCATCGCAAATCTCCATCGCATGCATTCGTTTGTTCCGCCGATTGGCCATCCCCCGATTTATTTTCCACCGTCGATCTAATTTTTAGATCGATAGCCTGTGCTTCATCGCATCGCATGATTCAATCACTCCATTCACTCCCTACCCCCGATTGCGATCCCCCGATTGAATCCGGACCGTCCATGTGTCCAGATCGGACGGTCCAAAATCACTCTCCTTCATTCTTCCCCTGCTCTCCTTTTTGCCTTTCTGCGCAGATCTCCACCGTTGGATGCTTTCATCCAACGACCACGTTTCTCCCCGATGCCTCCAATGCAGTTTAACCTAATTCCGCAGGATTTTATAACATTTTGTTTTTTTTGCAGGTTCCGAAGGTTTTGTCCATATTACAAAGGAAAAGAAAGCCAAAGGTCCCAATCTTTCGGCCTTTGGTTATCAAAGGGACTAAAGGGCTCCACTGCACATTTATTCAACGCTCCATGGGAGCCGATACCATAAAGAGCCTTGCATGTCCCTACACATCAAAAAGACACTGTGTTTAAAAAACGATTTAAAAGAGTATAAGTTTTGAAGACATAGCATAGCAGAAATGAAGAATGAAGACAGATTTTGGAATTACGGCTAAGAATTCTTATCCAAAGCCTAATTCCCATAATTAAAACACAATTAAAAGAAATCATAAGTGTTTAAACAGGCAGGCAGGAAGGCCTCCACCACCTCATTTGAGGAAAATTGATTCCTCCCAGCTACCACAGAGCCACCTGTTGCCTCAAAGCATTCAAACAGAGGCTGAAATTATTGCAGAATCAGATAGTTTGCCTCAGTGCAGCTAGGGAGTTACTTATGCAAGGAAATAAATGCAGAAATATCTGCAGAGTTACTCCAAACATTACGTAGAGCCTCAAAGTCAAATAAAGCTCCCACCGAGTTTTATTCATAATTGTAACACAATTAATATAGCAATCCACCTGTAAACTTCTTCATCGAACCCCTCAAAAAGCCCAGAAGTCATCAATCTTTATTAATTGTCCTAAGAGATATTTTATCAGATCTCACCTCCTCATTCTTCTATAAATACTTTTGTAGAAGATGAACAATTTTTGGTTGCAGAACTTTGAAATACATTTGCGTTTAGACTTCTGATTGTAAATAGTGTTCACTAGCTCTTGGAGCTCTGTTTGTGTTAGTTTTTTTAGGCTGGATAGTGAAGATGATTGCTGAACTGAAACATTGGATCTGAGTACTGTAACTAGTTTGACATCAATAAACAAGTTGTTTCTTGGGATCCTGGTCTATATCACTGGTGAAGTGCCCTTTCTTTGTTATTGTTTTCCTTCTATGTATGCCATATTGTCCACTTTTCTCTGATAAAGAACAACATTTATAGATTTAGGACCTGATGTACATCGGTAACCTTCTCTGACTGAAAAGCTTTATCTCAATGTTTTTCTCCTAATTGTTTATTTAAGAATGATTTAACACAGTTAAGCAGTTAGGAATGTTGGAGTTCCCTCGTCCTACTGTTTGCCTTAAACATTGTTCTTGAAAGTTATTTTCCTTATTTGCTTATTAAAGTTAGATTAGAAAGCGATGGTTTGCCCTGTTTCTAGCTTCTATTCTCCAAAGGCAGATTCTGAAAGTTTCCCTTGGTGTTAACTGAAAGCAGACTAGGTTTAAAAGTACTTTATCTGATCTTAAGTTACATTTTGTTTCTCTTATGTGCTTTCATACTTTCTGAAGGTAATTATGTGGATTACTGGATTGTTTGTCAATTAATCTGCTTTAATACAAACTTGTCCAAGAGGTCAATGGTTAGCCCTGCACTTGGTTGGTTTTAAATAGTTACTTAAGAGGCTTTTCTTGTTTCGACTAACTATAAATCCTTTGTGAAATTATTATCAGTTTCCACCGCTCCAACACTTTATTGTTTCCATTCCATCACTCTAATCTCAATAATCTAGTGGTGTAGATGACTTGCCCCTTGGATCACTCTTGATGTTGTTGCTCAATTAAAAGCCCTGTTATGACTCCATAGCCCAATGGACTAAAAACCAGTGTTATATCTATATTTTTAGCCTAGTTGTTCTATTCACTTGCAACTTCACACTTTTGAAACGTTTTTCACTTAGAACTTTCTCCTCAAAATAATAATCATGCTCAACCATCCAAAAACAAACAAAATCCTTAGCCTTCATTAATAGCCTAATATTATTATCCCAAACTTCAAAGACAAATCCATCTTTGCACTCATTGGAGAGATCCCTCTCCAGATTCAGGAGGGCTAGATCCTAGAATCCCAAAGTTGGTTGAAATGATGTTGTTTCTGCATTTTTAGTCTCATCAATCTACTAAAATTACAAATCCCTAACACGACGCGTTTTCCATTTCTACCTTCAAACAAGTGCCCGGGATGTGTATCAAACTCCTCCCACCTGCATTATATTGTTTCCCTCACCATCCTTCATATTTGGCCCTTTAAATTGTCTTATTTCACCTCTATATAGCCCATCTCTGAATGGCCCGGGCCACCTCTGAATGGCCCACTGCCCAGGCCACTCCTGAACATGGCGCCCATGCTTCTTTTTCCATTATCCAAGCACTCGAGCTTTTAATACAACTTCTCCCAACTGCCCTGTGTCCTCGCCATTATCATCTTCCATTTTCTTCCCTTGAACTCCTCTTTATCTGCCTCTGCACGCCCATTTTCAACACCTCCCGAGCGCCCGAGCCACTGTCAACATAGATTTTCAAAGGAGCCTCAGAAGTGTTAAATGCCAGCATTTTGCACAAGGATTCTATCTTCAAATTCTACTGAGAATCTTATTAAGAAGGTATTTAAGTTTTTTTTTACCTAGTTTTATATTTTTAAAGGCATAGAAAAGGTCTGAGATCAGTGATATTGAGAAGGGCTAGAAGTTTGTTTGTTTGCAAAGACTTGTTTATCAAACAAAGAAGAACAATTGAGTGCTAAAGAGAGAAATAGTCCTCCACTCAAGATCAAAAACATTTTTTGCCACTGCCCTAAGAAAATACAGTTACTCTTAAAACTGCCTTGTTCATTAAAAATACAGAGCAACAGTGATTAAAGGAGAAAGGTTTATTTGTCAGTTTAAGAGGGTTTTATTATTATGAATAGTCAAGGGAGATAAACACAGTCTTATAGAGAGAAAACTGGGATTTTTTTGAAGACCTTTTCTCAGTAACAAGAGGAGATACTACTTTAGAGAAACAAGCTAAAACTTCATCCAACAAATTATCTACTTGCCTAGGAAAGAAAGGACAGTTTTTTTCGAAGGGGAAACATAGTGTTTTTTCAAGAGTGTACTCTTTGCTTAGAGACAAAGGAAGATAGTGATTGGGGGAAATAGTTTTGATCATTTTATAAGGGGTTTTCTCACCTCTTAAACAGTGATTTCAAAAAGCAGTGATTGAGGGGAAAGAGTTTTTGTGTCAAAAAAAAAAGGGGACTTGTATTCAAAAACCACAAATAGATCTTATTAAAGGCCTCTTTGCTCAAGACACAGTGCTGGAGAAGTAAATTTGTTTTCATTTAACAAATACTTGTGTGCCAACTAAAGAGAAAATCAGTGCTTAAAGAAGGGGTCTATTTTTCAGTATAGTTCAAGGTCTTGTTTTGGTAAGTCAGTGAAGGGTATCAGAAAGCGAAAATGCCTCCAAAGAAGGACAGCAGGAGTGGATATCAAAATAGGTTTGAGCCTATTACAACTCAGGAGATAAATGAATCTCCTTCGATTCTCTTCAATTTTCATGAAGTAGGGTGCCTTGATTTTTTCCAAAGAGTTCAAGAGGTAAAAAATCACCCTCCTTTAAAACATTTGTTTGCTTTAAGGCTGCAAGAAGGGAAAATTCACATAGCAAGCCTTGATTTAATTCTCAATCCTAAAGCAGTATCAAAAGCCACCAAGATCCCCTATCTTGGTGAGAAATGGTTCAAGAAATCCTATTTGAACCTAGATCACTACAAACCCTTTCTGGAGCCTGCTTAGCAAAATGAATGCAAGGCCATCTTCCCATTTTCTCATCTATTAAACAGTTATGCACCTCTCATGAAGGTCATCATGAGATACTTTACATGTGAAGGGAGATACTCTAGAGTCTATTCATATCACATCCGACTATTGATGCACTTCACCAGGACCCAACTTTTAAACCTTCCTTTTTTCCTCTACAGAAGCATTGAAAAGATGGCCTCTACTATCCAAAAGAAGCCCTCCACTCAACAACAAGATTGTTTGTTTCATCATTCCCTTATCAAGATCATCATCCTCCATCAACTTGACAAAAAGGGAGTTTCTTGGGACTATTTCATCTCCCATCCAGATTTTACCATGGCCTCTTCATCTCATGGCCCGTCTCATGCGCCTCCCTCACCACCCACTCACCATGTCTCTCCCTCTTCTAGTCAATCTACTCCTAAAAGGAAAAAATCCCCTATGATTGAGTGTGAAAAGGATAATTCTAAGCAAAGCAATGATGATGAAGGGAAAAGTGACAAGAAGAAAAGTAGTGATGATGAAGGACAAAGTGAAAAGTCTAAAAATGATGGTGAGCATGAACAAAATGATGGTGAGCATGAACAAAATGATAGTGAGCATAGCAATGAAGAATAAGAACATGGTGGTAGCCAACACAGCAGTAAGCATGAGGGTGATGAGGGACAAAATAGTGAAGGTAAAGAACACAAAATTCATGAAGAAAGCAGTGACAGAGATGAACAAGACAGTCCTCAAGAAAGCGAACAAAGTGGCAACCAAAACAATGATGATGAGGGTCATAACAGTCCTCAAAGAGACACTAATGATGAGAAACATGACAGCCCTCAAGCAAGCAATGATGATGGCAAGCAAACACCAAATAGTGAGCATTCCGAAGGGGGCAGCATGGAGCAAAAAGCTCAAAACAGTCCTAAGGGCAGCCAAGACCAAATCAAGGACCTAAAGCAAGTAATGATGAATCTAAAGAAGGTAGTGAAAATAGGGAGCATGAAGAGAATTATCCAAAGCATGTGCTAGCTACCTCTCCTAGGCAAGGGGCCATGACTCTTCCTCCAAAAGTGGTGAAGCCTAGAAACACTAGATCCACAAAGAATAAGATCACTCCAGCAGTGACTAGCAATGTCACAAGAGCACTAAGAAGTAGAGGCAAACTATCTAAGAAGATTATTGTCAAATTTCCAAAGAGGAAAAGGACCAAGAAGTCTACCCAAGGCAAGGGTAAAGAAAAAGAGGAACAGCAGGAGAGTAGTCATGAAAAGGAAAGGGAGTTTGACATCATACAGATAGATAGTGATGCCGAGGATGATGAAGCTAGAATTCTTGAGGCTCTTTTGCAAAACAGAGAAGCCCAAATTCATGACTTATAAGCTGATATATAAAGGTCAAAGGACCTAATAGATGTTCTATAGATGCAAAACAAACAAATGAGTGGTCAAATGGCAGTTTATGAGGCCCAGGCTTTCAAATTCCAAAGGGAAGCCTACAAAGCACAAGTCAAGCTTGAAGATCTTATGAGTGAATTTGATGATACTGAAGAAGAAGAGCAGCCAATAAGAAAGAGGCCTAGGACTATGGGTTTCAGGAAAGCTTTGGAGAAAAAGAAGGAAGAAGAAGCAGCCCTTGTTCGATCTTATCCTCTCACGTAATTGCTCGCCCAAGAAATAGAAAATTATAAAGAATCATGGATTGAAAGAGCGAACAATAATTTGGAGGATAAATTGGAGAAAGAAAATAGAGACTAGAGTCTACAAAGGAAGATTACCGGGCACTACAAGAAATTGAACCAATTTTCCTGAAGAAAGCTCAAACTTACTCAAGAAAGGCTCAAAACTGCCCATAAGAGGCGCTCAGTAGAAAAAGTGGAGAAATGCATATATAGGTTTGAAATATTGGCCTCATCTTCCTTACATGCTTCTCAGAACCCATAAGGGGCTTGCTCGCCAAAATTGAGCAAATTTTGACATGATTTTGTTTTTTGTGTTTTTTGGCCCTAATTGCATATTTTTCAAGGTGCTGCCATGGGTGCTAGGAGCATCCTCAGCTCATGAAAGTCATTTTTTTGGATGGATTAAATTTAGGGGCAGCTACTCACAAATTTTCAGATCCAAAGGAGGTGTTTTGGTCCCCCAAAGAGGCAAAATCAATCAAAATTCACCTTTCTGCCTCACATATTAGCAGATGAGACCCCCTTGGGTTTTTTCACTTAGTCCACCTTTTGACATAATACCAGGGATCAGTTTGGGAAAAATAAAGTATTTCAAGAAACTATACATCCAAATATTTCAAACGAGCCATCACGGGCCTCGTTTCAACATCACGAGGTCCCTCAAAAGTTGTCTGCAAGACAGACAATTTTCTGCTGCTACGTTCCTGTAGCATTTTGGCAAAAAAGGCAGATTTCTGAAGATACTCATCCAAATGTGCGTTAAGCCTTTTTTAGCACTTTTTAGTCATGTAAAGTAAATTTTATTTCCCTTTTTAGCATTTTATAGATATTTTTGAAGATATTTTATGCCTTGGGCTTTGCAAAGCCTCAAGGACAAAATCAGATATTTGTAATAGGCCAATGGCCTTCTAGATGCTCTTGGATATTTTCTTTCTCTTTGGCCTATATATTCCAAGAGATTTCATTGTAACAAGAGGCTAAAATTGATATTATAGAGCAATACATGATATTACAAGATTTGAAGAAATACTTTGTCTCATGAAGTGGATGATTTCTTGTTTGTCTTGGATGGTGGAAGAGGAATGTTTGTAGGATTCCATGGCTTGGTGAATGGTATAGTGTTCCGTATCTGTTATGTTTTCCTTATTTTATTATACATTTTTTCATGCTTCTTTATTTCTGTAGGTCAGTAAAGAATATATTTGAGACATTCCCATGGAGGCACCTCAAGTTTCTTGATTCATTACAGCTTCTATGTTTTTCTTTTTTCTTAGTTATGTCAAAGAATTATTAACTGCTCTTTGATACCCTAAGAACTTGTTATCAATTTCATTAATGGTTATTATGTATGCTATATATTATGATTCACGGTATGCCCTGCTTACTCATAGCTATCCAAAACCCCATCACTGAAACCTTTCTCTGAATATTTGATTGTCCTAGTTAAACCAAAGATTTATTGTTTCGATCTTGCCCTTTGCCCATGCTCTACAATCCTAGTTCAAAGTTCCCGATAGCTCAAAATGTGATTTTTAGGAGTTCTCTCTTCATAGATTGAGTTTTTTTTTTGAATTATTTTTTCTCCCAAAAGTCTGAAGGTGATTTTCCCAAAGTTAGAGGGTCTTATACTTCTATGTATCGCCTGAATGTTTATTTTATGCATCTATTAGTTTGAGTTTCATTTATAGTGATTAATGGTTAGCCCTGCCACATGGATGTTTGCTGTAAAACTATTTGTGCTTAAAAATTCTTTGTCTTTCACAAACATAGTGTTCATCTCATTTCATTTCACCTAAAAGAATCCATTTATCTCGACCAAATTGGCCTTGCAATATACCTTGTCCACCCTTTGAGGCAATCTCGACCTTATCGACCCCATAGCCCATTTGATATGACAATATTTTTATCTATTTATACTTTGATTATTTCTCCCTCAAAAAACCTAAAACAAACCAAAACATACTTAACAACTAGCCTAAAATTAGATAAATAGAAAGCAAACAAGTTTACATCCTTTGCACAAATAGAGAGAGCCCTCTCTGAGTCTAGGAAGGCTAGGTCCTTGGGCTCCAAAGTTGGTTTGATGTTACCCTGTCATTTGGCTTGCCAATCTGCCAAATCACGGGACCCTAACACATGTCATACTATTTCCATGAACTGGCTCATATTATCCTTGGTTATCTAGACAACCTTATTGTGCATTCTAAACCTCGGGTGCAACACCTCCATGATTTTCATATCGTCTTCCTCCGATGTCGCAAGTATAATATCTGCCTCAACTCGCTGAAGTGTGTCTTTTTTGTTCCTGTTAACCGTCTTTTAGGCTTCATTTTGTTTAAATACGGTTTAACACTTGACCCCTTGAAATTTCAAGCCATCGTTGAGCTTCCTATTCCTCATACCTTATGCCAGTTACAAAGCCTCCAAGGCAAAGCTAATTCCCTTCGTCTGTTCATACCTGACTATGTCACTACCATGCATGGGTTCCTTAGACTCCTTAGATCTAACATTCCATTCGTTTGGGATGACTATGCTCAAGAGTCTTTTGATACCCTGAAATATTCCCTCACCTCTACTCCCTTGATTCGTTCCCCAGAATTTGATAGCGATTTCATATTGTACATCTCAGCCTCCACCCATTTGGTTGTTGGGATCCTTATTCAGGAAGATGACAATAGAGTGGAACATGTTATCCATTATGCCAGTAAGAACCTTGTAGGCCCGCCCATGTCCTACTCGCATGAAGAGAAATCAGCGCTGGCTCTCATGTTCTCAGTCCAAAAACTTCATCACTATATCCTCATGGGTTCCACCAAGGTCGTGACTAATTCCAACCCTATGGCCCTCCTATTGAGCCGTTAGATCATCAATGGGGAGTATGCCCGTTGGATCATTATCCTCCAGGAATTCAATCTTGAATTTTGTCACACCAAAGAGTAAGAAAGGTTTAGCCCTCACTGAACTCATTTATGAATTACCTACTGGTACGCAGGATCCTTCAATTAATGGGTGATTTTACTGATGAAAACTTGTTTTCCATTACCACAGATGATCCTTGATATGGTGATATCCTCACTTATTTTTGAACCCAAAAGTTTGCCCTTCATCTTGATCATGATGCTACATGACATATCCGACATCAGGCTCCTCTCTACCTTCTCATTGGTGATGACATTTATCATAGTGGTGTAGATATTGTCCTTCGTAGTTGTCTCACGCATGATGTAGCTGAGAAATTCCTCACTGCCTGCCATAGTGGCGCATGTGGTGGCCACCTCTTTGGTCTCGCTACTGCCCATAAAATCATGCGAGCTGGGTACTTTTGGCCTTCTCTCTTCGGTGATTGCATTGAAGCAGTCAAACACTATTCCAGTTGCCAAAATTTCGCCCCAAAGGCGCGAGCCTCTTCGGATCCCCTCCATCCTATCATCTCAGCGGGTCCCTTCTGTAAATGGGCCATAGAATTTATTGAGTTTCGACCTCCATCTTTTGGTAACCACAAGTATATCATTGTGGCAGTCAACTATTTCACAAAAAAAGTCCACCCTCGGACTTTTCACGAAGGTGATATTGTTCTAGTGTATCACTAGGCTCATTATGTCCTCAGTCATGGGAAGTTTGACTCATTATGGCTAGGCCCTTACATCATCAGTAAGGATTTTGGTAAATGGGCATACCTCCTAGAGGATTTCAAAGGCCACCCTCTTCCTAATCCTTGCAATGCACTCTATCGTAAGAAAAATTACCCTTAGCATTTCCCTCTTGAAATGAAAGTTTTATTTCTTTTAGGTATCCACCTTTTGTTTTTTGTTATCTGATACTTCACCCAGACACATTTTTTCCAAGAAGGGTCACTTCACCACTCCTCAAAATCGAATTTCTTCACTTGCAAAACTTGTACTTGGGGTACCACTTTGCCTTTATAATTGTCCATGACGTGTCAATTTTTGTTGTGAGTAACCATATTGTACTCATGTTTTTATGGTTCCCACCGGGACATTTCTGTGTGGTAGCATCATCGAGTCACCCTTATTTAGATCATCCGATTTGAGTCATCATCACATCGTTGGAGTCTATCCCAAGTCCCTTTGTATCCCACTATAGTCCTCCATCCTTCATTTCTTTGTTCCTCTATCATGCCGCACATTTTGGCCTTTAGTCACACTGTCCCCTATCCCCTTCGGTATCGAGTCAGTTGCTGCCAGGTCATCCATGCCCTTTATTCTCTAACAAGGGAATTCCTCAGCCCGCTACTCTATACCCCCATTCCACCATCATCCCTTGTGTCAGTCTATGAGTCACTCTACTATTTTCTCTCATGCCTTAGTTGAGGATCCCTTATTTTTCTCACCTATGGCGGACCTCCTTCTGTCGACATCATATTATTCATTCTGGAAGATAGGTCTAGAGGGTGGTGTACCTTGGTTCCAAATTCCACTCTTATTTGGTGCCTTGGATTAGGCAAAGGGACTCTTTATTGCCCTTTGACTCAATTTTTTCTCAGCTCCATCTCCTTATGGCATGATCAAAATCTGTATACTTGATGCTTCCGTGATGCAACAAATTGTACCAATGATTCTTGGGTGTGTGTGAGATGTTTCAGACCTCATGAGCAGGTGGCCCTTTAGGTAGCCTCCCACATGCCCGGGTGACCTCTCTGTTACAACCTTGGATGCAACTCCATAGATTCGATGATTCTGGCATCAGTCGCTTGCATCACCTCTTTATTTTGCATGTATTTTTCAAATTTCCAGAGACCTTTCCTGTTTTGTAGGGCTTCCTTGATTGTACTTATATATCATGTACTCAGATATTATGGTATAAGTCCTGGTTGTTGTCCCAGGCACAATATGTATGTGGGATCCATTATCATGTATTTATCTAGCCCATGTTTATGCCATCATGTACTATATAGTTCGGTCCCTTGTTTACTGGACACATTATTCTTTGTACTTTGTTATCTCAGCGAGCATAGGTATGCCTCCCCTGCCTCATGTAAAATAGGTACTCACTCATAAAGGAGACTTGTCGCATCTGTAAGTCTTGCCTCCTCAAGGTCTTGTCCTCTAACACTTTAGTCTAACTTATATTTCTCTCTCTCTAACTCCCCCTTTGGTGTCTGGTGATTGAGTTCTTACAACGTACTTCGGTAATACGATTAGCTCCTAATGCTCGCACGTTGAGGGGCAATCTATTACACCAATTTTTGGTCATCTAACCTGTTACTATTAGATGGACCAAAGTACACCATGTAAGACCAATTTTACCTTAAATAAAATTTCTCTCACTATGAAAAATAACTTAGTAATCCATAATTTATTAAGTTGTTTATGGTCTAAATAGGAAACCCCATGAGGAAATATTAAATAAATCTCTATTTGTTTGATTTTCCTCAAGGGATAATAATTAAACAAATTTTAATTAATATTCCTCGTCATATTTAACCCAAAACATGAAAATTAATTAGATAAACCATTATTTATCTTATTATTTTCTAGGAATAATTATTTAAACATTATTTAAATAATATTCCTTGTCAAATTTGACAAAATCATTTATAAATAATTGAATGAATCACTATTTATTTAACTATTACTCAACCATATTCTTAAAAATAATAAATAAATCATTTATTTATTTATTATTTACAAATAAAGGGATTTGACCAAATTGAAATTCTGTAATATTCCAAAATGGAAAAGACAGGAATATAGAACAAATGCAGCATTCCAAATAAAGCAAAACAAGAATATAGCACTAAGATCTGGAAAATGCCGGAAATATGCTGCAACTGAAATTTACATCAAGACATTATAAATATGAGCAGAAACAGTTGATTCATATCATTATAAACAACAGAAAATATGAATGTACATAGTTCTCCAAAAGGAAAGCCACAAGATGGCTGAAATACATTAAAGAAACCAAGCACCAGAAATGTTGTGTTGCTACTGCTGCTACTATTGGAAACTACTGCTACTGAGGAGAAGAACCATGTGTGGAAGGTAGTTAGACTACTCAAAATAATCTGGGATTTTAACCACGGATTCTACTCAAACAACCCAGAAAAACCCAGCAATGGTTTCGCTAGATTTTAACTTTGGATTTTCTGCCCTTTTGGGTTACCCACTGCAACAACTCACTAAAATGATGCAGTCATGGAATGGAACTGCGTTGTAGGTGATAAATACTTCTTAGCCTAATGCTAAATGTGTCAATAAATCTCAAGGGGATTCTTTACAGGCCTTCTAATGGATGGAAACCTTCCTCCACTACAAAACTAGCTCTGAAGACACCCAATATAATTCTCCACTGCTACACACTGCAACATAGCACAATATTCTGCAGAAACTGCGCTGATGAAGAAATTTATATATTGAACTTGAGCCTAAGTGTGGAAATGTAGTGCAATACTCCTCCAAGAGGCCTCTCAAGAATAGATATGGGATTCCCTCTCGAGAACACCCTCTGCTAAACATCACTGCAAACTCAACTAAATAGCTAAATAATGCCAAAAGTCTAAACATACCATATAAAAAATAATAAGCCAGAAACATAACCAATATGGTTTCCATCCTCTTCCTTCTATAATTTAAGAGCTTCCTTACCCTTAGCCCCACTCAATTAGGTCACTACCTCCATGCAATCAATCTCCCTCCAAAACTGTGTTATTCCTCATTAAATGTCCACTCCTCCGTAACAACGTTGTTAATTTGGTCAAAGTTGACCTATTTAACATGCTCCAACCCCTGTTCACACTCAAAGGTGCTTTATTTAGCTTCTTAGAGGATCTCCTTTCACACTTGAAGTGTTTTTATTGTTGCTAAGGATATTTATGGGCCTCCCTACCCACTTATTCACCTACATAGTGACAAAAATAATCCATAATATTCCATTTAGCTGAAAGCTAAAATTTAGGAATATTATAGTCTTCCCCTACAAAATGTTTCTTTTCCTCAAGCAACTGTAATGTTTGAGAAAAATTCTCCCCTCCTCCTCTTGTGATCTCCTCATCAAATATTTTCCACCATTGCTTCAAAAATTCTACAACAATTTTGTCTCCCAATGGTTCCTCCCAAATGTGAAATTTTTCCATTGGTGGATAAACCAAATGGCTCTCATCATGAGAAAATGGAAGGTCTATATGGAAACCTTCTTTTTGTACAATGGCCTCCTCAAGGTAGGAGTGATGACAAGCATAGGGGATCTCATTCCCAATGAGAGACTCCCATCTCCATGCTATCATCCAAATAAAGTGAGCCATTCTTGGTAGCTCATAGGAACAATCACCAATCCCCTGCTTATGCAATGTGTAGGGGCTACATGGCTGAAAATGAGAGATAAAGTTATTCAACATACATTTTCTCTCTCTCCATTTATGATAAACTTGGATTTGCTGATCCTGGGATATAATAATATAGTCCTCGTGAAGCCAAAAAGATACTTGGAATCTCATGATTCCACTCATTTTTTCTAGGAAGTCTTCTTGCCCAATCCTTCATGCATATAGTGAATAGAGTATCATCGCCATATAGGCTCCAAAAGAAACATGGACTAAGTGTCATATGACATCTACGATGGTGACAATAGTCCCTCAATTGAGACTAGTGTTGTTCTTCTTCTTGTTGCCTCTAAACGTGATATGATAAGTGGCCATCCAACCACCTTCTTGCTGTCATAAGCTTCTCGAAAGCTTTAAAATGGTAGAGGACATTATGTTTTGGCTTAATATGATCCAAGAAAAACATATATTTCCCAAGGTCCTCCATAAAGTGGTCATCCCCATCACGGAATGTAGTCCCAAAAGGACCATGAAATCCACAAAGAATTTTTCTCTCTTGTGGAGAAATGTGCTGAAAATTCATGGTAAAGGAGTGCACATACATTGTTAGTTGATAAATAAGAATCAAAACACAATCTTTACCATATATTGTAGACATGTTGGTGAAGAGGTTCATAGATGAGCCTTCCCATATCTCCATCAAAAGGGGAAGTGATTGAAACAACCTTGCAAGGTGGTTTCTCTTCTCCTCATACATCAAACAAGCTACATATCTCCTGATATGTTGGTTCACATACTCTTTGAGATCCTCCCAATAGAATCCCTCCATGATGGTGTGATAAGACTCAATGAATTCTACATGTCCTGAAGAGAGTGCCTCATATGCTGCATGAAAAATCTCGCTCTTGAGCTTGGAGTCTCTAGTCAAGTAGATCTGTCCATAGAAATAAATGACTCCATCAACCACTATATACCTCCCATCTATCACTTTCCCATCAATAAACTTACATGTGAAGAGGTTCTTGTAATATTCCACCAATAGTTGGGACTCCCAATATGGATCTAGGTTTCCCAACAATGACAACGCTATAGAAATTTGAAATGAAGCTCCTATAACATCATAATTCCCCTCTTTGACATGCTTAATGCCAAAGCCACATGTTAGAGGATTGTTACCCCACTTTTGATGCCTCCCTTGCAGCTGATCTTGCCTAGGACAAGATTGAAGTACATGGAGGTCAACCTCCTCTTGGAAGGCATTTCCCATCGAAAACTTCCATAGTTTTGCCAATGCATGCAAGAGTGTTAATAACCTCTTGTCAAATTCAGAAATCTTCCTCTTGTGTGGGAATATCAATTACTGCTCCAAGGCTATGGAGTGACCATTTGACACCATGCTCATGTCATTATAGATTTCTAAATCATCTCTCAGCGCAAATAGCTGAGTGGGAGATAGAAATTTCCATACCAGATTGCTCACTCCTCCTTTGAACCCATCAAAGGTTCTTTGCACTGTGCTAGCTCTTCCCAAGGCTCCTTCCCTAGCCAAATACATCACTGCTGCTCCATGTTGAGAGAACCCTTTATCCATCTTCCAATCAGGGGGTCTCCTTGGTGGAATGCCTCCATGTAATGAGACATCAAAGTCTAAAGTAAAATGTATAGGTGAGTGGAATGATTTGTCCCTCATTTCATTGTGAAAAATAGTCTCCTTCTTCTGTATATAAACCCCTTGAAATAAACAAGGGTGCATGCTCCCCATCCTTTGATGTTGATCCATCATTTCTTCTCCTCCTTTGATCAAGGTGTTTCTGCCCATCACTACTGTCACATGATGCTCCTTGGGAAAATTTTGCAAAGATGTAAAAGCTCCTCCATTTGAATCAATAGCTTCATACCCATTTCCATGTGGTGATGGTTCTCCTCCTGAAGTGACAACGTTGTTGCTTCCTCTCTTTTCTTCCTCCCCATCAATATTTTAGAATACCTCATCAACAATGAGAGACCCTAGATCTTGGTCTTCCCTTGAAGGAGGAATATCCATGTATTACTTTTGAGAATAAAGCTCTTCCTGCAATGGGGATCTTGCCCTTGGCAAGGTATCATACAAGTTCTTATCCCCCTCACTAGAAATATGAAGTGGAGTTGGTGTATTGGATCTTTCCAACTCATGCAAAGGTTTTGAATGAGTATGTTTTGCTAGCTCAATCAAAGATGTTTCAAATTGTTCTACATCAAATCTCTTCACTAATCTCTTAGTGAACCTTGCATAAGTAGCTATATTGCATGATTAAATGAAGATGATTGTAATATTCCCGAATGGGGAATGCAGCAATATAGCTCATAAAATGAAAGCAGCAACAAGTATTTAACACATAAAATCATGAGACCAATATAAAGCCATGTTATTGATCATATATTTAGAAAATAAGTGCACAACAATGAGGCACAAATCATAGAATGTGATCACACAAGCCTCCAATACATAGACACTCTCAAAAGTGAGATGTTGCTGCTATACAAAATGCTGGAGAACTACTATAGCGCAGTCATATTGGATATAACTACAGCTGGAGATGATACAATGATGTAAAAATGATAATATAGGCCCCAATGGAATCTAAACATACAGATCCGACCACTAGATCAGCTTTCCAAAACAACCCAAGAGGGTTTCCGGAAAATGCACACAATGTGCCAATGTAAGCTGTAGCCCTAGGGCTGAAGATATGTTGCAATATCAGAAATGAGAATATATGGCTAAATCTGATGTCACAAATCTTCTCCAATAGCTCCTTTGGATGAAAGACTACCTCCTCCACTGAAGAAATCACCTCCAAAAAGAAACACTACAACTACCCCTACAACTCCTCCCTAAAATAACGCAGTTATGGACAGAAACTACGCTGTAGGGGATAAAAACTCTTTATCCTAGTGCTAAATGTGTCAATAAAGCTCAAGGGTATTCTTTACATGCTTTCCAATGGATGGAAACCTTCCTCCACTACAAAACTATATCTAAAGACACCCAAAATGATCCTCCACGGCTGCACCCTGCAACATAGCCCAATATCCTACAGAAACTGTGTTGATGAAGAAAGTTGTAGCTTGGTCTGAGAAACTGAATGTGGAAATGAAGTGAAATTCCCTTCCAAGAGGCCTGTCAAGGAAAGAGGTGGGATTCCCACTCGAGAACACTTGGTGCTAAACAACACAACAATCTCAACTAAACAGATGAAGAATGCAAGAAGTCGAAATAGACCACATATAAAATAATAATTGAAAACATAGCCCCATATGGCTGCCATCCTCTTCCTTATATAGATTATGAGCTTCTTGCCCTTGGCCCCACTCAATTAGGTCATCTCCTTCATGAAATCAATCTCCCTCCAAAACTGCGTTATTCCTCATTTAATATCCACTCCTCCATAACAGCGTTGTTGACTTGGTCAAAGTTGACTAATTCAACATGATCCAACCCCTGTTCACACTTAAAGGTTCTTTATTTAGCTGCTTAGAAGGTCTCCTTTCACACTTGAAGTGTTTTTATTACTGCTAAGGATATTTATGGGCCTCCCTACCCACTTATTCACCTACCTAGTGACAAAATGATCTATAATATTCCATTTAGCTAAAAGCTAAATTTTAGGAATATTATGGTCCTCCCCTTCAAAATGTTTCTTGTCCTCAAGCAACTGTAAAGGTGGAACAAAATTCCTCCCCTCCTCCTCTTGTGGCCTTCTCATCAATATTCCCCACCACTGTGCAAAGTAACTTGTAATAAATCTGCCCCCCAATAGTTCCTCCCAAATATGCAAAACCAAATGGCTCATATCATGAGAAAGTGGAAGGTGTAAGTGGAAACCTTCTTGATTTACAATGGCCTCCTCAAGGTAGGAGTGATGAAAAGCATAGGGGATCTCATTCCCAATGAGAGACTCCCATATCCATGCTATCATCCAAATGAAATGAGCCATCCTAGGTAGCTCATCAAAGAGATCCTCAACCCCCTGTTCATGCAATGTATTGGGGTTATATGGAGAGATTAGATTTTTCCACCCATGTTGTTTCTCTCTCCATTTATGATATGTATGGGGTTGCTGCTGATCTTGAGCTGAAATGTTATGGTCTCCAATAATGTCCCAAGTTACCCCATCAATCAAGACATCCATGAAGTGCCCCTCCCAAGAAATCAAGGTCTCCAAATGGCTCCTCCCACATGAAGACAAGAGATGTCGTGTGGCAATCATGGTTTTCCCATTTTTTCTCCTGAAATATGAAACATATAAAATATGGAAAATCATACTCCTAATGGGCACCTCCAACTCTTGTTCCATCCTCCCAACAAGGCTTCTCATAAAAATAAGAGCATCATCAATATATGGAAGAAAAAACAAATAAAAACAAGTTTCCATATGACAACCAGGAGGTGGATAATAGTTCCACATGTGGAACCAGCACAGTGCATCCCCTTCCTACCTCAAAACAAAGTATAACAAGTGTCTTTTTAGCCACTTGTTTTCTGCCACAATCATCCTACAATATAGGATCATAAAAGTAAAATTTGGTGCCAATGGTGCACACCAAGAATCATGTGGAATCTCCCACAATCCACCAATAGAATGGCCAACATTAATTCTACAAATGGCCTCAAGTACATCACAATACAATATAAAATAAGGAAATATCCTCCTTGGTACAATATGTTTCTCACAAAAAGTAAAGGAATACAAATCATAATGCATAAGTGTACATCCTCTACTATGTACCTTGGTCATTGAGCTGAAATGGCTCAAATGAAAGTTCGCCCTCACTCTCAATGAGTAGGGAAGTGGTTGTGACAACCTCTCCATCATCATCCGGGCTATGCATCTCTCCATATGCTGATATACATCTTGTTGGATGCCCTCCCAAGTGAACTCCTCCATCAAGGAATGATATGCATCAAAGTGCATGGAAAGAAAGTCCACATGTGATGCATGTAACATCTTCTCCTTGAGCTTAGAAGCTTTAGTCAAATGACTCTGCCATAAGAATATATGACCTCATCATCAACCATGTATCTATCATCTCTCTCTAGGTCATCAAGAATCATGCAAGCACCAATATCCTTGGAGTACTCTACCAAAAGTTGAGACCTCCAATATGGATCAATCCTCCTAAGAGACAGCGATATAGATCTGAAATGTGGAGTTCCCCACATGTTTTTGCCTTTTCCTTTAACATACCTCATTCCAAAGTCATCCTCCAAAGGGCTACCATGCCCATCATGCAACTGCTCATGCTCAAGTAGAAGTGGTGGCCTTTGGAAGTTGGCCTCCCATAAGAAGCTACCATCTAAAAAGAACCTCCTGATCTTGGCCAATGTAAGCATGAGTGGCCTCCATATACTCCAATATATGGAGGATTCCTTCATCAAGGGAAGTACCCTTTTTTTCTCCAAATCCATTGAGAAACTCCCTTGCACCATGGTGGTGCCATCCTCCATCACTGCAACAACTTCTGTGAGCGCAGAATATGTAGTGAGAGTGGGTAATGCTGAAAATGGGAGAGTGTATCCCTCCTCCTTGAGTTTATCCCAAATTCTCTGCACTGTGTTAAGTCCTCCCGAGGTCCTCACCCCTCTGGAATCAATGAGTGGTGCAACCAAATGTGAAGCATCTTTCATCATCTCCCGATCGAGTGGTCTCCCAGGTGGAATGCCTCCATGTAATGAGACATCAATATCAAGAGTAGACTTCATATATGAATGGACAACTTTGTCCTTGCCCTCACTACGCAAATAAATATGCCTCTTCTGTACATCAAATTTTTTAAATAGATAGGGGTGTGTTCTCCTAATCATATGATGTTGGCCTTCCTCGCTACCTTCTCCTTTCATCTGCAAGGTCTCACAATCTATCCATAATGGCACATGTTGTTCATGTATTGTGCCTTGATCTCCACATATGATATCCTTTGGGATTCCTTGTGAACATACAATAATTCCTCTTGTGGGAGAAAGTGCTCCACCTTCCTCTCCATGAGGTGCTAGATATGCTTTGGATATGTCAACAGTGTTGCCTCTAGCATCCTCTTCCTCTTCAATATGAATGGGACTCACCTTCTCAATAAGAGGATCCTCTTTTTAAAAAGGGATCTCGGTGCCCTATTTTCTAGGAATATGAGATAGAGATATTGCCTCTAGCAAGGTATTATGCCAGATGTTAGCTTCTTCCATAGTTTCCTGAAGTGTAGTTGGGTTTATAGATCCTTCCAACCCATGCAAAGGTTTTTTTTGTTTTGGTTTGTTTAGCTCCACCAAAGGTGTATCGGAATTTTTTCCATCAAACCTTTCCACTATTCTCCTAGTGAACTTTGCATAAGTAGATGTATTTTCATTTTTTAATGAAATAAATTCAAACATCCACCAAGCATAGGCCTTACCTTCAAAATGCAACGCTGCTACTTTGATAGCTTCATTCTCTGAAACTTGGTGTTGCTGAAAATAGGTGTCTAGCTCCTCCACCCAAGCCCTAGCTAAACATTTAGGTGAACCATAAAAATTAGATAGAAATAATCTACCCACATCATGGTTGTTTCTCCTTGTGCTTCTTTCCTCCATGATCTTGCAAAACCCTTGAAAGTTTAGGTGATCTTTGAACCTCTTAGATTGAGATTCATACTCTTGTAAATAATCACCAAGAGTCTCCTTCTTTGGAATATCTTCTTCCTCCATATTTCTTACAGTAAAACTGGGCATAAGACTGCGCTGTGAATCATAATGTGTGGTTGCATGCTCACACCCATCATGGAAAAATCTAGGGCTTTCTTCATATTCAAACCCCTTTGGAGATTCCCTACACATCTCCCTACTCATCTTCTTGATATCTCCCTTGATGCTCTGCATAGTTTGAAAAAAAAGCTTTGAGAGCTCCCCTTCCTCTCTTCCTCCAAATAATGGAGTCATGTCTTTATTTTTTTTCTACATCTCCTCTTCTTAAGAGAAGCATCTCCTTATGGTGACATATTGGTTGAATGCATAGGCTGAGCCAATATTATGCTCTGATACCACTGTAATATTCCCAAATGGGGAATGCGGCAATAAAGCTCATAAAATGAAAGTAGAAGCAATTATTTAACACATGAAATCATGAGACCAATATAAAGCCATGTTATTGATCATATATGTAGCAAATAAGTACACAACAATGAGGCACAAATCATAGAATGTGATCACAGAAGCCTCCAATACATAAACACTCTAAAAAGTGAGATGTTGTTGCTATACAAAATGCCGGAGAACTGCTACAACGCAATCATATTGGATATAACTACAGATGGAGATGATACAATGATGTAAAAATGTTGATATAGGCCCCAATGGAATCTAAACATACAGATCTGAGCACTAGATCAAATTTCCAAGACAACCTAAGAGGGTTTCCGGAAAATGCACACAATGTGCCAATGTAAGCTGCAGCCCTAGGGATGAAGATATGCTGCAACAATAGAAATGAGAAGATATGGCTGAATTTGAAGTAGAAACCTACATCTCTTCTCTAATAGATCCTCTATATGAAAGAATGCCTCCTCCACTGAAGAAATCACCTCCCAAAACAACCACTCCAACTACCCCTCCAACTCCTCCCTAAAATAACACACATTTGGATTGAAAATACACTGTAGGGGATAAAAACTCCTTAGCATACTGCTAAATGTGTCAATAAAGCTCAAGGGTCTTCTTTACAGGCCGTCCAATGGATGGAAACCTTCCTACACTACAAAACTAGATCTGAAGACACCCAAAATGATCCTCCACTACTGCACCCTGCAACACAGCATAATATCCTACAGAAACTGCGCTAATGAAGAAAGTTGTAGCTTGGTCTGAAAACATAAATGTGGAAATGAAGTGCAATGCTCTTTCAAGGGGCATCTCAAGGAAAGAGGTGGGATTCCCGCTCGGGAACAATCTAAACTAAACAGCTGAAGAATGCAAGAAGTCTAAACAAACCACATACAAAATAATAATCCAAAACATAGCCCCATATGGCTGCCATCCTCTTCCTTATATATATTATGAGCTTCCTTGCCCTTGGCCCTAGTCAATTGGGTCATTTCCTTCATGAAATCAATCTCCCTCCAAAATTGCATTATTCCTCATTTAATATCCACTCCTTCATAACAATGTTGTTGACTTGGTCAAAGTTGACTGTTTCAACATGATCAAACCCCTGTTCACACTTAAAGGTACTTTATTTAGCTGCTTAGAAGGTCTCCTTTCACACTTGAAGTGTTTTTATTGCTGCTAAAGAGATTTATGGGCCTCCCTACCCACTTATTCACCTACCTAGTGACAAAATGATCTATAATATTCCATTTAGCTAAAAGATAAATTTTAGGAATATAACAATGATTCATAAAACCACCAGGTATGAGCCTTACCTTCAAGATGCAATGCTACTATCCTAAGGGCTTCCTTTTTTGAAACTTTATGTAGATGCAAATATGAGTCTAGCTGATCTATCCAATCCTTGGCTGTGAATTTTGATGACCCATTAAAATTTGGTAGAAGGAATCCACCTCTTCTGCTTCTATTGTGATTTCTGGGCCTTCTGTTCTCCTTGAGTTGGAAAAACCCTTAGAAGTTCAAGTGCTCCTTGAATCTTGTTGAGATGCATTTTTGTCCATGTTTTTACAATTTTTTTCAAATAAATACATGCTCGGACCTTGTGTTTTAATCATTATCTATCCATTATGTTGTTAACTAGAGGCATTTAGAGACAATAGCTATTAATTTATAAATTCTTGTTATTAGTTAATTTGATGAGTGTTTTTAATAAATTCCTTCTTTGTGGTAGGTGAATAAGTCTAGCACCAACTGGAAGGCTCCTCGAAGTGTATTTGAGTACAGGATGGTCATTCTCATATTGGAGGAAGTAGGTCATGCAAATTAGAGCATTGGATCTTTGAAGTTCTGCCCGCAAAGTACGAATAGGACAATCGTAATAAACAAAGTTCAGAAATCTTCGCTCTGATCAATCTCTAACACCTTCTGAGAATAAATTGGAGCCAGTGGATCTCGATTTTTATAGGATTGGTTATAGTAAATATTTTCGCGCTTATGGAGTAGAATTCAAGGAAGAACCTAATGGCATCAGAGTTTATGCTGCAAGAGACGTGCCAAATCTCCACAGACCTAAGGTGATTATGGAGGTTCCCATGGAATTGATGCTTACAGTCAGCAAGAACCTTCCTTGGATGTTCTTCCCATACATTGTGCCATTAGGGAATCCTATATTTGATGTTATTAACTCCACAGATCCTGAGACTTACTAGGACTTGAGGTTGGCTTGTATCATTTTGTTGGATTTCGACATCAAGGATAATTTCTGGCAGCTTTATGGGGACTTTTTACCTAGTGTTGAGGAAAGCGAAAATTTACTTCTTGCTACGGAGGAGGAACTTCTTGAACTACAAGATGAAAATTTGGCGACAAAAAAATCCCAGGAAAAAATGGAGTGACTTCCCTAATTCGAAATTCTGCTTTGAAACTAATCTCATTTCCAACAAATTCTTAATATCCCCTCCTATATTCCGATTAGAAATTAAAAGCCCCAAATTGGTAATTAAATGTATATATATATATATATATATATATATATATATATCTGTGTGTGTGTGTGTGTGTGTGTGTTTCCTGGAGCAGCAAAAGGGGGTAGGTAGTCCGTCTATTAGATAGAGGGAAGTTAGGATCGATTAATTTCCCAAATGTAGAGGGGAATAATTTCTCAGATGTAGAGAGGTAATTTCTCAAATGTGACATCGAATTTCTGAGATGTAGAACTGGCATCAAATTTGCAAGAGCCATGTAATAGAGATAAGGGAGTTGCTGTGTGTAAACCAGTTGTGCATGATTTCTCAATGATGTTTTAAATATATACATTCACCTTCAATCCACAAGCAGTAGCGTTGTGCCATGAGTAATTTCAAATTTCAGTATTTGATGTCTTAAATCCTTCCTCAGTTGTAGTAAGCCAGCTTACTCCAGGTGTGGGAGGGCCCACCACCTCTGGAGTTAAGCTTGATCAATCAACATAGGATAATTAGATGTGTGAGATTTTAATGTTTCATGTTTCTGCGTGAATGTGTGGTTCAATTTCAAAGCATTTCAGTCGTCTTCGTTTTGCGCAAATTAATGGTCTAAAGAACTATTACTCATTACATAATCTTTGTTTGTGTTACAATATATATTCCTCTTATTAAATCGAATGTAATGGGAGATAGGAATACAATTATTATGATTTTTGGGTTTGATTCAGGAATTAGAACATATAGCATTTTTTTGAATTTGAATATGGAATTAGAATAGATTTAGATGCTTTGAATTTGAATAGGTTAACATTTCCCATTTAAAATATTAAATCAAGGTTTTCATTACTTAGTTTCTTTTGAACTTTTGTTGGATTTAATTTGATTTGTTTATGCATCCACTTTTCTTAATAATTAGATTTCTTTTTAATGATTAGATTTCTTTTTAAGTAGGATCTTTCTTGTTTTCATAGTTTAATAATTTCTTTATAAGAGAAAGTTTTAATGCGGATTTGATTGTGCAGGTAGAGAGATCAATTCGAATGCAGCATGATTTAGTTACATGATTTGATTTTGAAGAGCGAGATTGTTTATTGAATAATCCAAGTTACATGATTTGATTTCGAAGAGCGAGCTTGTTTATTGAATAATCCATTTCATTTAGGTTAAATTCTTTGAATTGAAGGTTTATCATAGATTATTTGCAATGCCATTTTTAATAGGATATTTTAAAGTGTTATTTTATATGAAGCAAAGTATTTTTCTTTTAGAAATAGTTAATTTGAATCTTGAATTTATTATGAAGAGTAGTCCTAGTTAGTTTAATGTGTGAGGTTGTCATTAGAATAATGTGTGATATTTCTGATTATTAGTTTCAATTGTTAGTTTCAAGTTAGTGAGAAGAGTTAATAGATCAAGGTTTTCAAGATATAATTGGAGATGTTAGCCATCTATAATTTCTGTTATACCTAATGATGGCTAGAATCAGTTTGCAGCCCTCAAGAAACAAATTACAAAAAAATTTGTGAGTTCATGAAGCCTTGATATGTCTCTTGTCCAAAGGACCCATCTCACTAATATCTTCACCAAAAAACATTCAAATAACCTTGCTGTTATCATGAAGAAGACCGTTTCTCGGACCCCTCTTCCACCATTTTTCATTCATGATTTCCCCTTAAAAATCCCTCCACTCCCTCAAAAATCCCATTTGAACCAATAAAAGTCCTTTTTGTTGGTTTTGAACCCTTCTTTATATCTATTGGAACCTCTAAAAATCCCAAAAAAAACCCATTTCGGCCTTATTTTCCCAAACATTTCATAAGACAAACTTAAGCCCCCACGGGCTTAAATCCTCAGCCTTTTTCTCCATATAACCGGGACCCGTGACCGTTGGCTTAAGTCTTTATCCCCTTTCGTGCTATTTCACTTTGGTACACCCCTTTTCCTTCCGCCTTCGTTATATTTCCTCGCCGATGGTTTCCCCCTGCCGACGAGATCCGAGCCATTGATCTCCTTGATATAATGGTTATCGCTCCATCGCAGCACCAGTTTTCCTCCTGATCATCACTTACCAAAGCCTCCCCGCCGATGTATTTTGGACCATTGATCTGGCTCCACCAGATCCAACGGTCGACGTTGTTTCGTCGTTCCGCTGTCCTCCGCCTCTTTCATTCATTTCTGCGAAGTCATAATTAAATCTAGACCGTCGATCATCCTGATCGGACGGTCATCATGCCATTGCGTTATCTCTTTTCTCCTGTCTAAAGCCCTTCTTCCTGCCATTCTCGAAATACTCCAGATCGTCGATCCTCCTTATCGGACGGTCACCGCTAGTCCTTCACTCCACCCGCGGGCACTTTCAGCATATGGGTTAACACTATGAGTGCCCCTGCAGTTGACTCATTTGATTGTGGAAGATCTTAGATCGAAGGCTGAGGTTTCCTACGGAGGCACAGGCCAGGATTTTCCTCCGTACCCCCAAGTTCCCCCATATGATGTCTGCTACTGACCTTCCCATGTCATCCTGCCGGTCCCACCCAACCGCGCTGGGCTTTTCATCGTGTTTTCTTTCAATCTCCAGCATTGATTTCCCCAGATCCAACGGACCGCATTCATTCTCGGGCCCATTTCACCCAACCCCTCTGTCATGCTTTTTCAACGCGAAATGGGCAGTTTTTAAAGGAACACGTGTCAACCACCGGCATGTATCGCATCCACCCATCATAAAACCATTTACCGCTTGTTCCCAGAGCAAAAACCATTCGCAGTTTTCTGCAAAACTGCTTATCATCATTTCCGTGCCAATATTCAAACTTGCCCATGTTTTTTCCCGTTTTCTGTGACAAAACCTTCCTCTGAGAATTTTCCCTCATTTGCATCACTCCATAACCCCACGCTGAGCCATATGAAGCAGTCAAACCATAAACGTAGGATTTCATAACAATTTTATCGTTGTATGCAGGTTTAAAATGGTGGCTTAATGTTGCATGCCCTCCCACAGCCAAACACCAGTGGCAAAAGCCGAGGATGACGATTCTGAGGCTGAATCAATGCAGAAATGGATTCACGGGTTGATTATAAATGTATTATCAATGTCTCATGAACACTTGTGAAGAACAAAACCCCCAGTGTGGAAGCCCAACCACTTGTACAATACAACAAACAATGAAGATCATAGATTAGAGATTAAGGGATAAAGGTTAAGCCTAAAGCAAAAAAATCAATGGATTAACTTGCATATCAAAGATAAAAACAAAGTTCAAGCCAAATCAGTGTTAAATGACAAAGACGGACAAATCGACAAAGGAGAGCTTCGAATGACACATCAGTGAAGCTATTTACTTCTCCAAGGAATAAAGACACCTTGACAGTTATTATGCTGACAGAATCTCTTTAAACTGTTAAGGAAGTAATTGTAAAGGTATGGGTCGTCTCAAAACCCATACTATCCACTTTACTTGTACCAGAAGAAAAGACAGGACTACAGAATCCAAAAGACTTCTCCACAGAGACACTCTTTGGAATTATTACCAGCCTGAAAATTAGGCCTCAAACTCTACAAGAACTACTAGAATGGGAAAGAAATTAATGTAATATTTATGACACATAATGGGCATTCGAATGATTTTCTCCTCTGTTTTAATTAACCATTAAGACCATCTCTGTCACCTCTCCTCCCCATTCACCTATAAATCCTATTCGAACTCTCATTGTAAAAGTTGGCATTTGGTGAACTCTTTGATGTAATACATAAACTGGTAGAAGTGAGAAGAAATTGATGTATTGAAGTTTGTGGATGGCTTGGCTTGTTTATTGATGAAGGAGGCTAGATCATTGGATCCCTAAGCCTGGTTGTGGGGAAGTACTCTCTAACAGTAATTGTTATTTCCTGTTTTCCATTTTGTTCCATCATTCTATACTTACAGTAGAGTAAAAATATAGGCTAATAAATGTCTCCTAGAAGGACCTTAGACCTGTTTGCTCATCACTGTCTTTAAGTTTTCATCTGCTGAGGTATTATTGAGTAGTTTTAATCGCTCTCTTGAACCCTTATGCTTGTTTAGTTCTGAAATAGTTCAAACAGTTGGCCTCAAGAACGATTTATGGTTTTCCCTGCTTGCTTGTTGCCACTTGAAAACTGTTTCCGAAGTCTCCTTTCAAAGTACTATTATCTGTAGTCTGCCAGAGAAGTCTGTTTTGATCATACCCTCTATTCTTACTGAGATAATTGTTTTTAAGGCCTTTATAATTGCAGTCTTAGATGTTTAGGCGTTCCCTCTTCTATGAATGCAATTATTTGTGAATCTTATATGTTTTCTAAATCCTTGCTAGTGAAATATTTAGAAGAAATAGAGTGTTCCTCACCGTCTGTATTTCATTGGAAAATTTTGTCTTGAAATTATCATCTGTCGAAGTGTGGTTTGTGGAATTCGTGGTTAGCCCTGTCTATCAAATGCATCTTTATGTTCAGATTATGTTTTAATTCCCTTTATTGAGAAGTATAGATAATTAAGGATCCTTAATTTCCCTTAGTTTTACTTTTCATTTTAAGTCCTTGATGTTCATTTCATCCCACCTGCAAAACCCAACAGATCCATTGACCAAGTTAGATTTTCCCTTTGGTACCCCAAATTCATCAATCAAACCTGCTATGACTACCACTTGACTCCATTTCCCAATGGCTTATAGAATTCCCCACTCTGTCCATGTTGCCTAGATCATCTATGTCCAACCAAAAGAAAAAACAAATCTGCACTTCATAACTAGCCTAAAATCAACCTCTCAAAAGCATCAAGCTATATCCTTACAAATATATTGAGAGATCCCTCTCTGAGACTAGGAGGGCTAGATCCTAGAGCTCTAAAGCTTGGTTTGAATGTTTCCTTGTCATTTGGTTTGCCAATCAACCAAATCATAGGACCCCAACATAATGGTGATCATAGTGGGACCTCTGAGTATATATTCACATAAATATCTCTTAAAAACTCATTAGACCCTCAGTAAATCAAAGAACATCTAGTGAATCTGCCACCTCATCGCCACACCAACATAATGGCGATCACGGTGGGACAATGTGTACATAATAGCCTAACAAGCTCTTGTAGACTTTTTAAGTCCTTCAATAAACATAAAAACTCACAAAAACCCCACAAACAATTCAGATTGGTTTCATAATAAACATTGGTGGTGGACCATAGAATATGTTACCTCCAAAAGAGCTAAAACTTTCCACCTAGTGACTCCACTGGCCTCCAGTAGGCCTATTACTTCACTAGTCCTTGTAGAATCCCTCAGGAATGCATTAAGAAAACCTAATCATACTGTTGGTGGAAAAAAAAGTTCAAATCTTCCACCTGGTGACTCCGCAACCTCCAAAGACCTAATGACTCCACTGGTAGAAGACTCTGAGAAATTTGCAAAAATGCAGTCAAGTTTCATAGCAGAGTTTTGTTATGAGCTGGAAAAGCTTGAACGTGAGGACCTTCCAAAGGTTATCCTTCTTAGCTCAAAATTCAATGCTAAACCTGAGATTAAGAAAATTTTCCTAGACTTGGTGATTGAAAGATATGAAACTAAAATTGAAATGTTGAATTCAAAAGATCAGTCATACCAATTCAGGGACCCCAGAGATTTTTTGGAAAGTCTCCCTCCCCCAAAGCAAGAGGAAATTTCACTGCATTTTGATGTGTAGGAAAAGGATGATTGTGCTTTCAAGAGCTACACTAAAGATGCAGTAATTAAAGCTATCAAGGATGCAAATAGCCTACCAGTCATGGAAGGCCTAAAAGAAGAAAGTTGCCATCATGTTTTTGTTGATCCTGTGGTAGAGTATATGGAGCCCCAGATTGGCTAAATTTCCCAAGCATTGATCCTTTGCAAGAGCTAGATACATCAAGAGTGGTCACCACTGGTGGTGGCCTTGGTTTTGAAGACCCACATTCAAAGTACCCTGTGGTTATCTTTGAAAAGCAGTCAGATTTTCTACCCTTTTTTGTTACTGCTCAACTGGCTACACTGGCACTATTGTATCATATAAAACAGCATAGGTTTCCAAGTTAGATTAGGGTAGGTAGGAACGTCAATAAAGCTCAGCCTGTGAGCATTTATTTAGTTTTTTGTTTTTTTCTTTGAAAGAAAAAATAAAAATACAAAAACAATAGAAAAAGAGAAAAGAGGTCAGATATAAAAGAAGAAAGGCACAACCCCATACCAAAAAAGAAAAGGAGAATCTCAAAGTGTGCAAGCTTTAATGCCACTAATAAAATAAAAAACTGCTATTTAGTCATACAGCCTAATCATGACTAGATAGATTTCAATTTACTGCTGATAGGTTAGTGAAGATTATTTGCCAAATTGTTTAATCTTGGCTTATCAGTAGAATAGATTAGGATAGAAGAAAAAATGGTTCAAAAATGCTCAAAATCTGAACCAAAGAATGAAAATAAAGAAAAAGATGGCTCTAACATGATAAAAACTTGAGCCAAAGAAAGAAGGAAAGGCTGGTTCTAATATGCTAAAAACTTGAACCGGGAAAAGAAGAAGAGGACAGCTCAAAAGGATCAAAATCATAGCTGAAAAAGAAGGGAAGGATGCTTACTATTCTCAGATCTCAAGTCTTCCAAGTTTTGTTTCATTTTTCTGGAAATAAGGTCTATGTGCAGCTTGTTTCTCATGCCTTAGACATTACAGCAAATTAGACAGTCTAATCCTGATTTGACTGTGCTTAAATTTCTGTTTTAGAATATAGAGAATGAAAATCAGTCAAACAGTTTAATCTTGGCTGATAGATAGATTATGTAAGGAATGAAGAGTCCAACTGTTTAATCTAGACCATTGGAAGAAATAAGGGTAGCATTAGATATTTTTATGTTTCTGTTTTCAAAAATAATATGTAAAAGAGATGCCAGTCCAAGTGCACTCAAAAGAAGAAAAAGTGATAGGACAAGTAGTTTTGGGTAGGTAGAGATGTGGTTTAAAGAAATTTCATGCTGCAGGTCATTGGAAGAATTGTCAAAATGCAAAGAAAGTCAGCAAGAAAAAAAATAAATTCTCCCCAATGAATAAGGCACTGGTCTACTAAAAGCCAGAGATTGATAAACTGAGTTTCTGGACACCTAAAGGGAAAGCTGTCCTCCCCAAGTGGAGTCACTATTAGCCATCTATAATTTCTGTTATACCTAATAATGGCTAGAATTAGTTTTCATCCCTCAAGAAACAAATTACAAGCAAATCTGTGAGTTCTTGAAGCCTTGCTATGTCTCTTGTACAAACGACCCATCTCACTGATATCTTCACCAAAAAACCTTCAAATAACCCTACTGTTATCATGAAGAAGACTATTTTTTGGACCCCTCTTCCACCATCTTTCATTCATGATTTCCCTTAAAAATCCCTCCACTCCCTCAAAAATCCCATTTGAACCAATAAAAGTCCTTTTTGTTGGTTTTGAACCCTTCTTTATATCTATTGGAACCTCTAAAAATCCCAAAAAAACCCCATTTCGGCCTTATTTTCCCAAACATTTCATAAGACAGACTTAAGCCCCCATGGGCTTAAATCCTCAGCCTTTTTCTCCATATAACTGAGACCCACGACCATCAGCTTCAGTATTTAGCCCCTTTTGCACTATCGCACTTTGCTACACCCCTTTTCCTTTCGCCTTCTTTATATTTCCTCGCCAATGGTTTTCCCCCGTCGACGAGATCTAAGCTGTTGATCTTCCTGATCTAACGGTTCTCGCTCCATCGCACCACCAGTTTCCTCTCGATCGTCACTTACCAAAGCCTCCCCGCTGATGCATTTTGGACCATTGATCTAGCTCCCCCAGATCCAATTGTTGGCGTTATTTCTTCGTTTCACTGTCCTCTGCCTCTTTCATTCATTTCTGCAAAGTCACGATTAAATCCAGACTGTCAATCGTCCTGATTGGACGATAATCGTGCCATCGCGTTATCGCTTTTCTCCCGTCTAAACCCCTTCTGCCTGCCATTCTCCTAAATACTCCAGACCGTCGATCATCTTGATCGGACGGTCACCGCTATTCCTTTGCTCCACCCGCGGGCACTTTCAACACACGGGTTAACACTATAAGTGCCCTTGCAGTTGACTCATTTGACTGTGGAAGATATTAGATCGACGGCTGAGGTTTTCTATGGAGGCACAGGCTGAGATTTTCCTCCGTATCCCCAAGCTCCCCCGTATGATGTCCGCTACTGACCTTCCCATGTCATCCTGCCGGTCCCACCCGACCGCGCTGGGCTTTTCATCGTGTTTTCTTTCAATCTCCACCATTGATTTCCCTAGATCCAATGGCCCAAATTCATTCTCGTGCCCATTTCACCCAACCCCTCCCTCATGATTTTTCAACGTGAAATGGGTGGTTTTTAAAGGAACACGTGTCAACCACCACCATGTATCGCAGCCACCCAACATAAAACCAAAGAAAATCAATGGCTTAACTTGCAGATCAAAGATAAAAACACAGTTAAAGCCAAATTAGTGTTAAATGACAAATAAAGACAAATTAGCAAAGGAGAGCTTCGAATGACACATCAGTGAAGCTATTTAATCCTCCCAGGACTAAAGACACCTTAACAGTTATTATGCTGATAGAACCTCTTTAAACTGTTAAGGAAGTTATTGTAAAGGTATGGGTGGTCTCAAAACCCATACTATCCACTTTACTTGTACCAGAAGAAATGACAAGACTGCAGTAGCCAGAAGACTTCTCCACAAAGACACTCTTTGGAGTTATTACCAGCCTGACAATTATGCCTCAAAGTCTACAAGAACTACTAGAATGGGCAAGAAATTAATGTAATATTTATGAAACAGAATGGGTATTTGAATTCTTTTCTCCTCTATTTTAATTAACCATTAAGACCATATTTGTCACCTATCCTCCCCATTCACCTATAAATCCTATTTGAACTCTCATTGTAAAACTTGGCATTTGGTGAACTCTTTGAAGTAATACATATACTGGCATAAGTGAAAATAAATTGATGTATTGAAGTTTGTGGATGGCTTGGCTTGTTTATTGATGAAGGAGGCTAGATCATTGGATCCCTGAGCCTGGTTATGGGGAAGTACTCTCTAACAGTAATTTTTATTTCTTGTTTTCCATTTTGTTCCATCATTCTATACTTACAGTAGAGTAAAACATTTAGGCTAAGAAATGTCTCCTAGAAGCACCTTAGACCTGTTTGCTCTTCACTGTCTTTATGTTTTCATCTGCTGAGGTATTATTGAGTAGTCTTAATCGCTCTCTTGAACCCTTATGCTTGTTTATTTGTGAAATAGTTCATACAGTTGGCCTCAAGAATGATTTATGGTTTTCCCTGCTTGCTTGTTGCCACTTGAAAACTGTTTCCAAAGTCTCCTTTCAAATTACCATTGTCTGTAGTCTGCCAGAGAGGTCTGTTTTGATCATACACTCTGTTCTTGCTGAGATAATTGTTTTGAAGGCCTTTATAATTTCAGTCTTAGATGTTTAGGCATTCCCTCTTCTATGAATGCAGTTATTTTTGAATCTTATATGTTTTCTAAATCCTTTCTAGTGAAATATTTAGAAGAAATAGAGCGTTCCTCGCCTTCTGTATTTCATTGGAAAAGTCCGTCTTGAAATTATCATCTGTCGAAGTGTGGTTTTTGGAATTCATGGTTAGCCCTGTCTATAAAATGCATCTTTATGTTCAGATTATGTTTTAAGTCCCTTTGTTGAGAAGTATAGATAATTAAGGATCATTAATTGCCCTTAGTTTTACTTTTCATTCTAAGTCCTTGATGTTCATTTCATCCCACCTACAAAACCCAACAAATCCATTGACCAAATTATATTTTCCCTTTGGTGCCCCAAATTCATCAATCAAACCTGCTATGACTACCACTTGACTCCATTGCCCAATGGCTTCTAGAATTCCCCACTCTGTCTATGCTACCTAGATCATCTATGTCCAACCAACAAACGAACAAATCTGCACTTCATAACTAGCCTAAAATCAACCTCTCAAAAGCATCAAGCTATATCCTTACAAAAATATTGAGAGATCCCTCTCTGAGACTAGGAGGGCTAGATCCTAGAGCTCTAAAGCTTGGTTTGAATGTTTCCTTGTCATTTGGTTTTCCAATCAGCCAAATCATAAGACCCCAACAGGAGATTTAAAAAGTAGAATTCGAGTGCGAGAATGATTGAGGATTTACTTGAATTTCCTTATAGTTTAATTTCAGTATGGAGTTTGCAGTGAATGAAATTGGTTAAGTAGGTCTCTTTTTCAAGATTGTTTATTTTCCAGCGAATGTGTGTTTCATTCAAGTGCCTAGTTTATCATTACAAAGGAATATATATACTCTGACCATTAGGCTGAGACAATACGTAGTACAACTCACGTTTACGACTCTCGGATTGATAATTAATATTTAGAGGTTTAATCTGACAATTAAACCGACCAACATTTTGGTGCCATTGCCGGGGACTTGTCTTTTGGCTCAGGTAAAATTTTCTTACAGAGTTTCAAGGATATTGCAAGACGTCAGAGGGTGGAGAGTGTATGGTAAGACGTGAGTGAAGAGCCATGCATCCACTATTGTGGGGTTGCTCCAAAGTCTAGCCATCTTGCGTATCTCTTGAAATTTTATTTCCTTCATGTGTAGAAGTAGAAGCAGGCTTTAAATATTTAATTTCCAAATTTCTTTTCTTTTCATAGATTAAATATTATTTTGATTCAGCATTTTCCTTTAATGCAAGTGTGGTGAGTTTTATTTTAGCCGATAGCTTTTGAATCCATCTTCAGATTCCAACGTTATATCATTTTTGGGGTACTGTAAGAACCCTTGTGTAATAATCCATGTGATGGAAGAATGTACCAGTTGGCTCGTTGAAAACAAGAAAATGGTATTTTGAGGAATCATTCAATGAGGAGTTTTCATGCTGCTACAAAGACAGACAAGTCATTTGATGAAGAACTCACAAGTGAAGAATTTAATACTTTGCTTGAACATAAATTTAATATAATTAAACCTTTGATTTCAAAATTGAATATTTTCAGGAACAAGAGAAGGATGAAGAACCACTTCTTATCCTTTGTGCCAACTGTCAAAAGAAACACTGCCTTGGAAATTGTCCAATTAATGGTCTAGAAGTTTGCAAAATTTGCAAGGATGGTCATGCAACCAAACATTGGCCATCATTGCCATGATTACGAAAGGTACTCAGGGAATCAAGTAAGGAATTGAATCAACCACCAGGTATAACTCAAAACCCAACACCATTTGATACTTGGAATAATTATTATTTTCCTGAGCAGTTTCCTCAACATGTTTATAATCCTACAGCTCCATGGAAAATTTTTAATCCTCCTCCAATTGAATATCCTACTTTGTGGCTGTAGTGGCCTCTCCTTGGCCCTCATCCTTGAGCTAGATATATCCATGGTCTCAAGAATCATTTGGATCTTTCTCTCTAAGGCAATCTCCCATGCAAATTCAATCATATGAGCACCAACAACAACCACAATTTTTTTCCAATGCACCATTGAGTTATCCTCCTCCATGGTTCCAACCGCATGTGCAACATTACCCTAACCCTATTTCGTACCCTAGTCCATACCCTAACCCTAATCCATACCCTAACCCTAATCCATACCCTAGACCTAACCCTAATCCACACCCTAGATATAACCCTAATTCTAATTTAAAACCTAGACCTAACCCTAGTCCAAAGCCTAATCCCAATCCAAATCCAAATCTTAGTCCAAGCATTAACCAAAATCCTACCCCAAACCATCTTTTAAACCCTAATCTAAACCATGAGGTTGCACAACAGTTTGAGCAACCTATTCTTCCCGTTGATTCCTCTATTGAACATAATGCTACATCTTCCATGTTGGAAAAGGAAATGAATCTAGAAACTACCCCCATTACCACAGAACATTCACCCCGGGAAGGTGTAATTCAAATACTACAAGAGGAGCAATATTTCATTGGAACTTGCTCTGAAAATGTTGTTAAAACTCAAAACCCTAGAATCTCTCTCAACCATTCTTGTCAATTTGAAAAGCAATATTTGAGCCTAAACTTGAGGGATTTATCTTTTGTCTTTCACCAGGTCCCTTATACCTCCAAGAGTGTGGATATAAAACCATGGAAGATTTGCATTATTTGGAGAATCATGAATATGTGGATTCCATTCAATCCTGGTTTCGAGTCGTCATCAATCCATGTTATTTCCTCAGCATTTGGAAACCCTTGGTACCATATAATTTAAAGCAACTGATTTCTCATGCTTTGGTATGTATTGAAGTCTATTCTTTAAAACTAAGTGTGAGTGTAATCAACATTTTGTTACGCACATGGCTTCATTGGAAGTACTCGTATACTTAAAAATGGAGTATTTCTCCTCTTAGGGTAAAGTAGGGTAGGAGAATAAATGAATAAAGCAGTTACAATGCTATTAGGGTTTTTAATTTTAAATAATGCCTATTAAAACTACTTTTGATCCACATTAGTTGTTAACACACACATTTGTGACAAATCTTGTTGAGTACAATTCACTCTAATACCTCATGATTTTTAAAAAGTAACCATGATTAATCACTCTAATAAGTTTTCGTCTCGGATATATATTTGCAGTTTCCCTTAGAAGGTACTATTGGAAAAACCCCTATGGTGGACCACTCTTGTAAATAACATAATGAGATATTCAGGAGAACACTAGCATTCTTAACTCAAAGAATATTTTAGTCATTGTTTGGGATATCTATAATAATTCCTTAGGGTAGAGGAATTAGCCAGCAATGAGTAGTCATTAAAAAATTTTCATGCCATCCTGTGCTCTTAAGCAGTAGATATGTCTCCCCACTTATTAAGTAACCTTTAAGGTTAGTCATAATCAGAGCTTGCAAAGATTTAGGGACGGATAGGAGGTCTTGTGATGGACCGACCTACGATGATCATGGGACCAAGCATGCATGACATTACTGTTCTTGGTCACCAAGCCAGATTAATGGATTTCAGCCAAAAGGCTGGAAGACAAGAGGTCTCATCAAGAGCCGACCTGTTCATTCATGTTACTTCTTGTGAGTGGCACTGCCATTAGCTAGTTACCAAGCCAGGAATGTGGCCTTCATCTAAAATGTCAAATAAGCTAACTCTGAATCTGTATCTAGTCAGTGGGATATTGACATTTTGCTAGCTTAAAAGACATCCCTGCCAAGGTTATGGACACCTGTGGGCAACAGGGCCATGTCTGTGGTATTAAAGTTAATTGCATACTATGATTTTCTTGGTTATCCTTCTCTTTCCCTAAGACTCGTCATTTTTCTTAGGCAATGGGTTTAGGAAAATTTGAACATGATGCTTTCAGTTCTATATTTCAAAAATCAAGAATCTTTGAATGATGTGGTACCCTTAGTGAAGGTAATCCTTTGTGCTAGATTAAGAGGAAATTTAATTTTTAATCCAGATGACAACATAATTTAGAGTGTTCAAATAAAGAGGTTGTTGATTGGTATCATAACTCACTTTAATTCTCATGGTATTTAGAGTGATGAATTACTCAATGATGATACTCACAAGGTGTTGGTTGCCAACAATGCATATTGATTGTAATTGCCTCTAAATATGTGTTGCATGACCTAGGTATGAGATTGTTATAGTAGGTGCAGGAATCTTGTGTTATTATTTTTGAAACTGCACTTTCTCAACAAAATTTGATTTTTATCATAAGAATTTGGGCAGAAAAAAAACAGGGAATTCACTTGGAATAACGTGGCAATATGTGCAACACTATTTTCTCCATAATGTCTACTTTCTATACCTAATATTGTTTTATCATTTCACATGGTTTTCATTGGTAATGTAATTGTAATGTCATGGGCTAATGAATGCATTACAATATCATGCATCTTCATCCTTACTTGCTAATCTCTTGCTGACATTTTCCCTACCTTATTTCATCGTCTTATAGTTTTGGCTTGCATGAGGACGTGTAAGAAGTTTAGCATGGGGGGGGGTTGAGCTGCATTTTTGTCCATGTTTTTACAACTTTTTTCAAATAAATACATGCTCAGACCTTGCGTTTTAATCATTATTTATCCATTATGTTGTTAATTAGAGGAATTTAGAGACAATAGCTGTTAATTTATAAATTCTTGTTATTAGTTAATTTGATGAGTGTTTTTAATAAATTCCTTCTTGGTGGCAGGTGAATAAGTCTAGCACCGGCTGGAAGGCTCCTCTAAGTGTATTTGAGTACAAGATGGTTGTTCTCATACTGGAGGAAGTAGGTCATGCAAATTAGAGCATTGGATCTTTGAAGTTGTGCCCGCAAAGTACGCATAGGACAAGCGTAATAAACAAAGTTCATAAATCTCCACTCTGATCAATCTCTAACACCTTTTGAGAATCAATTGGAACCAGTGGATCCTGATTTTTATAGGATTGGTTATAGTAAATATTTTCATGCTTATGGGGTAGAATTCAAGGAGGAACCTGATGGCATTGGATTTTATGCTGCAAGAGACGTGCCAAATCTCCACAGACCTAGGGTGATTATGGAGGTTCCTATGTAATTGATTCTTACAGTCAGCAAGAACCTTCCTTAGATGTTCTTCCTAGACATTGTTCCATTACACCATCCTATATTTGACATTATTAACTCCACAGATCCTGAGACTGACTGGGACTTGAGGTTGGATTGTCTCCTTTTGTTGGCTTTCGACATGAAGGATAATTCCTGGCAGCTTTATGGGGACTTTTTACCTAGTGTTGAGGAAAGCAAAAAATTACTTCTTGTTACCGAGGAGGAACTTCTTGAACTACAAGATGAAATTTTGGCTAGCATGATTAGAATGCAACAACAACGTACAAGGAAATTTTGGAGAGAACACTGGTGTGCAAATGTTCCATTTAAACTGAAGCGCCTTTCTCGTGACCCTGAAAATTTTCTTTGGGCAGTAAGTATTTCACAATCACGTTGCATTACAATGACTATGAAAATTGGGGCCAAAGTCTAGAAGGCCGATATGATAATTCCATATGCTGACATGATGAATCATTCGTTTAACCCAAATTTTTCATATCGATGGCGTAAGAAATATCAAATTCTAGAAGTGATCATCAATGCTAGACAATCCATAAAGGCAGGATATAAGATAACATTTAGTTATATGGAGAAAATGTGAAATGATGTATGCATGGAAAGATATGGCTTTTAATCTCCCGTGTATTCGTGGGATGTGGTATAATTTTTAGGGGAAGAAAACATACATTTGGATTCTTTCCTTTCAGCTTTCAATATTTCATGGTTGGCAGATGAATTTTATCATAATGATTCATTATCCGATAGACAAGATAGATTTGTGGATGGTGCCATATTAGCAGCAGCAAGAACCTTAGCAAGCTAGTCAGAAGGGGATTTACCTTTCCTCCCAAGTATGGAAAATAAATCTGTTGAAGAGCTTTAGAAGGAATGCTAGAAAATATTGGGAATGTTTCCTACCACTGTTGATCAGGACCTCAATAATTTAGCTACAGAAGCTGACTCAAATGGTAGTAACAAAATTCTTGAAAGCGAAATCAAATACCAGATTCATCGGAAGAAACTTATAAAAAGTATTATTGAATCTCTGTCATTGTACTTGGAAAGGCTATTGTTTTGAGTAGTCATAAATTTCAATTTTTAGCATTCCGAGCTAATGTTTGAATTCAGAAGTTGTGCCTAGGATCTATTAATATTCAAATTTATAACTATCAAGGAAACCAATGTGGCTACATTTAATTATCTCGTACACCAGAGAAGTGCAGGAGTTTCTTAGAAAAGTAACAAAGGTCAAATTGCCTCCAGAAGCCAAGATTACACCTTCGAGCAACAAAAACATCCCAAGAAAAAAGGAGCAACTTCCCTAATTCCACATTCTGTTTTGAAACTAATCTCATTTCGGGAAAATTGTTAATATGCCCTCCTATATTCTGATTAGACATTAAAAGCCCCAAATTGGCAATTAAATGTATACATATATATGTTTCCTAGAGAAACAAAATGGGGGAGGTAGTCCGTCAATTAGATAGAAGGAAGTCGGGATCGATTAATTTCTCAGATGTAGAGGGGAAAATTTTCTTAGATGTAGAGAGGGAATTTCTCAAATGTGAAGTCTAATTTCTGAGATGTAGAACTAGCATCAAATTTTCAAGGGCCATGTAATAGAGATAAGGGAATTGTTATGTGTAAACCGGTTGTGCATGATTTCTCAATTATGTTTTAAATATATACATTCACCTTAAATCCATAAGCAGTAGCATTGTGCCATGAGTAATTTTTAATTTCAATATTTGATGTCCTAAATCCTTCCTCAGTTGTAGTAATCCAGCTTACTCCAGGCATGGGAGGGCCCACCACCTCTGGAGTTAAGCTTGATGAATCAACATAGGCTAATGTGCGATTCTAATGTTTCATGTTTCTATATGAATGTGTGGTTCAATTTCAAATCCTTTTAGTCATCTTCATATTGCGCAAATTAATGGTCTAAAGAACTATTACTCATTACATAACCTGTGTTTGCATTGCAATATATATTCCGCTTATTAAATCGAATGTAATGGGAGATAGGAATATAATTATTATGATTTCAGAGTTTGAATCAGGAGTTAGAACATATAGTAGTGCTTTGAATTTGAATATGGAATTAGAATAGATTTAGATGCTTTTAATTTGAATAGGTTAACATTTCCCATTTAAAATATTAAATCAAGGTTTTCATTACTTACTTTCTTTTGAACGTTTGCAGGATTTAATTTTATTTTTTTATGCATCCACTTCGCTTAATAATTAGATTTCTTCTTAATGATTAGATTTATTTTTAATTAGGATCTTTCTTTCTTTCATAGTTTAATAATTTTTGTTTTTAAACTTCCGTGGTTATAGTTATTGTTATCAGAAATCGGGTTGTCCACGGTATCATAGAAGACAAGTTTAATAATTTCTTTATAAGTGCAAGTTTTAATGAAGATTTGATTGTGTAGGTAGAGAGATCAATTCAAATGCAACATGATTTAGTTACATGATTTGATTTTGAAGAGTGAGCTTGTTTATTGAATATGTTATCACACCTTAAATTTTCAAAGCATCGTTGTGTCAACTCTGCTTTTGGTCATGGTCTTAGAATAGTGGTTAAGTTATTTTTATGGTTTTAGAGTCTAAGTCATAAGGTTAGAGTTTCATCTCCATCATCAAATAAGGTCCAACAACTTTGTTTCACATTTCAAAGGTCCCATTTCATGTTTCGTAAATCATGTGTTTAGTCAATTTGCAAAAAATTTCAAAGAAGCCACGAAACCATGTTTTTGTAGCACAGAAAGTGTAAAAAAATGCTTTTGCACTACGAAAATGCTGGTCTTTTCGTAGCGCAAAACCATAAAAATAAACTGCGTGCGCTATGAAATCGGGGATTCGTAACCAATCTTGTCCAACTATCAAATCCATCAAATTTCTTTAAATTTTCATGAGTAGGTGTCAGTCCACGAATCCTTTCTTCCACATGCAACCATTCACAATCATCATGAGATTCATTAGGGGTCATTTATCATCATGTCAATTTAAATTTTGAAAGGGGATGGTTTTCCTTGGTTATATTGTCTCATGCAAAACACTTGCTGCATGTTTTTCTTCGAATAAGATGCTTATGGCAAGCATAAACCAGAGCTTGAATCAATTATCAAGCGAGGCTGAACCCTTAATCAAGCGAGCCAATTTTCCTAAAATCAAGCGAGCTAGTCTATTACAGATTTTATGAAGCTATAGGGATTCCGGGTGAAAGATGACAGAAACAGAGTTTTCCATACACAAAGAGAAAATAGCAGTTATGAAGGAATGAAAGAAAAACTACGACTAGCTAATCTTCAAATTTCTAGGCTTGAGAAGAAAGTAAGAGAACATGTGGCGGAGAAATAAATTTTGACAGAATTAAAGCTCTTTGGGAACTTGAAAGAATTTAAAATCCTAAAAAAATTAGTATTGAAGCTCAGTTTTTCACCTGGACTCTACCTGAAACCATGTTTTTGTAGCACAAAAAGTGTAAAAAAATGCTTTTGCACTACGAAAATGCTGGTCTTTTCGTAGCGCAAAACCCTAAAAATAAACTGTGTGCGCTATGAAATCGGGGATTCGTAACCAATATTGTCCAACTATCAAATCCATCAAATTTCTTTAAATTTTCATGAGTAGGTGTCAGTCCACGAATCCTTTCTTCCACATGCAACCATTCACAATCATCATGAGATTCATTAGGGGTCATTTATCATCATGTCAATTTAAATTTTGAAAGGGGATGGTTTTCCTTGGTTATATTGTCTCATGCAAAACACTTGCTGCATGTTTTTCTTCGAATAAGATGCTTATGGTAAGCATAAACCAGAGCTTGAATCAATTATCAAGCGAGGCTGAACCCTTAATCAAGCGAGCCAATTTTCCTAAAATCAAGCGAGCTAGTCTATTACAGATTTTATGAAGCTATAGGGATTCTGGGTGAAAGATGACAGAAACAGAGTTTTCCATACACAAAGAGAAAATAGCAGTTATGAAGGAATGAAAGAAAAACTACGACTAGCTAATCTTCAAATTGCTAGGCTTGAGAAGAAAGTAAGAGAACATGTGGTGGAGAAATAAATTTTGACAGAATTAAAGCTCTTTGGGAACTTGAAAGAATTTAAAATCCTAAAAAAATTAGTATTGAAGCTCAGTTTTTCACCTGGACTCTACCTGCAATCAAAGAGGCCAAGTTTTTGAGAAGGTAAATGTGAATTTAAGGGCTACTAACAGGAGGTTAAAGAGGCACATTGAATATCTTGAAATACAATTGGAAAACTCTGAAGAAAGATAGCTACGGCAGAAGTAATACAGTAAGTCACAAATCCCTGATATAATTTTGTTTTGGGAAGGTCATCACTTTTGGAAATCATGACAAAATTGACTTATAGTGTTTTCAAAGACCATTAGCATCAAAGTCCTCATTAAAGACTGTAGATATTCTCAAGGTTTGAATATGATGAAGAAGCTGTGTATTATGGAGATACACAGAAGTTTTGTAGCGCGCTACGAAACTGCTATAAGTGACATACACAGCAGTTTCGTAGCGCACTACAAAACTGTTGTAGGATGCAGTTTGAACAATTTTGCAAGTTTTAAAAGGGTGAAAAGGCTTGTTTTTTAAAACTTGATGCTGCTGAAGAATGTATAAAGATCACAAATGAAGATCTAATGGAAAAACACAAAAAAATGAAGGTTCCAAGTGAAGTTTTCAAAGGTAAAGTTCTGCATTGCTAAAACAACAGACAGTTTCGTAGCGTAGCAATGTTAACAGTTTTGGCACTCCTTCAAAAGTTTGGTTTGGGCACAAATGGAAGGGAAAAGTCACATGAGTTTAATAAGACATTGCGACAAGTTTTTTAGCACAGGTTGGTCAGCAAATGGTTTGAAGAAATATAAATGAAGCACTATAGCTATTTTGCAAGGAGCATGTTCCTATATTTCAGGGCAGAAAAGAAGAAAACCAATACAGTCTAACAGCAAGGAGATGGAAATCATCAAGGTCGAAGTTTAGGAGGAGAAGTTGTCAGATAGAAGATTTAATGTTTAGATAAGGTTGTTAAGTTATAGGTATGCTCCTATGAATTGGTCTCATATCCCTGGTTTTCCAAATTCTATGCCAAAGGTTGATTGGTTAGATGATCTTCTAATATTCAAAGATGAAAAGAAAGACAATTCTGCTCTTCATTTGTTAGGTTTCATCTGTATGTACATAGTTTTAAGGTTTAGATCCCTGAAGACTATCTTATGAAGATGTTTATGACCACTCCAGAAGGAAAAGCATGGTCTTGGTATAAAGGTTTAGCAAATGGTTCATTATATTCTCTTGCTAACTTTCATGATGATTTCTATGAGATGTATAAAGAGCGTCATCCCTCTTTATTGATGGTTAAAGACTTTTGTAAAAACTCGTGAGAATTTTATTGAATATTTGGAGAATTGTTATGAAGATGATAAGTTTATGGATGAGGAAATTTTAGAAGCCCTTTATGACAATACCTTTCATCAACAAGAAGAACATCAATAAGAAAGGATAATATCTCCCTTAGATGAAAATGAAACCCAGCAGGATTTTACTTATGAAAATTATGACACATCCTCTGAGTTTGAAGAAATTTTGCAGCAGGTTGGTCAATCCTTTGATCATCATGAAGATGAAAATCATTGCAAATACCAAGAAGAAATACTGGAAGACAGTTTTAATAAACCTTAGGCATAAGAAAAGATTGATTATTTCTATAATTCCTTACAGCATATTAATTCAAAGAATGATCATAATAGTGAGGAAAATTACATTGTCTGTGGGAATCATTTAGAAAGGTAGTTGGATAGCTTATCAAATAAATTTTGTGTGGCTAAAGATCAGTTCTTAGAAATCACAGAATGTTATGAGGATCATCAAGTTGATTATGTATTCTGGGACCCTATAGCTAGATACATGAAAGAGTTTTACTCTCCAGAGTTTTATTCTCCATTGTTTCAGTTTTATTTTTACCATAAAGATCAGTTACAATTTCAGTGGCAGTGATCATCACAATTTCATGGTTTCTTTGAAGTCCAATGTGGTCAAAAACTCAAATGATAGATAAAATAGATGATTGGCTACATTGGAAATTTCACATTGATTGAGCTGAAAGAAGTTGCAGTTGATAGGGTAGGTAGGTAGGAATGTGAAAATAAGATCAAGGTTGACTGAGCATTTTTAGTAAAAACAGTTTGAAGCAGATTGGGAAGAATTTCAAAGTTTTATTATAAAGGATGGATAGAAGCACTGGAGCTACCGGTTCTTAGTGTACCATAGGGGCACACTATCCCAAGTGGAGCCACTGTTATCACACCTTAAATTTTCAAAGCATCGTTGTGTCAACTCTGCTTTTGGTCATGGTCTTAGAATAGGGGTTAAGTCAGTTTTATGTTTTTAGATTCTAAGTCATAAGGTTAGAGTTTCATCTCCATCATCAAATAAGGTCCAACAAATTTGTTTCACATTTCAAAGTTCCCATTTCATGTTTTGGAAATCATGTGTTTAGTCAATTTGCAAAATTTTTCAAATAAGCCACAAAACCACATTTTCGTAGCGCAGACAGTGTAAAAAAAAAAAATTGCACCACGAAAATGCAGATCTTTTCATAGTGAAAAACCCTAAAAATACACTACACACGCTACAAAATCGGGGATTCATAACCAATCTTGTCCAATTGTTAAATCCATCAAATTTCGTTAAATTTTCATGAGTACGTGTTAGTCCACGAATCCTTTCTCCCACATGCAACCATTCACAATCATCATGAGATTCATTAGGGGTCATTTATCATCATGTCATTTTAAATTTTGAAAGTGGATGGTTGTCCTTGGTTATATTGTCTCATGCAAAACACTTGCTGCATGTTTTTCTTCGAATAAGAGGCTTATGGTAAGCATAAACTAGAGCTTGAATCGATTATCAAGCGAGGTTGAACCAATTATAAAGCGAGGCTGAACCCTTAATCAAGCGAGCCAGTTTTCCTGAAATCAAGCGATCCAGTCTATTACATATTTTCTAAAGCAACATGGATTCCGAGTGAAAGATGACAGAAATAGAGTTTTCCATACACAAAGAGAAAAGAGCAGTTATGAAGGAAAGAAAGAACAACTTAGACTAGCTAATCTTCAAATTTCTAGGCTTGAGAAGAAAGTAAGAGAACATGTGGTGGAGAAGATAAATTTTGACAGAATTAAAGCTCTGTGGGAACTTGAAAGAATTTCAAATCCTAAAAAAACTAGTAGTGAAGCTCAGTTTTTCACCTGGACCCTACCTGCAATCAAAGAGGCCAAGTTTGTGAGAAGGGTAAATGTGAATTTAAGGGCTACTAACAGGAGGTTAAAGAGGCACATTGAAGATATTGAAATACAATTGGCAAACTCTGAAGAAAGTCAACTACAGCAAAAGTAAGACAGTAAGTCACAAATCCCTGATATAATTTTGTTTTGGGAAGGTCATCACTTTTGGAAATCATGACAAAGTTTACTTATAGTGTTTTCAAAGTCCATTAGCATCAAATTCCTCATTAAAGACAATAGATATTCTCAAGGTTTAAATATGATTAAGAAACTATGTATTATAGAGATACACAGCAGTTTTGTAGTGCGCTACGAAATTGCTGTAAGTAACATACACAACAGTTTTGTAGTGCGCTACGAAACCGCTGTAGGATGCAGTTTGAACAATTTTGCAAGTTTTCAAAGGGTGAAAAAGCTTGTTTTTTAAACCTTGATGCTGCTAAAGAATGTATAAATATCACAAGTGAAGATCCAATGGCAAAACACAAAAAATGAAGGTTCCAAGTTAAGTTTTCAAACGTAAAGTTCTGCGCTATGAAAACAATAGACAGTTTTGTAGTGCAGTAATGTTAATAGTTTTGGAACTCCTTCAAAATTTTGGTTTGGGCACAGATGGAAGGGTGAAGTCACATGAGTTTAATAAGACATTGCTACATGTTTTTGAGCACAAGTTGGTCAGCAGATGGTTTGAAGAAACATAAATGAAGCACTATAGCTATTTTGTAGGGAGCATGTTCCTATCTTTCAGGGCAGATAAGAAGCAAATAAATACAGTCTAATAGCAAGGAGATGGACATCATGAAAGTTGAATTTTAGGAGGAGAAGCTGTCAAATAGAAGATTTAATTTTTAGATAAGGTTGTTAAGTTATAATAAATATTTTTAATCCTAGTTGTATTAGGACTCTAGAACAGACAGTTTAACTATCAGATGTAATTAAAAATTTGTTTTAGCAGTTGATAGGTGTCAAGCTAGAAAATTCGAATTTTTCTCAAGTATTTGGAGAGAATCCAAGAATGTAATGATGACTCTATAAGAGGCAAGAATTCGAATTGCATAGGGTTGGAAAATGTTATCAGGACAGTCTACTTTTGTAAATACTTTGGAAGAGCTGATATATACAGAAGTAGTTTAACTTTTCTGAAGCTGATATTCTTAGTATACTTCAGTGAGTTTTATCTTCTATCATGTGTTTTACTTCCATAGTTTTGATGCTTATTACTCAGAATTCATGGGAACATGCTCTGACTTCCATTAAGTGTTAATTTATGGTGAATTGAGTTCTTAGGTCCTATCTATGGATAGTTTTATTCAATGTTTGATGCTTATTACTCAAAATTCATGGGAACATGCTCTGACTTCCTTTAAGTGTTAAGCTTGGATAAATCTCTTTTAAATAATCTCCTTTCAATATCTCGATGTATCATGACTTAGAATTCATGGACACATGCTCTGATTCTCTTTGAACCTCAAGATATTGAGACTTTCCTGAATGTGTCATCCTTTCATTGAAGAATATACAAGCCTCAATTTTATAAGAAGAGCTATTTTGTTATCTTATCCCTATCACTAACTCCATAGCCCAATGGTAGCTTGTTTTCATCTTTCAACCTACAAACATACAAAACCACAAACCATAGAGTTAGCCATCTATCTTTATACAAAATCATTAACCCTTGAGAGAGCCCTCTCAGGCTGACGAGGCTAAGCCTCAGCTAAAATATTGGTTTGAAATAGTTACACTGAAGTGGTCTGATCATCAGCCTATTAGGGTCCTTTTTTGGTGATAACATTTTGGTGCGTCTGTTAGGAGCCTGAAGATTATTCATTCTCGTAATAAATAAGATGAAATTCTAAAGGTAGCAGGAGCTCATGTTCGAGGCTGCAAAACTACCTTGGCGACTCCACACATTAAATAACAAATTGGAAGGTGACTCCACTGCTAGAAGATCAATTGCTAGATGAAGTTTCAAGATGAGTTCCATTGAAAGAAAGAATGGCAAGTATGCTCCTATGAATTGGTCTCATATCCCTGGTTTTCCAAATTCTATGCCAAATTTTGATTGGTTAGATGATCTTCCAATATTCAAAGATGAAAAGAAAGACAATTCTGCTCTTCATTTGGTTAGGTTTCATCTGCATGTACATAGTTTTAAGGTTCAGATCCCTGAAGACTATCTTATGAAGATGTTTATGACCACTCTAGAAATAAAAGCATGGTCTTGGCATAAAGGTTTAGCAAATGGTTCATTATATTCTCTTGCTAACTTTCATGATGAATTCTATGAGATGTATAAAGAGTGTCATCCCTCTTTATTGATGGTTAAAGACTTTTGTAAACACTCTGAGAGTTTTATTGAATATTTGGAGAATTTTTATGAAGATGATGAGTTTATGGATGAGGAAATTTTAGAAGCCCTTCATGACAATACCTTTCATCAACACGAAGAACATCAATAAGAAATGATAATATCTCCCTTAGACGAAAATGAAACCCAGCAGGACTTTACTTATGAAAATTATGACACATCCTCTAAGTTTGAAGAAATTTTTCAGCAGGTTGGTCAATCCTTTGATCATCATGAAGATGAAAATCATTGCAAATACCAAGAAGAAACACTGGAACTTAATTTTAATAACCCTCAGGCAGAGGAAAAGATTGATTATTTCTGTAATTCCTTACAGCAAATTAATTCAAAGAATGATCATAATAGTGAGGAAAATTACATTTTCTATGGGAATCATTCAGAAAGGCAGTTGGATAACTTATCAAATAAATGTTGTGTGGCTATAGATCAGTTCTTAGAAATCACAGAATGTTATGAGGATTATCAAGCTGATTATGTATTCTGGGACCCTATAGCTAGATACATGAAAGAGTTTTACTCTCCAGAGTTTTACTTTCCACTGTTTCAGTTTTATTTTTACCATAAAGATCAGTTACAATTTCAGTGGCAGTGGTCATCACAATTTCATGGTTGCTTTGATGTCTGATGCAGTCAAAAAAATCAAATAATAGATAAACATATGATTGGCTACATTGGAAATTTCACATTTATTGAGCTGAAAGAAGTTGCAGTTGATAGGGTAGGTAGGTAGGAATGTGAAAATAAGCTCAAGGTTGACTGAGTATTTTTAGTAAAAACAGTTTGAAGCAGATTGGGCAAAATTTAGGAGTTTTATTCTAAAGGATGGATAGAAGCACTGGTGCTACCGGTTCTTAGTGTACCACAGGGGCACACTATCCCAAGTGGAGCCACTGTTATCACACCTTAAATTTTCAAAGCATCGTTGTGTCAACTCTGCTTTTGGTCATGGTCTTAGAAAAGGGGTTAAGTCATTTTTATGTTTTTAGAGTATAAGTAATAAGGTTAGAGTTTCATATCCATCATCAAATAAGGTCCAACAACTTTGTTTCACATTTCAAAGGTCCCATTTCATGTTTCAGAAATCATGTGTTTAGTCAATTTGCAAAATTTTTTAAATAAGCCATGAAACCACGTTTTTTTAGCGCAGACTGTGTAAAAAATTTCTTTTGCGCTACGAAAACGGTGGTATTTTCTTAGCAAAAAACCCTGAAAATACACTACGCGCACTACGAAATTGGGGATTCCTAACCAATCATGTCCAACTATCAAATCCATCAAATTTTGTTAAATTTTCATGAGTAGGTGTCAGTCCACGAATCCTTTCTCCCACATGAAACCATTCACAATCATCATGAGATTCGTTAGGGGTCATTTATCATCATGTCATTTTAAATTTTGAAAGGGAATGGTTGTCATTTGTTATATTGTCTCATGCAAAACACTTGTTGCATGTTTTTCTTCGAATAAGAGGCTTATGGTAGGCATAAACCAGACCTTGAATCGATTATCAAGCGAGGTTGAACCAATTATCAAGAGAGGTTGACCCCTTAATCAAGCGAGCTAGTTTTCTTGAAATCAAGCGGGCCAGTCTATTAAAGATTTTCTGAAGCCGCAGGGATTCTGGGTGAAAGATGACAGAGACAGAGTTTTCCATACACAAAGAGAAAATAGCAGTTATGAAGGAATGAAAGAAAAACTAAGACTAGCTAATATTAAAATTTCTAGGCTTGAGAAGAAAGTAAGAGAACATGTGGTGGAGAAGATAAATTTTGACAGAATTAAAGCTCTATGGGAACTTGAAAGAATTTCAAATCCTAAAAAAATCAGTAGTGAAGCTCATTTTTTCAGCTGGACCCTGCCTGCAATCAAAGAGGCCAAGTTTGTGAGAAGGGTAAATGTGAATTTAAGGGATACTAATAGGAGGTTAAAGAGGCACATTGAAGATCTTGAAATACAATTGGCAAACTCTGAATAAAGTCAGCTACAACAGAAGTAAGACAGTAAGTCAAAAATCCCTGATATAATTTTGTTTTGGGAAGGTCATCACTTTTGGAAATCATGACAAAGTTGACTTATAGTGTTTTCAAAGTCCATTAGCATCAAATTCCTCATTAAAGACTATATATATTCTCAAGGTTTAAATATGATGAATAAACTGTGTATTATGGAGATACACAGCAGTTTCGTAGCATGCTACGAAACTGCTGTAAGTGACATACACAGCAGTTTCGTAGCGCGCTACGAAACTGTTGTAGGATGCAGTTTGAACAATTTTGCAAGTTTTCAATGGGTGAAAAGGCTTGTTTTTTAAACCTTGATGCTACTAAAGAACGTATAAAGATCACTAGTGAATATCCAATGGAAAAACACAGAAAAATGAAGGTTCCAAGTGAAGTTTTCAAAGGTAAAGTTCTGTGCTACGAAAACAACAGACAGTTTTGTAGCACAACAATGCTAACAGTTTTGGCACTCCTTCAAAAGTTTGGTTTGGGCACAGCTGGAAGGGAAAAGTCACATGAGCTTAATAAGACATTGCTACAATTTTTTTAGCATAAGTTGGTCAGCAGATGGTTTGAAGAAACATAAATGAAGCACTATAGCTATTTTGCAAGGAGCATCTTCCTATCTTTTAGGGCAGATAAGAAGCAAATCAATACAGTCTAACAACAAGGATATGGACATCATCAAGGTTGAAGTTTAGGAGGAGCAACTGTCAGATAGAAGATTTAATGTTTAGATAAGGTTTTTAAGTTATAATAAAGAGTTTTAATCCTAGTTGTATTAGGACTCTAGAACAGACAATTTAACTGTCAGATGTAATTAAAAGTTTGTTTTAGCAGTTGATAGGTGTCAAGCTAGCAAATTCAAATTTTTATCAAGTATTTGGAGAGAATCCATGAATGTAATGATGAATCTATAAGAGGAAAGAAGTCGAATTGCATAGGGTTGGAAAATCTTATTAGAACAGTCTACTTTCGTAAATACTTTGGAAGAGTTGATATATACAGAAGCAGTTTAAATTTTTTGAAGCTGAGATTCTTAGTGTACTTCAATGAGCTTTATCTTCTATCATGTGTTTTACTTCCATAGTTTTTGTTAGTATGAATCTTTCGTCGTAAAAGATCACTTTAGCTACGCATAACAAATAGCCCTGACATCAATTATGGCTGCAAAATATCTTTAAGTCTGCAATGAGGTGATCCAAATAGTGTTGCACAAATCCAGATCTAAGCACAAAAGACATTAAGCAGATAAAATACAATATGGCTCCATGCATCCAATAAACAAGACAAGAACAATGTATTTAAAAGAGTTTTATATTATATTAAAAAATGGGGCACCTGAGAGGAAAACAAGAAAGGTGTTTTCCGGTTCTCCTCAATGGGATGGGTTCTTGAAAGTCCTCAGTGTTTCAGATCTAAAATTCATCTCTCTTATTGGTGTAGAAAACCCAGACAAACATAGAACTCAATGGGAGCTCACAAAGAAAAAGTGGAAAATGGTGACCAAGAGTAGATCCAGAGTGATCTAATGCAATGGAGGTGACTAATGAATGGGTAAAACCCTTCTATTTATAAAAAAATATTGGGGTGTTCTAGAACTCGGTGCATGAATAAAATATTATTAATCAAATTCTAGAATCACCCTTTAGGAATATTTTATTATATTTGTTGGAGGGAAAAGGTATTTTGACTTGGGTCAATTCCTTTATTATTTTAGGGAGATGGTGGGAATATAATTAAATAAATAATGATTTATTTAAAAAATGATTGAGTCAAATTTAACTAGGAATATTATTAAATAATTATTTGAATAACTTATTTCTAAGAAATAATTAAATAAATAATGATTTATTTAATTAATTTCCTTGTTTTGGGTTAAATATGACCAGGAAATATGGACAAATGTTATTTTACATGGTGGAAGCAATTTTACTTAGGGTAAAATTATTCTAAGTATATAATTATTCTACTCTTAATGATAATGGGTTAGATGACCAAAAAAATGGTGTAACAGTTTTGATTCTTATTACTCAGAATTCACGTTAGGTCCCTATATCACTAGTATAGTCCCTTATTATTGTTAGTGTAAACCCCTTATTGTTATTATTGTACCCTTTTAACCCCCATTTTGTTATTATTGTGCCCTTAAATTATTATTGTTAGGTCGGGTTAGGATTATGATTGTAACATCACTAGGATTACATTATGGCCCCATGGACTCCTATATATAGAAAGGAGGTTTTGTGAATTGTATCATCCAAGAATTGTTCATTTATGTAATGTATTGGAGGTTTCCCCCTCGAAGTGGCTTATTTCTAAGGTGTTGATATCTCTTTTCTTCTCTTTTTGGAGCTTGTTCACAACATTTGGTATCAAAGCTTTGGATTCTAGGGTTTCGCTGCTCCAAACAGGTCATCGTGGCATTTTATCTATAAATTTTTTTCTAAAAATTTCCAGAAGCTGAAATTGTTAGGGTGCAAAGCCGAAATCCTGAGGAAGATTTCCTAAAATTTTCAGATCTTGGTTCGCAATATTTGTGGAGATATCATCTATGAAAGTTAGGTCTTTTTTCAGGCTCCTAAACAGGTCATCGTGGCATTTTCGCTATAAAGTTTTTTCTACGAAGGTTAAGAATCTAAAATTCATATGGTGCAAAGCTAAAATCCTAAGGAAATTCGTCAAAAAATTTCAGATCTTGGTTTCCAACATTTTTGGAAATATGATCTGTGGAAGGTAGTGCTTTTCCAGGCTCCTGAATTTCATCTCAAAGAGGTGATTGTAGGAAAAGTCCAATAACTCTCTCTGTGGGGATCGGATTGGAGTTCCGTAAAAATTGGTTGCAAGTACACAGACTCTAGTTTAGTGGCTATCAATTTCAGAGATAAAGGAAAAAACAGTGACACGTGGCAAGTCGTACAAGTTCGCTCTACTGAACCAGTCCAGAATTGGGTCATTGTGGGAGATTGGACACAACTTTATCTTGGAGAATCCAAATCAGGTCAGACTTGTGGCATTTGAAAGAAGCTTCAGAGGGCTACTATAGGGCTGAAGTTTAGATATCAAAGATTTTCAATTACAGATATAATTCAATTTCAATATCGAGCTCCTCAAAGCAAGTAAAAGGTGTGTATTGTTTTCCGAATTGCATAAGTCTTGTTTGAAGAATCAAGTTGAATTGATTCCAAGGGCATCTTGTAGAATAGATATCAATATTTGATTCTAAAATGGCCCCTAAAAAGAATTCAACACCCATTAAGCCTTCAGAAGGCTCTACTATGACTCATGAAGATGAAGAATTGCAACATGATCTATCAAAATTACAAGAGCAAATGCAACAGTTTTCACTCTCGCAAAGAGCAACAAAAAATGAAATGGAAGTTTTGAAGAAAGGCATGGAAGTGAAGATGGAAGGTTTGAAGAAAGGCATGGAAGCTAAGATGGATGGCGTGGAAGCTAAGATGGATGGCATGGAAGTGGGCATGGAAGCTAAGATGGATGACATGAAAGACAACATGGAAAACATGAAGAATGATCTAAAAGCATACATGGAAGGCTTGATGACAAGCTTAAAACAAGAAATGATTCCTAATGGTGGAAATATAGTAGAGGAACCTCATGATGAGAACAAAATAAATGTTAATCGTGATTTCATAAACTCGAATGTTGGCGGGAAGAACCACCATATTCCAAAAATGGATATTAGGAAGTTTGATGGAAAGGATCCTGTAACATGGATACTACAGATGGAGCAATATTTTGATCTCCATAACGTGCAAAACACACAAAAGGTGCGCATTGAAACTTTACATTTAGAACAAAATACATTTGTATGGTATCGATGGCTTTGCTCCCATAAAAAAAATTCACTTGGTCAATTTTTACGGAGGAAATGATAGCACATTATTAGGATACAAAGAGCAACACCTTCTTTAGCCAATTGATAAATCTCAAACAAAAGGGTTTAGTGGGGTAGCACATTGAGGACTTCCAAAAATTGAATATAAGGGTAACTCATATTCCAGAGGAACACAGGATTGATCTCTTCATAGGCACTTTAAAGGATAACATCCAACATGAAGTTCGCGTTTTGGAACCTGATTCATTGGAGAAGGCATTCAGTTTGGCAAGAAAAGTTGAATGTAAAATTATGGCGACAAGGAAGCCTACCACTCAATTCTATAAAGAAGGAAGTGTTGCTACGCCTAGATTTCCACAACCTACAAGGTTGACACGACAACAATTGGAAGAAAAAAGAGCAAAAGGGCTTTGCTACAGTTGTGATAGCAAATACACTAAAGGTCATAAGTGTGCTGAGAAGAAATTATTTTACATAGATTGTGAAGAAGAAGAAGAAAATGAACAAGAAGAGGATATACACCAGGAACCACCCCTAGAAGAGGAAGAAATAAATCCGACCATATCGTGTAATGCACTGGCAGGAATTACCACTCCTCAAACTCTCAAGATAGAAGGACATATAAAGAAGAAAAGGGTAATAGTGTTGATTGATTCAGGTAGCACCCATAATTTTTTTCATTATAAGGTAGCCAAGGAATTAAATTGTTTCCTATACCCAGCACCAGAATGTCAAGTGATGGTTGCAAATGGAGGAACTATAAATTGCTCTGGAAAATGCCATAATATCAAGTTAACCATGGGGGAATATGTATTGACTAGTCCAATGCTTTCCATTCCTATGGAGGTGCTGATGTTGTACTAGGAGTACAATGGTTACAATCTTTGGGGACGGTAGCTTTTAATTTTCAAGAACTTTTCTTGAAATTTTTTTCAGAAGGAAAGGAAGTTGAATTACGGGGTATTGTGGGGAAGCCAGGAAGGATAATAAGCTCTAATGTCATGACAAAGCTTCTAAAGAAAGAACAGCGAGGCGTAATTGCACAATTATGCTCCCTAGAAGTTCCAACATCAAAATCATCTATTTCTGCAGATCTCCAACAAGTCTTGGACAATCATTCCAAGGTGTTTGAAACTCCCAAAGGACTCCCACCTATTCGTGATCATGATCATGCTATTCATTTGATTCCAGGAAGTGTTCCTCCAAACATAAAGCCTTATAGATATCCTTATGTCCAAAAGAGCGAAATTGAACGTATGATTGCAGAAATGTTAGAGGCAGGTATAATTCAACCTAGTCAAAGTTCTTTCTCTGCTCCCGTAGTATTGGTACACAAGAAGGATGGATCATGGCGAATGTGTCCAGATTATAGGGAGCTCAATAAGCTCACCATTAAAGACAAATTTCCCATTCCTGTGATTGATGAATTATTGGATGAATTACATGAAGAAATTTATTTTACCAAGTTGGATCTTCGTTCAAGATATCATCAAAATTAGAATGAAGACTGAAGATATTCCAAAAACAACATTTTGAACTCATGAGGGTCATTATGAATTTTGGGTCATGCCTTTTGGCCTTACCAATGCACCTTCTACATTTCAAGGGTTGATGAATTCCATTTTCAAACCCTTCCTTAGAAAATTTGTGCTAGTATTTTTTGATGATATACTAATCTACAGCAGTCTTGGAAGGATCATGTTGAACATGTTGACAGGGTGCTCAAACTATTGCAGGAGAAACAATTATATGCAAAAACATCCAAATGTTTCTTTGGAGTACAAGAGGTGGAATATCTAGGTCATATTGTATCTCACGAGGGTATTAAAGTAGACCCTAACAAAATTAAAGCCATTAAGGAATGGAAAGTCCCCACAACCATAAAGCAGTTGCGAGGATTTCTCGGGTTAACAGGGTATTATCGCAAGTTTGTTAAGAATTATGGGAGAATAGCAGCAACTCTAACAACATTATTGAAGAAAGATGCATTTTCATGGACTCCTGAAGCAACTAAGGCCTTTGAACGTCTTAAAGAGGCAATGTGCCTAGCACTAGTCTTAGCTACACCAGACTTCACAAAAACCTTTATTGTGGAATGTGATGCCTCAGGAAATGGAATTGGTGCAGTTTTAATGCAGGAAGGAAGACCCATTGCTTTCGAAAGTCGTCCAATCAAAGGAAAGTATTTACAGAAACCTATTTATGAGAAGGAAATGTTAGCAATACTACATGCACTAAAGAAATGGCGAACTTACCTAATGGGAAGACACTTCAAGGTAAAAACTGATCATGATAGTCTTAAACACTTTTTGGAACAAAGACTATCGTCAGAAGAACAAGAAAAATGGGTCACAAAGATGTTGGGTTATGACTTTGAAATAATCTACAAAAAAGGAAAGCTGAATGTTGTTGCAGATGCACTCTCAAGAAAGAATGAAGAGGTGGAAGGATTGCTTTGTGCCATTTCTATTATCCAACCAGATTGGATAACTGAAGCAAGAGATGAATGGAAGAAGGACAAAGATGTATGGATACTCATTCAAAAGTTGCAGGAAGATCCTAGTACATCTGATACATTTAGTTGGAAAAATGATTCCTTATGGTACAAAGATCGCTTATATCTTTGTAAGAATTCCCAACTAAAACAAAAGATTCTTCCGGAATTGCACACTTCTCCTTTAGGAGGACACTCAGGATTTTTAAAAACTTACCACAGGGTGAAGAAAGAATTTTTTTGGGATGGCCTTAAATCTGATATTCGAAAGTTTGTGGCGGAATGTTTGGTTTGCCAGCAGAATAAATTGGAAACAATTAAGACCCCAGGACTTCTACAACCTTTATCCATTCCAAGTCAACGTTGGGAGGAGATTTCAATGGATTTTATCACAGGTTTACCTAAGTCCGAAGGAAAGAGTGTCATCATGGTGGTAGTTGATAGACTTACCAAGTATGCACACTTTTGTGCATTATCTCATCCATTTAAAGCAAGTACAGTTGCTACTACATTTATGGACAGAATTCAAAGCTACATGGAAGCCCAAGGGTTATTGTGAGCGACAGAGATCCCATTTTTACTGGAAATTTTTGGACGGAGTTATTTTCTTGTTTGGGTACTCAATTAGCTCATAGCTCATCTTATCATCCTCAATCTGATGGTCAAACTGAGATTGTAAATACATGTTTGGAAGGATATCTTCGTTTTTTTGTATCCGATAAACAAACACAATGGGTCAAGTGGTTACCTCTTGCTGAATGGTGGTATAACACTTCCTTCCATACTGCAGCAAAAATGACCCCATTTATGGCACTTTATGGATATCATCCACCATCCATCACATCATCTTTAAGAGAAAATTTTAAGGTTCAAGCAGTGGAAGATCACATCAGGCATCAGCAAGAAGTTCTCCAACTCTTAAAGGATAACCTGAATTTGGCACAAAATCGAATGAAACAACAGGCAGATCAACATCGCAGTGAGAGAAGTTTTGATGTAGGAGATTGGGTATTTTTACGGCTACAACCATACAAACAAATGTCCCTCAAGCAAGCAAAGAAAGATAATAAATTATCGCCAAAGTACTATGGTCCTTACAAGGTGTTGCAAAAGATTGGTACTATGGCATACAAATTGGAGCTTCCTGCTTCTTCGTGAGTACATCCAGTTTTCCATGTTTCATGCTTAAAGAAGGTTATAGGTGAAAATCTTCCAGTTCAAACAGTATTGCCAGAACTTGACGAGGAAGGGAAAATCATATTGGAACCTGAAGCAGTCATGGAGACAAGAACTCGATAACTACGAAATCGATCAATTTCAGAGTATCTCATCAAGTGGAAGAACTTACCCACTGAAGATTCTACATGGGAGGATGAGAATTTTATACAGAAGCACCCGCAGGTACTCAAGCGTTGAGGACAACACTTTTTTTGAAGGAGAGGGGCATGTTAGGTCCCTATATCACTAGTATAGTCCCTTATTATTGTTAGTGTAAACCCCTTATTGTTATTATTGTACCCTTGTAACCCCCATTTTGTTATTATTGTGCCCTTAAATTATTATTGTTAGTTCAGCTAGGATTACATTGTGGCCCACTAGGATTACATTATGGCCCCATGGACTCCTATATATAGAAAGGAGGTTTTGTAAATTGTATCATCCAAGAATTTTTCATTTATGTAATGTATTGGAGGTTGCTCCCTCGAAGTGGCTTATTTCTAAGGCGTTGATATCTCTTTTCTTCTCTTTTTGGAGCTGGTTACACAACAATTCATGGGAACATGCTCTAACTTCATTCAAGTGTTAATTTATGGTGAATTGAGTTCTTAGGTCCTATCTGTGGATAGTTTTATTCAATGTTTGATGCTTATTACTCAGAATTCATGGGAACATGCTTTGACTTCCTTTAAGTGTTAAGCTTGGATAAATATATTTTAAATAATCTCCTTTCAATATCTTGATGTATCATGACTCAGAATTCATGCACACATGCTCTGATTCCCTTTGAACCTCAATATATTGAGAATTTCCTGAATGTGTCATCCTTTCATTGAAGTATATACAAGCCTCAATTTTATAAGAAGAGCTATTTTGTTATCTTATCCATATCACTGACTCCATAGCCCAATGGTAGCTTGTCTTCATTTTTCAATATGCAAACATACAAAACCCCAAACCATAGAGTTAGCCATCTATCTTTATACAAAATCATTAACCCTTGAGAGAGCCCTCTCAGGCTGAGGAGGCTAAGCCTCAACTAATAGATTGGTTTGAAATAGTTACACTAAATTGGTCTGATCAGCAGCCTATTAGGGTCCTATTTTGGTGATAACATAATAATCCAAGTTACATTATTTGATTTCGAAGAGTGAGCTTGTTTATTGAATAATCTATTTCATTTAGGTTAAATTCTTTGAATTGAAGGTTTATCATAGATTATATGTAATGCCATTTTTAATAGGACATATTAAAGTGTTATTTTATATGAAGCAAAGTAGTTTTCTTTTAGAAATAGTTAATTTGAACCTTGAATTTATTATGAAGAGTAGTCCTAGTTAGTTTAATGTGTGAGGTTGTCATTAGAATAATGTGATATCTTTTTGCTTATTAGTTTCAAGTTAGTGAGAAGAGTTAATAGATCAGGGTTTTCAAGATATCATAGGAGATTTGAAAAGTAGAATTCGAGTACGAGAATGATTGAGGATTTACTTGAATTTCCTTATAATTTAATTGCAGTATGGATATTGCAGTGAATGAAATTGGTTAAGTAGGTCTCCTTTTCAAGATTGTTTATTTTCCAGCGAATGTGTGTTTCATTCAAGTGCCTAGTTTATCATTACAAAGGAATATATATACTTTGACCATTAAGGTGAGCCAATACGTAGTACAACTCATGTTTACAACTCCCAGATTGATAATTAATATTGAGAGGTTTAATCCGACAATTAACCTGACCAACATTTTGGCGACGTTGCCAGGGACTTGTATTTTGGCTCAGGTAAAATTTTCTTACAAAGTTTCAAGGGTATTGCAGGATGTCAGAGGGCAGAGAGTGTATGGTAAGACGTGAGTGAAGAGCCACGCATCCACTATTTTGGGGTTGCTCCAAAGTCTGGCCATCTTGCGTATCTCTTGAACTTTTATTTCCTTTATGTGTAGAAGTAGAAGCAAGCTTCAGACATTTAATTTAAAAATTTCTTTTATTCTCATAGATTAAATAGTATTTTGATTCAGCATTTTCTTTTCATGCAAGTGTGGTGAGTTTTATTTTAGCCGATAGCTTTCGAATCCATCTTCAGATTCCAACGTTATATCATTTTTGGGGTACTGTAAGAACCCTTGTGTAATAATCCATGTGATGGTAGAATGTACCAGTTGGATTTTTGAAAACGAGAAAATGGTATTTTCAGGAATCATTCAATGAAGAGTTTTCATGCTGCTACAGAGACAGACAATTCATTCGATGAAGAACTCACAAGTGTAGAATTTAATACTTTTCTTGAACATAAATTTAATATAATTAAACCTTTCATTTAGAAATTGGATGATTTGGAGGAACAAGAGAAGGATGAAGAACCACTGCTTATCCTTTGTGCCAATTGTCAAAAGAAAAATGCCTTGGAAAGTGTCCACTTAATGGTCTAGAAGTTTGCAAAATTTGCGAGGATGGTCATGAAACCGAACATTGCCCATCATTGTCACAATTTCAAAAGGTACTCAGGGAATCAAGTAAGGAATTGAATCAACTGCCAGGTATAACTCAAAACCCAACACCATTTGATACTTGGAATAATTATTATTTTCCTGAGCAGGTTCCTCAACATGTTTATAATCCTGCAGCTCCATGGAAAATTTTTAATCCTCCTCCAATTGAATATCCTAATTTGTGCCTGTAGTGGCCCTCTATTTGGCCCTCATCCTCAAGCCAGATATATCCATGGTCTCAAGAATCGTTTGGATCTTTCTCTCTAAGGAAATCTCCCATGCAAATTCAATCATATCAGGACCAACAAAAACCACAATTTCTTTCCAATGCACCATTAAGTTATCCTCCTCCATGGTTCCAACCACATGTGAAACATTACCCTAACCCTATTTCATACCCTAGTCCATACCCTAACCCTAATCCATACCCTAGCCCTAATCCATACCCTAGACCTAACCCTTATCCACACCCTAGATATAACCGTAATTCTAATTTAAAACCTAGACCTAACCCTAGTCCAAAGCCTAATCCCAATCTAAATCCAAATATTAGTCCAAGCATTGACCAAAATCCTACCCCAAACCATATTTTAAACCTTAATATAAACCATGAGGTTGCACAACAGTTTGAGCCACCTAATCTTCACGTTGATTCCTGTATTGAACATAATGCTACATCTTCCATGTTGGAAAAGGGAATGAATCTAGAAACTACCCCCATTGCCACAGAACATTCACCACGGGAAGGTGTAATTCAAATACTACAAGAGGAACAATCTTTCATTGGAACTTGTTCTGAAAATTTTGTTAAAACTCAAAACCCTAGAATCTCTCTCAACCATTCTTGTCAATTTGAAAAGCAATATTTGAGCCTAAATTTGAGGGATTTATCTTTTGTCTTTCACCTAGTCCCTTATACCTCCAAGACAATGAATATAAAACCATGGAATATTTTCATCAGTTGGAGAATCATGAATATGTGGATTCAATTGAATCTTGGTTTAGAGCAGTCATGAAGCCATTTTATTTCCTCAGCATTCAGAAACTCTTGGTACCATATCAATTAAAGCAATTTATTTCTCATGCTTTGGTATGTATTGAAGTCTATTCTTTAAAACTAAGTGTGAGTGTAATCAGAATTTTTTTACGCACATGGCTTCATTGGAAGTACTCCTATACTTAAAAATGGAGTATTTCGCCTCTTAGGGTAAAGTAGGGTAGGATAATAAATGAATAAAGAAGTTACAATGCTATTAGGGTTTTGAATTTTAAATAATGCATGTTAAAAATACTTTTGATCCACATTAGTTGTTAACACACACATTTTTGCAAATCTTGTTGAGTACAATTCACTCTAACATCTCATGATTTTGCAAAAGTAACCATGATTAATCACTCTAATAATTTTTCGTCTCGGATATGTATTTGCAGTTTCCCTTAGAAGGTACTATTGGAAAAACCCCTATGGTGGACCACTCTTGTAAAGATCATAATGAGCTATTCAGGAGAACACTAGCATTCTTAACTCAAAGAATATTTCTGTCATTGTTTGGGATAACTTTAATAAGTCCTTAGGGTAGAGGAATTAGCCAGCAATGACTAGTCAATAAAAAAATTTCACGCCATCCTGTACTCTTAAGGAGTAGATCTGTCTCCCCACTTATTAAGTAACCTTTAAGGTTAATCATAATCAGAGCTTAAAAATATTTAGGGAAGGATAGGAGGTCTAGTGATGAGCCTACCTACCACGATCATGAGACCTAGCATGCATGACATTACTGCTCCTGGTCACCAAGTCAAAGTAATGGATTTCAGCCAAAAAGCTAGAAGACAGGAGGTCTCATCACGAGCTGTCCTGTTCATTCATGTTACTTCTTTTGAGTGGCACTGCCATCAGCTGGTTACCAGGCCAGGACACTGGCCTTCATCTAAAAATTCAAATAAGCTAACTCTGAATCTATATCTAGTAAGTGGGATACTGACATTTCGCTAGGTTAAAAGACATCCCTGTCGAGGTTATGGACACCTGCAGGCAACAGGGCCATGTTTGTGGTATTAAAGTTAACTGCATACTAGGATTTGCTTGATTATCCTTCTCTTTCCCTAAGATTCATCATTTTTCTTGGGCAATGGGTTTAAGACAATTTGAACATGATGCTTTGAGTTCTATATTTCAAAAATCAAGAATCTTTGAATGATGTGGTACCCTTAGTGAAGGTAGTCCATTGTGCTAGATTAAGAGGAAATTTATTTTTTAATCGAGATGATAACGTAATTTAGAGTGTTAAAATAAATATGTTGTTGATTGGTATCATAACTCACTTTAATTCTCATGGTATTTAGAGTGATGAATTACTCGATGATGACTACTCACAAGGTGTTGGTTGCCAACAATGCGTATTGATTGTAATTTCCTCTAAATATGTGCTGCATGACCTAGGTACGAGATTGTTATAGTAGGTGCAAGAATCTTGTGTTATTATTTTTGAAACTACACTTTTTTAAAAAAAATCGATTTTTATCATAAGACTTTGGGCAGAATCAAAACAGGGAATTCATTTGGGACAAGGTGGCAGGTATGTGCAACACTATTTTCTCCATAATGTCTACTTTTGATACTTGATCTTGTTTTATCATTTCACATGGTTTTCGCTGGTAATTTAATAGTAATGTCGCGGGCTAATGAATGCATTACAATATTAGGCATCTTCATCGTTACTTGCTAAAATCTTGCTGACATTTTCCCTACCTTATTTTGTCATCTTATAGTTTTGGCTTGCACGAGGGCATGCAAGAAGTTCAGCGTGGGGGGGTGTTGAGCTGCATTTTTGTCCATGTTTTAAAAAAAAATTCAAATAAATACATGCTCGGACCTTGTGTTTTAATAATTATTTATCCATTATGTTGTTAATTAGAGGCATTTAGAGACAATAGCTATTAATTTTTAAATTCTTGTTATTAGTTAATTTGATGAGTGTTTTTAATAAATTCCTTCTTGGTGTTAGGTGAATAAGTTTAGCACTAGCTGGAAGGCTCCTCGAAGTGTATTTGAGTACAGGATGGTTGTTCTCATATTGGAGGAAGTAGGTCATGCAAATTAGAGCATTGTTTCTTTGAATTTGTGCTAGCGAAGTACGCATAGGACAATCGTAATAAACAAAGTTCTGAAATCTCTGCTCTGATCAATCTCTAGCACCTTATGAGAATCAATTGGAACCAGTGGATCCTGATTTTTATAGGATTGGCTATAGTAAATATTTTCGCGCTTATGGAGTAGAATTCAAGGAGGAACCTGATGGCATCAGAGTTTATGTTGCAAGAGACGTGCCAAATCTCTACAGACCTAGGGTGATTATGGAGGTTCCCATGGAATTGATGCTTACAAACAACAAGAACCTTCCTTGGATGTTCTTCCCAGACATTGTGCCATTAGGGAATCCTATATTTGACGTTATTAACTCCACAGATCCTGAGACTGACTAAGACTTGAGGTTGGCTTGTGTCCTTTTGTTGGATTTCGACATCAAGGATAATTTCTGGCAGCTTTATGGGGACTTTTTACCTAGCGTTGAGGAAAGCACAAATTTACTTCTTGTTACTGAGGAGGAACCTCTTGAACTACAAGATGAAAATTTTGCTAGCATGATTAGAATGAAACAACAACGTACAAGGAAATTTTTGAGAGAACACTACTGTGCAGATGTTCCATTTAAAATGAAGCGCCTTGCTCGTGACCCTGAACGTTTTCTTTGGGCAATAAGTATTGCAAAATCACAGTGTATTACAATGACTATGACAATTGGGGCCAAAGTCCAGAAGGCCAATATGCAAATTCCATATGCTGACATGATGAATCATTCATTTAACCCAAATTGTTCATATCAATGGCATAAAAAATATCAAATGCTAGAAGTGATCATCAATGTTGGACAATCCGTAAAGGTAGAAGATGAGATGACATTTAGTTATATGGAGAAAATGCGAAATGATGTATGCATGGCAAGATATGGCTTTTCATCTCCCATGAATCCGTGGGATGTGGTATAATTTTCAGGGGAAGAAAAAATACAGTTGGATTCTTTCCTTTCAGCTTTCAATATTTCAGGGTTGGCAGATGAATTTTATCATAATGATTCGTTATCCGATAGACAAGATAGATTTGTTGATGGTGCCATATTAGCAGTAGCAAGAACCTTACCAAGCTGGTCGGAAGGGGATTTACCTTTCCTCCCAAGTATGGAAAAGAAATCTATTGAAGAGCTTTAGAAGGAATGCTAGAAAATATTGGGAATGTTTCCTACCACTGTTGATCAGGATCTCAATAATTTAGCTGCAGAAGCTGACTCAAATGGTAGTAGAAAAATTTGTGAAAGAGTAATAAAATACCGGATTCATCGAAAGCAACTTATAAAAAGGATTATTGAATCTCTATCACTGTACTTGGAAAGGCTATTGTTTTGAGCAGTCATAAATTTCAACTTTCAGCATTTTGTGTTAATGTTTGAATTCAGAAGTTGTGCCTAGGATCTATTAATATTCAACTTGATAACTATCAAGGAAACTAATGTGGCTGCATTTCATTATCTCGTACACCGAAGAAGTTGAGGAGTTTCTTAGAAAAGTAACAAAGGTTAGATTGCCTCTAGAAGCCAAGATTGAACCTTCAAGCAACAAAAACATCCCAGGAAAAAAGGAGCGACTTCCCTAATTCGACATTCTATTTTGAAACTAATCTCATTTCTAGAAAATTGTTAATATCCCCTCTTATATTCTGATTAGACGTTAAAAGCCCCAAATTGGTAATTAAATGTGTGTGTACACAAACACACACACACACACACACACACACACACACACACACACACACACACACACACACATATATATATCTGTGTGTGTGTGTGTGTGTGTGTGTTTCTTGGAGTAAAAAAAGGGGGGAGGTAGTCCGTCAATTAGATAGACAGAAGTTGGGATCGATTAATTTCTCAGATGTAGAGAGGGAATTTCTCAAATGTGAAGTCGAATTTATGAGATGTAGGACTGGCATCAAATTTGCAAGAGCCATGTGATAGAGATAAGGGAATTGCTGTGTGTAAACCAGTTGTGCCTGATTTCTCAATGATGTTTTAAATATATACATTCGCCTTCAATCCGTAAGCAGTATCATTGTGCCATGAGTAATTTCGAATTCCAGTATTTGATGTCTTAAATCCTTCCTCATTTGCAGTAAGCCATCTTACTCCAGGCATGGGAGGGCCCACCACCTCTAGAGTTAAGCTTGATCAATCAGCATAGGCTAATTAGATGTGTGCGATTTTAATGTTTCATATTTATGTGTGAATGTGTGGTTCAATTTCAAATCATTTCAGTCGTCTTCATATTGTGCAAATTAATGGTCTAAAGAACTATTACTCATTACATAATCTGTGTTTGCGTTGCAATATATATTCCTCTTATTAAATCGAATGTAATGGGAGATAGGAATATAATTATTATGATTTCTGAGTTTTATTTAGGAATTAGAACATATAGTAGTGCTTTGAATTTGAATATGGAATTAGAATATATTTAGATTCTTTGAATTTTAATAGGTTAACATTGCCCAATTAAAATATTAAATCAAGGTTTTCATTACTTAGTTTCTTTTGAACGTTTGAAAGATTTAATTTGATTTGTCTATGCATCCACTTCACTTAATAATTAGATTTATTTTCAATTAGGATCTTTCTTGTTTTCATGGTTTAATAATTTCTTTATAAGAGCAAGTTTTAATGTGAATTTGATTGTGTAGGTAGAGAGATCAATTGGAATGTAGCATGATTTAGTTATAAGATTTGATTTTGAAGAGCGAGCTTGTTTATTGAATAATCCAAGTTACATGATTTGATTTCGAAGAGTGAGCTTGTTTATTGAATAATCCATTTCATTTAGGTTAAATTCTTTGAACTGAAGGTTTATCATTGATTATTTGCAATTCCATTTTTAATAGGATATTTTAAAGTGTTATTTTATATGAAGCAAAGTAGTTTTCTTTTAGAAATAATTAATTCGAATCTTGAATTTATTATGAAGAGTAGTCCTAGTTATTTTAATGTGTGAGTTTGTCATTAGAATAATGTGTGATATTTCTTCTTATTAGTTTCAAGTGTTATTTTCAAGTTAGTGAGAAGAGTTAATAGATCATGGTTTTCAAGATATCATAGGATATTTAAAAAGTAGAATTCGAGTGTGAGAATGATTGAGGATTTACTTGAATTTCCTTATAGTTTAATTGCAGTATGGAGTTTACAGTGAATGAAATTGGTTAAGTAGGTCTCCTTTTCAATGTTGTTTATTTGCCAGTGAATGTGTGTTTCATTCAAGTGCCTAGTTTATCATTACAAAGGAATATATATACTCTGACCATTAAGATGAGCCAATACACAGTACAACTCGCGTTTACGACTCCCGGATTGATAATTAATATTGAGAGGTTTAATCCGACAATTAAACCAACCAAAAAATCTCCAAGATTGAGATTCATACTTCTGAAGATAGTCACTCAAAGTTTCCTCCTTTCATGCATCTTATTCCTCCATCTCTCTTGCATTAAATATGGGCATAATATTGTGTTGTGGATGAGATTGTGTGGTTGAATGCTCACACCCCTCATGTAAAAATCTAGGGTTTTCTTCATATTCAAACCCCTTTGGAGATTCTCTACACATATCCCTTCTGATCTTCTTGATTTCTTCATGAATTCTTTCCATAGTTTGAAAAAGAAGCTTTGAGAGCCCCTCTTCCTCCCTTCCTCCAAATAATGGAGTCTTGTCTTTGTTTCTTCTGTACATCTCCTCTTCTTGTGAGAAGCTTCTCCTTATGGTGACATATTGGTTGAATGCACAATTTGAACCAAGATTATGCTCTGATACCACTATAATACTCCAAAATGGAAAAGATCGGAATATAGAACAAATGCAGTATTCCAAATAAAGAAAAACAAGAACATAGCACTAAGATCTCGAAAATGCCAGAAATATGCTACAAATGAAATTTACATCAAGACATTATAACTATGAGTAGAAAAAAGTGAGTCATATCATTATAAAAAATAGAAAATATGAATTTACACAGTGCTCCAAAAGGAAAGCCACAAGATGGCTGAAATACACTGAAGAAACCAAGCACCAGAAATGTTTTGCTGCTACTGCTTCTGCTGCTGGAAACTATTGCTACTAAGGATAAGAACCATGTGTGGAAGCCTATTAGAGTGTTTAGAATAATCTATAATTTTACCACGGATTCTACTCAAACAACCCAAAAAAACCCAGAAATTGTTTGGCTAGATTTTAACTTTGGATTTTCGACCCTTTTTGGGTTGTCCACTCCAACAGCTCACTAAAATAACACAGTCATGGACTGGAACTACACTATAGGAGATAAATACTCCTTATACTGATGCTAAAAGTTCCAATAAATTTTAAGGGGCTTCTTTGTAGGCCTTCCAATGGATGGAAACCTTGTTCCACTGCAAAACTAGCTCTAAAGACACCCAATATAATTCTCTACTGTTGCACCGTGCAACACAACACAATATTTTGCAGAAACTGCGCTAATGAAGAAATTTGTAGCTAGGCCTTGAGCCTTAATGTATAAATGTAGTGTAGTACTCCTCCAAGAGGCCTCTCAAGGAAGGAGATGGGATTCCCACTCAGGAACACCTTGTGCTAAACATCACTGGAAACTCAACTAAACAGCTGAAGAATGCCAAAAGTCTAAACATACCATATACAAAATAATAAGCCAAAAAAAAAACCAATATGGCTGCCATCCTCTTCCTTGTATAAGTTAAGAGCATCCTTACCCTTGGCCCCACTCAATTAGGTCACTACCTCCATGCAATCAATCTCCCTCCAAAACCATGTTATTCCTCATTAAATGTCCACTCCTCCATAACAACGCTGTTAATTTGGTCAAAGTTGACCTATTCAACATGATCCAGTCTCTGTTCAAAATCAAAGGTGCTTTATTTAGCAACTTAGAGGGTCTCATTTCACACTTGAAGTGTTTTTATTGCTACTAAGGAGATTTATGGGCCTCCCTACCCACTTATTCACCTACCTAGTGACAAAAATATTCCATAATATTCCACTTAGCTGAAAGCTAAATTTTAGGAATATTACAAATTCTTTTTCCCTCCAATAAAAATAATAAAATATTCCCTAAAAGTTGGATCTATATTTGTTTAATAATATTCTAATTATGCACCAATATCTAGACTAACTAAATATTTAAATAATGTTCCTTGTTAAATTTTACTAAATCATTTATAAATAATTGAATGAATCACGATTTATTTAATTATTACTCAACCATATTCTTAAAAATAATAAATAAATCATTTATTTATTTATTGTTTACAAATAAATGGATTTGACTAAATTCAAATTCTTTTTCCCTCCAACAAAAATAATAAAATATTCCATAAAATTTGGATCTAGATTTGGTTAACAATATTTTAGTTATGCACCAATATATAGACTAACTCAATATTTTGTTATAAATAGAAGGGTTTTTCCATTCATTCACTACATTTTTTTGCCTAAAGATCACTCTAGATCTATACTTTTGGTCTGACTTTAATCCTCCATCATTGTCATACTTTTCTATCTTTTTTCTTGTGAGCTCCCTTTGAGTTCCATTTTTGTCTGGGTTTTTTATACCATCAAGGGAGATATCTTAGATCTGAAGTGTTGAGGACATAGAAGAACCCAACCCATTGAGGGGGGAATGGTAACATCTTTCTATGTTCCCTTCCCAGGTGTCATAAATACAAAATTCTTTAAAAATATTCTTGTCTTGTTTATTGGATGCATGGAGAAACTCTTGCTTTTAATTGTTGTTTAATGTCTTCAACTACATAGATATGGATTTTGTAGCATTTATTCTAATCAAATAACTACATATATAAGGAAATTGACAATCATCTTTGATGTTAGGGCTATTTTTTATGCACAGCTAAAGTTAGATTTTTTCGTATGCTTGCGATTAGAATTCAAACTAACAACCTACAAACCCCCAAACCCACATTATTCTCTTTTATGCTAAGTCCTACCATGTCTCAATGCTCATCCATGAACCTGGTCCCACCGTCCCATCACCCCATCACGTTAGGTGCTAAACATCCCCCACCTTATCTGCCATCTCTACTTTGCACCCCACATCCGATGACCCTCAGTCCATTTAGCTCCCCCCCCCCCCACTCAACCACCGGACGTTAAAAAAGGGGGGGATCTTAAATGGGAGGTATCCATTACTGCCCACTCTCCTACGTGGCATGCCTGCACTATTCCCCCCCCACCCACCTCCCTCTCCATTACCACTCACCGCCTTCAACCCCCTCCGAAAAGTAGTTTCCACCATCCACCAAACCGTTGTATCCATGTGACTGTTACCAATCTTGTCACACCACGCCCTCCGTCATGTGTCCACCCCATCCTATCACGTCTTTTCCCTCCAATAACTCGTTGCATCATGAACGGTCGGGCCGTTATCCAATGGACCTGCACCAACTCAACGGTCACCCCCAACTACTTGTTAAAGCCTAAATTCCCCGCTACAACAGAGTTTTCCTTACTGACACTATCGAATTACTACAAGTGTTGTATTTGCAGATAACTACAGAGAGTTCACGAATTAGCCACTATTTCCAAAGTATTATTGCTCATCAAAGGAGAAATTTTCAGTGCTCTATGAGCATGATTACAGCTCTCCTTTGATGGTTAAATCCCAATCGCGATCCCCTTCCATCGTACCCCTTCCTGAGTGCTGATATATACCATTTCCCCCTTCTCTACTCCCTTTTTCTTACAACCCTTTCTCTGTTGCAAGTGAGAAAGAAAATAAATAAAGCGAATCATGCCTCCCAAGGCGGACCAACAATCTTTCAATCCCATGGTCTACCCTCCATTAGACTTAGACCATACCCCCCTGGCTAACAGAGACTACAAAATACATGAGATAGATTCATACTTTGCCTTGTTAGATGTCTACTGGTGGCTCGAGGATAAGCTCTTTGATGAAGCAGATGATATGAAATTGTGGGAGACCAAGCTTCCCTTTCCTAAAATCCATATCTGCCTTGAGCTAGTTAGAAAATGCCAATCCTGCTATGAAATTAACCAGAGAGCCATAGTGAACCCTGCAGGAGATATTTTATTTTACATAAATGCCCCATCCATTCAAGAGATGATGCAAGCCATCCCCCATTTTTTAGAACACTATCCCTTTTTCATATGAGGCCCTTATGAGATTATACCAGGGGTTATATTTTGCTAGCAGGGCCAAGACCTTAGAGCTTTTCATGGCCACAGATGTGCCAATGCCTACCACCAATCCCCCATATCCATCATCCACCTTCCTGGATAGGACCAAACACATTATCACTTCTTTATCTTATTTGTTAGGATATCATAATGATCAGTGGATAGATGAAGCCATAATCGGTTTTTTTTCTATCATTTCTTCATATGCTAAGCTTATTGTTATGTTTAACTATGCTTAGTTTCTTTTTTATGCAATTCATGCTTAGTTCATGAAGTTCCAGATAGAAGGGGTATTCAAATACACGTCTGTGTTGGTGTACATGTTTTCCCATTTTCAATCTATCAAATTCCAATTTGACATGATGAAGCAGGATGATGAATCTCAATCCCAATCTATAATTTTCTAGACAACTTTATTGAGAAAGGAGCAGAAAAAATATTCCTAAAAGAGTTTTGTATACCTATTTGTTCATCCAAAAATTAGTGCACTCAGCAGTACCTCAGAGCCAAGGATTAGTGAGGAAATAAGGAAGGTGATGCAGTTGAAAAAGAAGATTAGAACAACATATTGGTACCTCTAGAAAAACTACAGAGAGATCAGGGTTTATGGCAATGAATTGGCCCCCTATAAATTTCCCAAGTACCTCTCCATGAGAATATTTGCACTTGAGTACAGCAGAAAAATGATAGATGCAGATGAGGTGCATTTTGTCTCAGCTAAGAAGAAGTCACAATTTAGGATCAAGTCACAAATTCGTCGATTCATCTACAACATCAGGGAAATAGGGGAGGAGGCATATAAAATGTTAAAGGAGATGAAGTTCACACATATTTTCACTTGGTCCTATGATCCAATGGGGATCATCTCCAAGAAGAGGGTGGAAAATAAGTACACACCCTTAATTCATACCCAAATAATGGAGATAGAGAAGTACATTAACCAAGAAGAATGGGTGACAAACACACTCCAGGAGGCTGAAGAGCAGGTCATCTCTACTTCAGGAACCCAAACACCAAATCCACAAGAGAGGAAAGCTGAAGGAGTTCAAGATGACAAAGGAAATGAGCCTGAAAAGGAAATAGGTAGCAAGAGGACCAGGGAGGATGAAACATACATGGACATCGATTCTTCCACTAAAGAATTCAAAATTAAATACAGGAAGAGTGCCAAAATCCACATGGGCCTTGACCAGGGTAGTGAGAAGTACCAACAAACTATCATCACAATTAGAGAGTCACCATGTTCATATCCAGCAAGTGGCCAAACTATCTTCTCAACATCCTCTGCCGATGTACCTTTCCAACCACAAAATGTGCAAACTCCAACATCTACGTCCATTGCAGAGAAAAAGGAGGAAGATATATATGACACATTTAGGGAGATGAAAAGAAGGAATGAGGTCCTAAAGACCAACACATACAATCAGTTTTGGAAACAAAAAGTCATCTCTGAGAGTATACTTCTATGAGCCTTTGAATCTGAGAAGGGAAGAATGAGGATGTCATTTCTGGAAGAACAAATTCCTCAGCCCAAAGACGCAGCAGACTACAAGAAGACCTATTTTGAGTTTGACATAAGGAAAGTTCATCTGATAGACCAGATGTAGATGCACAAGAAAACTGGGGAAATGATTTCCTCCATGCTAACTAGCACAACCATGAGCCTCTGAAAACTGCAGGTGACCTTATCCAATGCACAGTCATAGTTGAAGGTGGAAAAGATATCTGCCATGGCCAAAGATTCAAGGATAAAATCTCTGGAGGATTTAGTGATGAAACTCGGGTACAATCCATCAAACATAGAAGTGGAAGAAACCATTGTGAGGAAGAATAATGAAAACATAACTACTTTGAGGAGACAACTTAAGATGCCAGTCATAGAAGACCCTATAGCCAAGGAGATAGAAGCAACTAAAACACATAAAGTAGAAACGCTGCAATTGATTGTTGAATAGAGAGAATAGATTAAGAAAATGTAAAGTGAGATGGATAAAATGATAAAAGAAAAACAAAAAGAAATAAGGGATGCAATGAAGGGAGAAGAAAAGGAAGCAGCTAAGGTTGTGATTCCCTTACAATAATTTCCTCTCACAGTGATTCCAGCATCCAAAACATCCACAGGTGCACTGGGGGAAAGCACTGAGAAGCTAGCCAAAATGATGGAGAACATGTCCTTACAGTCGACATAAACTAAAAAGTTGTAGGATAAACTTAGTGACCTACAAGAGAAATTCAAAAGGAAGGATTATACACATACCATAGAGTTGGAGATTAGCAAAAATCTAAATGAAAGTTTGCAGAAGTCCCTTTAGGAGTCCTCAATTGGAAGCATGGTAGGGAGAGTGAAACAAGTTATATGGTTGGATATAACTGAATCTATGAATGATACATGGCAATCAATTCAGATAATTTTTTAACGGAGGGATCTAATTGATTTAGTGAATGTTTCCATTGAGAAAACAAATGAGGAACTTGGGGATAAGCCCCAAACTGCTGAAAACATCATCAAATTTCTGAATTCTAAGAGAAGTCAGGAATTGAAGCAACTAGAAGTGGTGGGAAAACAACCTTTGTACTGGAGGTAAAAATGGTGTTGAACAAAAAGAGACTAGTCACACAGCTAGAAGAAAGATGCCATCAACTGGAGATTGGAGTAAGTAGATTTTTCAATAGGATTGAGCCACTGAACAAAAGGAGATTTCCTTCCTTACTTTTTATCAATGATAAGCTGATGCCTAGGACTGATTATGTAAAAATTCTCACAGATATTTCAAGGGACACCTCCAAGCTCACAAATCTGAAGAACACCATGACTGGGAAATAATTTTATGAAGTCATCAACAACGATGTATTCATACAGCATGATATTAAGCACATTTTTCTGTTGAGACCGACGTTTGTGAAGTACGCCGAGACTAATGAAGTCTATAGAAAGCTGAACAGGACTAAGATTCCAGCTCAAGAGAATTAGGAAAATTTATGTAGACTCTAGGAAGGATGACAACTTATCTCGATGACAAAGCAGGCCGCTCAACGAATTGCCAGTGTCGGCACAACCAGTGTATCAGAACAACTGAACCGTATCAAATCCGCCAGCAAAATAGACTACCACGACACTCAATAATGAGTTCACAAGGGTGCTAAACATCTATTAAAAGGATTGTTACAATGAATGATGCTTCCATAGTGACTTTAGACATATGTTAAAAATTTTCACTGCACATCCACGCAAAAGACGCACAGACCTAGTTTCAATTACTTTTTTAGTAAATGAACCGATCTCCCTTCTGATAACGACAATCCAGTGCAAGTAGTTTAAATGTGGCTTTTCATTTTGTAATACATGTTGGACCCTGGTTTTGTAATCACTTTTAATTGCAAGTACTTGTAATTTTTCAAGCTGGAGCATCAATAAAGAGATTAGTCTGCAAGATTCATGTGTAGCAGTGTCCTGTTGATGTTTCTCCTTGTTCATGTTTTATGTCTTTCCACTACAATATTTTCATGTGTACCACTTAAATTCTAATTGTAAAAAAAGAAGGTTAGATTAAGATTTACTATTCAGAGTACCTTAATTTTGATTGTCTTTACAATTTCCATGTTTTCTTCTGATGTATGGTTTAAAAATTCTTAGTTTATCTTAAGTCATTACTAAAACCAACTTTCTCCATCTCATAATTTCACTCGTTTATAGACACCAGTATTCATAGCTATCTTGACTTGCTTATACTCTTGGATTTTATGCATTACCTAGCCTATTTCGAATCCATAGGATAATGGAAACATTTTAGAGAAGACCCCTTCTATCAAACCATGAGCAATCAAATAAAAACCCTCACAGTCAATTTAACTATCCTAATATTAGAAAACCTAAGAAAATCCAAATCTTATAGACAAATCCCACTTTGAGTCTACGAGGGCTAGATCCTAGGCTTCAAGTAGTTTTGATGTTGTGCTTTATAGTTTTTTGTTTCCAATATTATAAATTATAGAGTGATAACACACACCACCGAGGGAAGTTTAAGATGAATTTTCTAGGGCCATATATTTTTAAGGAGATCACTGAAAGAGGTGTAGTGTGCTTGGCCACGTTGAGCAACGAATATATTCTCGGGTATGTCAATGGAAGTCGATTAAATCCATACAGGAATGACCCTCTCCCTGCATAAACAAAATGAATATATGGCTGGAATATTGGATCTGCACAGAAGGGATGGCGGATTCGTAGACAGGTGCGATGCGCACGTGGTAGCTGCATGAGGAGGTTGACTGGGTCACAAAGGTACCAAAATCTAGCCGTTGGAACAATAAATTTGGAAAAGACATTTTTATTACCAGTTAAGGGAGTGTCTAGGTTGCATTTAATGAGGGGATTTTTCCATATATGGAACCACTTTTTCATTTATGGAGACACATTAATGCATAAGAGACCATTGAAGACACGCCAAAGCTATAAATATGAACTAAGGGGTCGCATTAGTTCCCCTTGCTTTCTGTGTAAATTTTTTTCCTTGAGTTCTCTAATTCTTGCAATTTACTCATTGTCTATGTCTGGTCTAGATCCAAGGTTTGAGGAGGAGTTTCTCCATAGGGATCTAGGTTACGTTATCCCTCCAAGTATGAAAACTACGTGCCATGAAGAGGATCTCGTTGTGCCGCTTGTTGAGATACTTACGCTTGTGAAAAAAAATACGAGTCAGACATCAGGGACCCGAAAATCCCCCAAAGAAAACACCTCGAATCCGCACTCCACTGCAGCTGAGTGCCAGAAGAAACCCATGTTTGAGATATCTCAGACAATCATGGAGGAGGAAAATGTGGTCGAGGTGGCCCCATTCTCGCAGTTTCCAACCTATGTCACACTAGGATCTCAAAAAAGTGTGGTCATATATTAATATGCCTTTGATCCTAGAAATGTCCTGCTCGAAGGCGATATGTTCACCAAAGTGCTGCAATTAAATGTGGAGGATTTGGACCTCGCCGATATTGAGAAATTCCCTGATCTTGCACCTGAATAATATCTAGACTACGTACCTTATGAGGGGGGAATTTTTCACGTGGAGCCAAAACATTGGGTGTTGCGCCTGCATAAGGCATGGCTTTTAAATTTATTGCAGGTTCCACATTTCGAGTGCAACCTGATAAATGATATGTGTGTGCGACAGTTGCTCGCAATGGTCCATGATGAAGCTTTGTGGCTGTGAGAGAACATACCTATTGATGCCGCACTGATCCATCATATCACCAGCCATCCTAATCAGGGCATGGATACCATGGCCGATTTTCAAGGTAAAGCTCGAGAGAAGAAGGTGATGGAAAAAAACAAGGCTAACTACTAGGTATTTCGCCACAGCCGAGGATTTTTCGTAAGTGAAATTAATGAAACAACCATCCAATTTGGGACACTCATCTTGGCATGCAATATGATGACAAAATTTAGGCCTAAATAATTCCTTGCACAAGTAATTGCACTCGTTGGACAATGTGAGAAGGGCGTCATCTACAATTGGGCGCAGTATTTGTGTAAATAATTTTTGGACAATGTGTGTAAGGCGCAAGAGGAGGGAAATAACTTCTACTATATTTGGCTCCTACTCTTAATTTCATTGGTCGAATGGAAGACCTCGGAGGAAACACAGTTTCCTAAAATAGAATGACAAATGTGTGAAGCCGCACGGTATGCCACACTGTGGAATTCCTCCATTCCCGCACGCATCATGGAGAACAAGATATTTTGGGTCCTATTTAGTGCCTCTATTTTTCAATCAATTCAATCAAATCTGATGGTATCTCCAAGTTTTTATGATCAATACAGGTTGAGTTTTGGTTTCAAATAAATGTTTCATAACATTCACATCCGTGCGAAGGGCACCGCAGAAAGTATCTAGTATGAGTTGCCTTATCTTGCCACTGAGGACGATTTTTTGCGCATCATTGCAGAGTGGCCGCCAGCTTGTTTGGAGATTCACACCACGGGAGGTGTATCCACTTCTATTCATAAGACACCCACCAAGCCCTGTACCGGTACACAAACAATTGAGAAAAGCACTAGAGAAGATCCCATGCTGACTACAACCAGCGAGACAATTGAACTTGAAACAGACACTACACTTGAAACAAATGGTGTTGGGCCTAAGGAGAATAAGGAGAAAGTGGAAGTAAATACTTCCAAGGGGAAAAAGCATGTATCTCAGGCTGTTGGAGTTCCAAGGAAGAAACGCAAAGGCTCCAAATATACCGGAGAAGAATAGTTGATGCTGACCGAGGATGACTTCAATGAGATAGCTAACACAGTCACAAAAGCGACAGAGGACATGTGGATGGACCTAGAAGTGCAGTACAATGTTGCGCTCGATAGGGTCCAGAGTGGCATCCAGGAGCTTAAAGTTTAAGTGATCCAACTGCAAGCAAGTGTGTCTGTTGTCGGCATGCAACCCCTCAAAAAAATATTGCCTTTGACAGGAGAGACTTGCTTGATTCCGATCCTCGAACAAGCCATTCACGTCGAATCACTGATTCTATGCGTGCAGCTTAGAACCTACCAAGAAATAAACATTGATTTTTTTGTGTTACACGCAAGTAAAATTCATATGGTACACAACATGATCATGGTAGAGCTTTAGTTTCGAGAATTCCACGCTTATCGTGATATCACTAAGGCACAACAACATGTGTTTGATCTCCAACAGAAATAGTAGATCACAAAAGAAACATGTCGAGTATTAGAGGCTCAACACGATGCTATAGAATAAAAAATCAACCAAGTATGCAACAATGTACCCACGGTCCCCGTCAAAACTGCCACCACAAAGAAATTAGAAGGGATGGACAATGCACCAAAGGTTTTGTGAGTAGAGATTTAGATTTTCCATGCAAAATTTGAACATCAAATCATTGATCTTTAGTTGAATCTGTAGCCAGAGACTCCACCAGAAGTCAGAGCTCAGAGGGTTGTACAGGTCAAAACAGGTACAGAGAGAATAGCTGTCATAGTTACACAATGTGGTCACTTATTAGATGAGGCCATGGGTGTCTCGACTTTGTTTGAGAATGACCCAATGGTCCAATAGCTGTGCAATGAAATGTGCATCAAATAACAAAAATTTGATCATATCCGGACTGTGACACCCACCCTCATGATTGTAAAATGGCTTGCCCTCATGCAGGATTGTCACGTAATTCAGACATAAATCAAGGATTTGTGCTGCAGAGAATAGTTTTTGGAAACTTGGATGCAGTCATGGGCTGAAGAGGCTCTACATCTATCGCATACACTTAATGGCATGATGAAGACCCTTCAGTGGGCTCAAAGAAGTATCAAACTTAAAACTAAAATTCTGACAACAAAAAATTTGGTCAATGAAGCACAGGGACCTGCTGTGCAAAACCTTGAGGTGGATTTTCCACTGAAAAATTATGTCATTGCACTCCAAGAAAAGATGAAGGAGCTTACCCCATAGTGACTTGGGATGGGTCACGGGTTTGTGTTGGGGGCCTGTTGGGGTGGGGTCCCCTAGGGTGAATTTTGAGCGACTTTTTGTATGTATTTTTTGTTATGCACATTGTGTTGAAAGGTCAAGGGGATTTTGAGCGGGTCAAAGTCCTTATTTTATGTAAATTGACTGTTAAGGGAAAATTATGGGCCTCAAACCATGGTTTGAGAAAATAGTCTCTGCGCGTTGAATGGATCTAAATATAAATAGAGTCTAGTCGGAAGTCATGATATGTTGATCTAAGTAAGTGATTCATGTGTTTGTGATACATTTTTGTAAGGGTTTTAGTCTGGGTTGGGTAAAAAGACTCTTGCTAGCTATGTGCATAGACACCTAGTCCTAGTTGTGTGCACGGAAGGGTAATTGTAAGGGAAATTTTGACTATACTGAACTGTTGGATCTAATAAAAATACTATTTTGGAAACGAAAATGTGTTATGTGTTTGATATATGAGCTATCTGTTTATTTTTTATTGCTTTCAGATCACTTTAATTATGTTATGATCAATTACGTCTGTGCAAGTAAATATGTCCTTTATGCATGAATATCTATTGATGGTTAAGTACATGAATAGATCTGCTTAAGTTATTGTGCATTGTGAGGATTTGATTATGTTATATATATATATATATATATATATATATATATATATATATATATGATGAAGTTGATCTGGGATACAGTTTATCTATTATGTGCATTAACTATGTTTGCGACGAAGATGATCTTATAAATGTTGATCTATATATGCAAACTTGGTTCTAGTACCCCCCCATACTACTTCGGGTGAGACTTTGATCTACGCAAGTAGGTCATTTCCGAATGGGCCAGTAGTTGGAGGGTTTGTTGGTTGTGTGATAAAATCTGAACCTGGGTTAGGACCCCTCAAGCCAACACTATGGAATATATTGTGCCCAATTTGAGAATTGCATCTTTCACAAACATGGTGGACAACAACAAAATGGATGAAAGGATGGATAAATTTCTTGCTTTCGAGGAAGATAGGTTCATTTTTGGTTATCATCAACAAATGAAAAAAGAAAAGGACAAATCCTCGCATAGCAGGCATATCAAGTAGAAAACATTCAAGGAGGGATACCTTGTACTATTGTATGATAGAAAGTTCATGAAGTTCCTAAAATTGCCACACAGCTAGTTGGAATATTAAATTTTGTTTTTTCTTGTTTTATGAATAAGAGGGTATGGAGACCCATAAATCTCCTTAATAGGAATAAAATCACTACTAATGTGAAATGAGATCACCTTATAGGATTGATAAAGCACCCTTATGTGTGAAAAGGGGCTTGAACACATAGACTGGGTCAACTTTGACCAAATCAACAGTGTTGTCAGGGGGGAGTGACATTCACAATGGGACAACATAATTTTGGAGGGAGACTCCATTCATGGATTTAGTGCCTTTAATGAGTGGGTCCTAGGATGAGCAATCTCACAACTTATATAAGGAAGAGGATGGAAGCCATATTTCATTCATGATGTTATGTTTTGATATTTATTTATGGTATGTTTAGACTTGTTGCTCTCTTCAGTTGTTTAGCTAAGATTTCAGTGTTGTTTAGCATAGGGTGTTCATGAGAGGGAATCCCACCTCTTTCCTTGAGTGACCTCAAAGGAGGAGTATTTTCACTAAATTCTACATTCAGGCATCAGGCCAAAGATTTAGTCTTGTGGTACAGTGCATTTTTTGTTGAGAGATGTGCCAAGTTGCAGGTTGCAGCAGTGGAGAATAGATCCGGGTGATTTATGATCTGTTTTTTAGTGGAGGAAGGTTTCCTTCCATTGGGAGGCTGGTGAGGAAGGCCCTTGAGCTTTATTACAACATTTGGCACTAAGACACTTGCTCATTTTCCCCTACAACATAGTTTCTATCTTGGACTGCATTATTTTGGTGAGGAGTTGCAGGGGTGGTTTCAGTACACCATTTGGAGAGGATGTTTTCTAGTGAAGGGAACAACCTTTCATCTAGAGGATCTATTGGAGGAGAGGCTGCATTCTTTGGCATATCAAATCATCCACATATTTCTAGTTTTATTATTTTAGTGAATCTTCAGCCCTAGGTCTTTGATTCCTATCTTATATATTGGTGTATTTATGAAAACCCACTTAGGGTCTTTGTTGGAGGTTATATAGAGCCTAGATATTCATTAGCTGTATCTTTTGAGGCATATATCACCCATTTGTCTTTTGTGTATTCATTTGCTATAGAAGTTCTTCTATGACTGCATTGTAGCAGTGTCTCCGAAATTTTTATATAGTGGCGGTACCTCATTCTTGAGGGTTTTCTTTATTGGAGGCTTGTTCTATCTTGTTATACACTTTGTGGCCCATTTTATTACACATGTTTTTTGTTGTTATAATGACTAAATAAGCTCCATATTGGTCTCATATTTTTATGTGATGTTTTACACTGTTATTTCCATCATTTTGTTCTATATTCCTGCTTTTCCCATTTGGGAATATTACAGTGGTATCATATCATAATCTTGTTTCGGCCTGTGCATCTTAAAGCAATATGTCATCAGAAGAAGGAGATCCTCTCACCGATAGATGGAAGAGGTATCTTAGAAGAAGGAACTGGAAGTATAATTATACACATGATAAGGAAGGCAAGGGTAAAACCCATTTATCAGAAGGATATGAGGAGAAGGAGTTCTCAAGACTTCTTTTCCAAACTATGCAGAGCATTAGCAAAGACATAATAGAGATGAGGATGTAGAGATATAGAGATTCTCCAAGAGAGCTTGTACATAAAGAAAGCTCTAGTTTTTCACCTTGTGGGTGTGAGAATTCTGCTACACCATCAGATCTACAATGTGGTACCATTCCTATATTCTTGGAAAGAGAAGAAGAGGAAGGAGAAACACCAAAGGAGGAGACTCTTGGTGACTATATCCAAGAATATGAATCTCAGTAGTAGATTCAAAGAGCATCTAAATTTCCAAGGGTTTTGTCAAATTAAAGAAGATAGAAGACCCAGTAACCACAATAGAAGTAGAGGGTGCATACAACACACTTTGGGTAGATTCTTTCTACCTACTTTTGATGGATCACCCAAGAGAATAGCCAAGGCTTGGGTAAAAAAGCTAGACACATATTTTTAGTTGCATCAAGTTTCAGAAGAATAAGATATTAGAGTAGCAGCGCTGCATCTTGAAGATAAGGCTTATGCCTGGTGGTTTTATGAATCTTCTTCATTAAATAATGCAAATATATCTACTTATGAAAAGTTCACTAGGAGGTTAGTGGAAAGATTTGATCTAAGACATTCTAAAACTTCCTTGGGAGAGCTAACTAAGCCCAAGAAATCATAACCTTTGCATGAGTTGGAAGGATCCATGAAACCAACTCCATTTCAGAACATTGTTGAGGGGGTTAAAGATCTGAAACATATTTTTCCAAGGGAAAAAGCCCCACTTTAGCAAGAAATTTCTTCTCAAGAAGAAGACATGAGGATTCCTCCTTCAAAAGGAGACCAAGCCAAAGGATCTCTTAATGATGAGGTATTCTCCAGTGATGAGGAGAAGGAAGAGAAAGAGTAGGAAAGAGCCTCCATCATTGTAAAAGCAGGAGGATATCTACCACCATTTGGAGATGGAGATGAAGCAATTGCTTCAACTAGGGGAGCTCTTGTATCTTTGTAAGAAGTTCCAAAGGATCTTACATATGAAGACCAGGAGCAACATGTGTCTATGGTTATAGGCAATGAGACAAAACAATGTAGGAAGTGTGTTCCAACATTGAATATAGTCTTGGGGACACACACTATGATAGATCATTCCATTGTGATCAATACTTGTGACACCAATGAGATGTTGGGTGTACATGGGTTGATTACATTTGAAGAAGACACCTTAGACTATGAGATCTTGCAGAAGTTAGGAGAAGATGGGAAGGAGGGCCAACATCAAGTGATTGGGAACATACACACCCATCCTTTTCAGGAGGTTTATGCACAGAAGAAAGAGGATGATTTGCACAGTGAGAGAAGGGGAAAATTATTCCACTCACATATACAACCTTCTCTAGGCCTTGATGTTTCATTACATGGAGGCATTCCACCAGGGAGACCCCCTGATTGGAAGATGATCAAAGAGTTCTCTCAACATGTTGAACCACTCATAGATCCAGGAGGAGTGGGAGCATTGGGAGGTCATGGTATAGTGCTGAGAATTTTGGGTAGACTCAAGGAGGAGGGAGACATTTTCCCAACATCATCATTACCCACTCTTATCTTAGATCTTGCACTGAGAAAGGAGCCACAGAGGGAGGATAGAAACCTTCCAATATGTGAATTTGGCATAGGAGATGTCAAAGAAGGGAGAAACCACATGACATATGCTTTCTATGTTAGATCATTAACGCTGTCACTTTGGAGGATAGATCCATATTGGAAATCCCAACTGTTGGTGGATTATTCCAAGGATTTTTTTACTTGTATGATACTTAATGACCAGTTACTAAAGGAGGGATATTCAGTCAGAGATGAGGTCATCTACTATCATGGTAGGATCTTCTTATCTAGAGCCTCCAAGCTCAAGGAGAAATTACTAGATGAAACGCATGAATATTTCTCTTCAGCGATACTTATTCCATGAGAGAATACCATACCATCATGGAGGGATATACTTGGGAAGGCTTTGAAGGGGATATATATCAAAATTTGAGGATATGCATAGATCATGTGTAGATGGAGGAGATACATAACTATTTTATGGAGTTATCATAACCACCTCTTCCCTCTTGGGAAATGAGAGGGGATCTATCTATGAGCCACTCCATTTATGTGAGCAGAGTATATGGTAAAGATCTTGTTTTTATGCATAATGATTTATATGACAAATATTTTCATTCCTTTACCATACATGTTCAGGCCATTGTTCCAAGAGAGAGAATTATTCCTTATAAAATGGTCAAATTTGGGCCATAAACTATGTTGAGTAGGGCCACTACTTAGGAGAATATAGGGAAATGATATATCATTCTGGGTGTGCACCAAAGGCACCAAACATAACTCACCTTCTCAAAGAATGTGATAAGAATATGGAAGCAAGTAAGTGGTGGGGAAACCACTTACCATATCATGATATGAGGTAGTTAGGAGATATACTGCATTGGTTCCACATGTGGGACTATGATCCACCTCCATTATTTCATATGGTTGTTTATGTATCACTAGTTTAAATCCCATATATTGATGATGACCTTATTCTTTTTATGGGAGTGATTGGATGGAGGATGGAGGGATTAGATGTGCCCTTTGGGAGAGAGATTATCCATGCTTCTTATGTTTCATATTTCTGGAAGAGAAGTGGACCATCCATGATTTCTACAATGGGTCTCTTGTTTCCTTATGGGATGAGCCATTTGGGTAACTTGAGAACTTGGGAGGTGCCTCTCATGAGAATATGGGAGGATTTTTTCTATGAATTATGATTTTGGAGGGTGATTCATTTTGTATGGATGATAGCTCAGAGATTAAAGCTTCATATGGGGATGAATGTTTCCCACATTTTTTAGTTGTGTCCTTGCACTTTCTTGGGGACAAGCAACACTTGGGAGGGGAGGATTGTAATATTCCTAAATTAGCACACAGCTAGTTAGAATATATATTTTTTTTTTCTTCCTTGTTTGATGAATAAGAGGGTATGGAGACCCATAAATCTCCTTAATATGAATAAAATCACTACTAATGTGAAAGGAGATCACCTTAGAGGATTGATAAATCATCCTTATGTGTGAAAAGGGGCTGGAACACATAGACTGTGTCAAATTTGACCAAATCAACAACATTGTCATGGAGGAGTGACATTCATTATGGGACGACGTAGTTTTGGAGGGAGACTCCATGCATGGAAGTAGTGCCTTTAATGAGTGGGGCCTAGGGTGAGGAAGCTCACCACTTATACAAGGAAGAGGATGGCAGCCATATTTCATTCATGATGTTATGTTTTGATATTGATTTATGGTTTGTGTAGACTTGTTTCTCTCTTCAGTTGTTTAGCTAAGATTGCAGTGTTGTCTAGCACACGGTGTTCCCGAGCGGGAATCCCACCTCTTTCTTTGAGTGACCTAAAAGGAGGAGTATTTGCACTACATTCCATATTTAGGCATCAAGCCAAAGCTTCAATCTTATGGTATAGCATAATTTTAGTTGAGATATGTGTTGAGTTGCATGTTTCAGTAGTGGAGAATAGATCCAGGTGATTTCTAATCTAGTTTTCAGTGGAGGAAGTTTTCCTTCCATTGGGAGGCTGGCGAGGAAGGCCCTTGAGATTTATTGTAGAATTTGGCACTAGGCCACTTGATCATTTTCCCCCACAACGTAGTTCCTATCTTGGACTGCGTTATTTTAGGGAGGATTTGTAGGGGTGATTTCAGTACACAATTTGGAGAGGAGGTTTTCTAGTGAAGGTATTAGCCTTTCATCTAGAGGATCTATTGGAGGAGGATACATTATTGTGCATATCGGATCAACCAATTCTTTCCAATTGTATTGTTGCAGTTAATATTCAGCCCTAGGGATTTTATTTCTATCTTGTATATTGGTGTATTTATGAAAACCCACTTGGGGTCTTTCTTGGAGGTTATATAGAGCCTAGATCTTAATTAGTTTTATCTTTTGAGGCATATATCAGCCATTTATATTTAGTGTATTCATTTTCTATAGCAGTGCTTCTATGACTTCGTTGTAGCAGTGTCTCTGGCATTTTGATATAGTAGCAGCACCTCATTCTTGAGGGTTTTATTTATTGGAGGCTTGTTCTATCTTGTTATACACTTTGTGGCCCATTATATTACACATTTTTTCTGCTATTATAATGACTAAAGAAGCTCCATATTGGTCTCATATTTTTATGTGATGTTTTACACTGCTATTTCTAGCATTTTGTTCTATATTCCTTATTTTCCAATTTGGGAATATTACACAAAATGGATGAAAGGATGGAGAATTTCTCTCTTTCGAAGAAGGTAGGTTCATTTCTGGTTATCATCAACAAATGAAAAAAGCAAGGGAAAAATCCTGGCATGACAGGCATATCAAGCAAAAAAAATTCAAGGAGGGATACCTTGTACTATTGTATGATAGAAATTTCATGAAGCTCCCAGGAAGGTTCCAAACACATTGGTTGTGGCCATATATCATCAGGAACATCTCTCAGGGAGGCATAGTTCAACTTGCAAAGTTGGATGGTTAGTTGATGCCAGGACAAGTGAATGGGAGCAGATTGAAGATTTATAGGGATGATATTTTCCCTCGAACTTCACACTGATTATATGAAAGGAGGAAAGTATTAGTGTCACATGCAGTTGAAAGTGGACACATGACTATAAACTACTATGACAAAGGGAGACTTCACCGAATATGGATTACTGCGCGAAACTCAAGAGGGTGTCAAACTCTAAGGGAATTGTGATGAGGGAGGAATTATTGTGATGTAAGAGAGGATCAGTCAAATTCCACCATAAATATGAATTTTGGAAGCGAAAAATATTATTTGACAGGGAATTTTTTGTTAAAAGGAGAGGGGGAAATGCATTTATTGAGCATAACTTCTCAAATTTTCGGCCAAATCTGCATTAATTAGCTGAATTTGAAGACAATCATGGGGTATGAAATTCAAAATTCTTATAAATATCGCATCCCACTCCACATTTGGCCACCTTGTATCCTGAGAATGAGAATTGCGAAATTGTGCCTAAATGTGAGCAGAGTGTTCAGCTATATGTCTGACAAGAGTTTTAAAGATATTTCTATGGAATTTCTTGAGAGAGGATTAGCAAGAATCATAATTGTTACACAATCTCCGAGCATGAGAGGGCCAATATTGCTAAGGAAGTAATCGACCACAGGAGAAGCAACACAACCAAAGAAAAAGAAGGTCCAAAGACCAGTTTCATTGCCTACTATTAGACAGTCCCCAAGGTAGAAAATAAATAAGGAATAGAGGTATAAGCAGTAGTTATACAAGTAGAAGAGAACTATGGAGGTCCAGGATAGTGATGAAGAGGAGATTACAATAGACATTATGGAGGATATTGTGTAGAAATTATATAACATATGCATGTATATATCCATATTCTCCTAATCTAACAATATTTATCTTCTTGATAAATACAAAATCCTTCCACTATTAATATTTTGCAGAAATTTAAAACTCAATTGCAAACACATGAAGCAATAAAAACAATAGCACATAACATAGTTGTTTAACAGGAAATCCTGAAGCTAAAAACCCCAACTATCATATATTACGTATCTTGGAGATCATGTAACAATATCATACAAAGCTTAGTACATCAGGCTCTCAGTACAATATAATCGTCACACACTAACATGAAGAAATCTGCAAAGCCATGCACTGATTTCTTGCCACCTGATAGCCTACCTCCACTGCAATCCCTGCTGAAGAAGACCCCTGAATGAATTCGAATCTACCTTTCCTTGACTTCGCAATCCTCATTAGCAACTCCAATGTGTGTGTGATGCAGTCAATGCATCACTATAGTCACAACGGATAGTCCATCTTACCCTTTCACCTATCTCTCCACTGGGTCTCCACTGGAACTAACATGCACTGTAGTTAACTGTTGCATTTGTTCATTTGTTAGTGAGTTATTAGTTTTGAATTAACTAAATAATTAATTTACTTAACTCTCGCTATTGTATCTTTCAATTAGACTATATACAACTAGCTCAACTGAGTTTAACTCCAATAACTGAGTTAAAATAAATAACAACTCCATGAACTACTCTTCCAACTTTGTCATAACTTTTCCATTTCAATTCTAACTGATTCCTCATGCATGAGCCACCAATAGACCCTAGGAATTGTGTAATTCCTTCAGCCCACTGATTTTCCAAATCTGTATACTGAAATAAAGTGCTCCAAAGAAATAAGTTGATATTTAGAGTCTGATTACTATTAAGGGCTAATAATAATCGACACATATATTTTTAGATCGACGATCTATAAATAGACTTCTCCCAATATTCTAAAAATATAATTTCATCTATTTTTCCAACTTGACCAACCATCCACAAATAACATCCTGCAACTTCTGAAATATGATCACCATGTCTAAAAATAGACATAGTCTAAAAATAGCCTTGCACCTAAAAATAGCCTACGGGCCCGCTTAGTGAAGGTGACTAGTTTTCACTAAGCTTCATAATCTTGTTGAATCTCAACACTCCCTCTCAACAAGATAGGGATTATCCTTCACCCTGATCCTGCCTCTATGGTATTCAAATTTGCTCCTACCAAGTGCCTTCGTCAAAATGTCTGCATCCTGATCTTCCGTAGGAATGTACTGAAGCAACATGATCTTCCGCTGCACACAATCTATGATATGATGATATCTAATATCAACATGTTTAGATATATCATGAAACAAAATATTAATCAATATTTTAATGCAACTTTCATTATGGAAATGTATCACTGTAGGATCTAAATGTGAACTAAACAAACCGACCAGGATCTTCCTCATCCAGATAGCCTCACATGCAGCTTGACTTTCTTCCATGTATTCTACTTCCACTGAACTGAGTGCCAAGGATCTTTGTTTCCCACTGCACCAAGAAACTACTATAGATTCGATACTAAAAATCCCTCCTGATGTGCTCTTTCTGTCCGTTGGGCTGCCTGCCCAATCTGCATCTGTGAAGCCATGCAACTTCACCTCATCCGTCTGTCTATATCATAAGCCATACTTAGATGTGCCCCTGATATACCTCAGGACATGCTTGTCTGCCTTCCACAGGAGCTTGGTAGTCTTAACCATCACTTGTGAAATTTGGTTCACGGCATATCATATGTCTGGTCTTGTATTAACTAAATACATGAGTGAACCCACTAACTGTCGATAAAAAATGGAATCCACTACCTCTGCTGATGTAGCATCCTCTTTCCTCCAATTTACTGGAAGAGGAGTATCAATAGGCTTCCAGCCTTGCATGTGAAACTTCTCAAGTATCTCCCGAGCATAATTTCCTTGAGACACAAACGGTTCACCTTCTCGCTGCCATATTTCCAATCCAAGGAAATAATGAAGGAGGCCCAAATCAATCATCTCAAACTCCTTTGCAAGATCTGCCTTGCATGAATGTATCAACTGCTCATCACCTGTTAGCATTAAGTCATCAACATAAAGAAAAATGATTAAAAGCGTCCCTCCACCACAATTTGGTATAGGTTTGCATCCGCCTCACTCTTGGTGAAGCCAAGTCCAATGAAATAGCTGTCGATCTGTGTGTACCAAGCATGTGGTGCTTGCTTCAACCCATACAACACTTTTTTGAGTCTGCACACATGCGACTCGCTACTGAAGATCTCAAATCCTTAAGGAAAATCAATGTACACCTCTTCCTCAATGATCCTTTAGGGAACGCAGTCTTCACATCCATCTGATGAATGTGCCAACCCATCTGCGCTGAGAGAGAAAGGATGGTCCTTATGGAATAATACCGTATGACAGGTGCAAAGGTTTCTTCATAATCAATCCCCTCGATCTATGAGAAGCCTCGGGAAAAAAATCTTGCCTTATAATTCTCGACGATCCCATCAACATCTTCCTTTACCTTGTAGATGCATCTTGATCCTACAACTGATTTACCCACCAGCCTTGGAACAATCTTCCAAGCATTGTTTCTAACAATGGAGTCATACTCCTCCACCATGGCATCTACCCATGTGGGCTCCTGCACTGCTTCTTCAAAAGAAGATGGCTTTGTCATGACACACTTGCTCATAAGAGCCATGTATCCAATAAAATGGCCAGGTGACTGTCTCTGTCTGCACTGTGATGTAGGGACTCCTAAATTCTGTCCCGCATCAAGCTTTAGTCTCTTAGCTTCTATGGTATGCTTTCTGCCAAATCTGATGTTTGGTTCTACATGAATGGACTCCTCCACTCCATGAATCTCCTCCCGTGGTTGATCCACATCTAGAGGCTCATATTTGGGAACAAGTAGCTCCTCCTCTACATGCAAGTGTAGCTCCCTCTCAAGCGACAACTTCATGGATTTCACCTCATTGAATTTTATATCCCGTCGCACCATAGTCATTCGATTGTCTGGGAAATACACACGATAATTATGGGGTGTTTCTGTGTACCCCACAAATATCCCAACTTCTGCAGTTGGCTCCAACTTCTTTCTCACATCCCTTGTCACATGAATGTAAACAGATGAGCCAAAAATATTCAAATGAGAAATATCAGGCTTTTTACCATTAAAAGCTTCTTCAGGTGTACTCATGCCAAGTACTCTATGAGGACAATCGTTTTTCACATAAACTGCAGTGTTGCATGCTTCCACCCACAAGTGCATCGGTAGGCCCTGGTCATGCAGCATAGCTCATGTAGCACCCACGATCGTTCTATTCTTCCTCTCCGTGACCCCATTCTACTGTGGCTTATGAGGCGCTATGAGTTCTCTTCGAATTCCTTCTTTTCTACAAAAGTCTTTGAATTTTTCTGAGATATATTCACCACCATTATCACTCCATAGAACTTTCACTTGCTTCCCCGACTCCTTCTCCACCAATGCTTTAAACTCACAGAACTTTGAGAATTTTTCACTCTTCTTCTGCATGAAGAAGATCCATCATCTACGAGAATAGTCGTCAACAAAAATAACATAATACCTGTGTTTTTTTGTTGAAGCAACTGAGAAAGGTCCACACATGTTTGTGTGAATTCTCTCAAGGATCACCGAAGCACAATTCTCCTTCTCATGAAAGGTGGTCTTCACAAGCTTACCCATAGTACATCCCTTGCATTGATCTGACTGCACAAAAGTACCCTTGGGAATTCCAGTAGAAATATGCTACAAAATCTTCAAAGCGCCATCGTGAAGATGACCCAATCTCCTGTGCCATAATTCGCCCTCATCCCTGCTCACCACTTCTTCTGCTTTCCCCATCATTGTAGCGCAGCCATCTACCTCCAGCTTGTAGAAATTCTTAACTCGAATCCCTATCCTCTTCGTTTGACCCATTGTTTTATGTCACAGGAAATATTTTCCATCGCTAAAAACAACGTCATAAACTTTGTCTTCCAACATCGCGACTGAGACCAAGTTCTTCTTCAGACCTAGAACATGCATAACATCTTTCAACAGAAATGGATTACCTGAATCCCTCTCAAAGGTAATGGTCCCAATTCTGGTCACACTATATCGACCATCATTTCCCATCTCTATATGCATTTTAAGGTCCTCCTCCTCCAAGTTACTAAACAACTCCTTGTCTCTTGTCATATGGAAAGATGCACCACTATCAAGATACCACACCGATCCCATTGAGATTGAGATCAAGTATATGATCAAAGAGAAATCAAGTTCAAATTTCAAGGCTAAGGCCTCACCCGCTACAGCTCCAACAGCCTTCTTGTTCTTCTTCTTCTGTGTGCAGTTAGTGATGAAATGCCCATGTTCATGACAGTGAAAACACTTCACCTTGGACAAATCCTGCTTCTTGCCTTTAGCCTCAGATTTTGAAGGGAATTTCTTCCCCTTCCATTTCCTTGCTTTGGCAGCCAAAGTGAAATTCTCTTCATCTTCATTCTTCGATGAAGAGCCATCCCTGGTACTTCGCCTTACCTCCTCATGTACAAGATCTGACCAAAGTCACTCCCAACCCAGCAGTTTCTCCCGTCCAATGACAGAGTCTTCGTAGCTATGCCAACTCTTCAGAAGCCCAAGGAGAGCCAAGCTCACCAATTCATCATCATCAGTAGTAATCCCCACATTTCCCAATTCATCCCTATAGTAAACAAAATTCGTGAGATATTTTGGAATACTGTCGCCCTTCTCCATTTTTATTTTTCTGAGCTTATCTTTCAGCGCCAACTTCCTCTGGTCACTGCTACTTTGGAAAAAATCTGTCAAATCCTTCCACATTACAAATGGAGTGGATTTCTTATGAAGGCTAGACACAATATGGTCCTTCACACCTTCCAATAGAATTCTTCTTGTCTTTTCTACCGTCTTTTTCCATGCGTCAAGTAATGCAGCATTGCTAGAACCAGGCTTAGGAACATCGCTATCGATGAACTCCTTCAGTCCATTATCTTCCAGCACCGCCTCCATCCTATCCTTGCAGGCTATGTAAATCGAGCTACCCTCAAGGGCATACTCCAATCGCTACCCATTGAAAGACATTTCAATGTATACTCAACTGTCGCACCAAGAAATTTCTACAGCAAATTCGAATTGTCTACTGGCACAAACTCAACAATTCTTCACAATTGCAATCTTCAAGAACTAACACTGATCTGATACCATGTAGAAAATTTATAACATATGCATGTATATATCTAGATTCTCCTGATCTAACAATATTTATCCTTTCTAAATACATAATCCTTCCACTATTAATCTTTTGCGGAAATTTAAAACTCAATTGCAAACACATGAAGCAATAAAAAAAATCGCACATAACACAGTTGTTTAATGGGAAAGCCTGAAGCTAAAAACCCCAAATATCATATATTATGTATCATGGAGATCATGTAACAATCTCATACAAAGCTTAGTACATCAAGCTCTCAGTACAATACAATCATCACACACTAACATGAAGAAATATGCAAATCCATGCATTGATTTCTTGCCACCTGATAGCCTGCCTCCACTGCACAATCCCTGTTGAAGAAGACCCCTGAATAAATTCGAATATACCTTTCCTTGACTGCACAATCCTCATTAGCAACTCCAATGGGTGTGTGATGAAATCAATGCATCACTATAGTCACAATGGATAGTCCATCTTACCCTTTCACCTATCTCTCCACTGGGTCTCCACTGGAACTAACATGCACTGTAGCTAACTGTTGTATTTTTTCAGTTTTTAGTGAGTTATTAGTTGTGAATTAATTAATTAATTAATTTAATTAACTCTCACTAGTGTATTTTTCAGTTAGACTAGATACAACTAGCTCAACTGAGTTTAACTCCAATAACTGAGTTAAACTGAATAACAACTCCCTGGACTTCTCTTCCAACTCTATCATAACTTTTCCACTTCAGTTCTAACTGATTCCTTGTGCATGAGCCACCAATAAACCCTAGGAATTGCATAATTCCTTCAGCCCAATGATTTTCCAAATCTGTATACTGAAATAAAGTGCTCCAAGAGAATAAGTTGATATTTAGAGTTTTATTATTATTAAGGGCTAATAATAATTGACACATCTATTTTTAGATCGACGATCTATAAATAGAATTTGCCCAATATTCTAAAAATAGAATTTCATCTATTTTTCCAACTTGACCAACCATCCACAAATAGCATCTTGCAACTTCTGAAATATGATCACCATGTCTAAAAATAGACTTGCACCTAAAAATAGCCTGCGGCCCCACTAAGTGAGGGTGACTAATTTTCACTAAGCTTCATCATATTGTTGAATCTCAACATATTGCAGCAGAATAAGGAGATCCTATTTCTAGGCTTCCACCATATGTACCACCCATGTAGTTGGGTGCGAAGCTAGTGAAGGACCCTGATGCTGTGAATTTTTTTGTATTTGCATCATTGCTTCCTAATGATGTGCCATTTGAGGGAGTACTATTGGTGAAATTAATGCACGTAAGGATGGAGGACTGTGAATTCAACAATAGAAAAAAATATCCCTAATTTGAGCCCAATAGATACCTATATCTAGTACATTACCTAGAGAATGATGTCACCCAATTAGAGCCACACAAGTGGGTGGAAAGCATACAACAAGCAAGGTTTCTCAACATGTTGTACATTCCACACTTTGGGTGAAGTAATATCATACCATATGTTTCTGAGAACTAGTAGCGTTAGTGCATGATGGTTGCCTCTAAATGGGAGAAAGGATATCCGTAGATGATTTCTTGATCAGGAGGATCACAACGCTTCCCTACCAAGAAGATAAATCCACCGAGGATTTCCTGGGGAAATTCCATGACAAAGCAGTCACCAAGGATATGAATAAACAATTTGACATAGTAAATAAGTCGATGGGCTATAGAATTACCTCCATTAATGATCCAGCTGTGTGCTTCACCACACACATCCTTACCGAAAATATCATGCGGAAATGTCGCGCAAACGAAGTACAAACACCTGTGGTTTCTTTGGCTGCATAGTGCAGTAAAGGGGTACAATATAATTGGGTTAGTTACCTGTGCAAATATTTTCTTGACGATTTTCATGAATCACAAGAGGAAGGGCAACAATTCCACTATGGATGGTTGCTACTAATTATTGTGATGATGGCTTGGAAGGAACCAAAAGAGTCACAATCTACTATGGACCCAGATGTTTGTGAAGCTGCGAGTTATGCCTTGTTGTTGTTTTCTAAGGACCCGAAGCATGAAACAGAGAAAAAAACTTTCTGGGGTTTAATGGATATGGATCGACACATAGTTGTGATTCAGCATCGCAAGTTTTTACCAACTTTATTTGAATATTATCAGGGAGTTGTATATATCAAGGTGCAAAAAGATATAGATGAAGTATGGTACCAGTTTCCATACCTAGTTACTGAATTTCACATTATGCAAGTCACAAAGACTTGGATGCTAGAGTGGTTGGCTCCATCCACTGGAGGCACTAAGCCATAACATGCAGGTACTAGTGGCAAAGATACACACGCAGAAAAAGAAACAAAGAAGGATGGCGAAGAGGTTGAAGGCACAAAGCAATAGCATGGCATCCATGACTCTTTTACTGATACATAACCGATTGATTCACCGTTTATTGTGAAGATAAGGATACCTACCACATCAGGTGCGCGCAAAAAGCATAAGTTAGACAGATCAAAGGGAATGGAGCCGATGGTCCTCACTAAGGGGGACATTGATGACATTAGTGATAAGGTCTTGAACATCACTGAAGATGTATAGGGTAATATTGAGGATCAATACAAGGTTGTATTGACATAGGTGTAGCAGGTAATTCAAGAGCTTTCGGTTCTAGCACAGACAACGTGACCACATGAACAACTAGCCATTCAAGCAGCCCAAGTAAACCAACAGATGAAACTGGAGTTTCTATTAGTAATAACTTCTCATGTTCAATTTTTGTAGGTACCTAGAGGAGAAATACGGTTTTAAGTTGAGAGGATGGAGAGCAAAGGGAAAAACATATTAAAACCACATTAGAAGGAATCTCCACCATAGTGAAGGACTGTGGAAATTTGTTAGATGACACAATGGAAATTTTTACCTCACTGCAGGAGGATCCCAACATTCATAATATTGAGCCGGAGGTACTAAAAAATAAAAAGAAGTTGGATGATATATGGGTCACTGCGAGGACTTTAGCACTCGCGCAGCTGCTCGATTGCATCATAGAGGGAAAAAGTATGCACAACCAGATCGAGGATTTGCACAGTAAGGATCAGTTGATTACAACAAGGACATAGGCATGGCAGGATGAAGCCATTAAAATATCTCAGATAGTTGATTATAAGTTGAAAGAGATGCGAAAGAAGCAGAAATATGTGCTTCAAAAGATCATTGGGCCAACATCAGAAAATATGCTAGAGGAAGTGTGCCAAGAAGAGAAGATTTTTTCATAAATGATTTAACCTTTGAGTACAAATTCACCAGCATCACAGAGAAGGTTTAGGGTGCACCAACTGAGTGACTCGGGACAAGTCACATGTGAGCGTTGCGGGCCTACTGGGCATGGACCAACTTGGTCCATTTTGGGTCAAAAGACTCTGCAACTCAAGGAGCGGAGTGCACGATTCAATGAATATAAATTAACTGTGTGGAGTTTAGGGGATTTGGGGCGAGTCAAAGCTCCTCTTTTTGTAAAGGGATCGGGTTTATTTTGTTATTTTTGAGTCCGCCAATGGTATGTGGAAGATGGCTTTTGTATGATGTATAGTCTATATAAAAAAATGTAATATTAAGTCAAAGTTAGTAATCTTGTACTTGTGATGAGCATTAACTATTGAATATCTATCTTTCTATGTTTTGGGTCAAGGGAAGGCTCCGTAGCTGTGTGTGCGGAGGCCTTGAAGAGTCTGCAAATTTTTGCGCAGACCACCTACAACTGTGTGCACAGGTTGGAGAAAGAATATGTATCAGAGAAACTTATCCTAATAAAAGAAAAACTAATTTTGGAAGAATTGCTATGTTTATTTGTATATTTTCTTATTATCTACAATTGAAATGTTATTTGTATGATTTATATATGTTTTCTGATAAAGGAACAGTGCGCATAAGTATTATTTGATGAATGAAGTATAATCTATTAGAGTAGATAAATGCATCCATGCAGTACCAAATAAGAATAAGTATAATTCTAGCAATATATCCACATCATATTATCCCTCTGTATGTAGAAACCTAGTTCTCACACCCCCCACTATTACCTCGGGCAAGACTGTGAACTGCGTTGTAGGTCACTGCCGGAAAGGCTGGTAATAAAGGGTTTTTTTGGTGTGAAACTAAATTTGAACCTGGGTTGAAGCCCCTTTGAACCAACAATTTCCATGATGAAGATCATTGCTGGAAAATTCACCTAGAGATGAGACCCAAAATGTTTAAAAACTAGGAGAAGGAGAAGACAATTGCAACTACACAAGATGAGTTAGGTTGTAATTCCAGAGATGAAACAAAGATCACAGCCATGGGTTTGTAAGGACATTTCAAGTACTAGCTATTCAAGTTCTCTCAATGATACTCAAGATGAAAAAACAATAATGGAGATTTTCCATATTATTTTTATTTCAAAGCATACAAGATAGACACATTGTTTGATATTGGTTCACAAGAAAATATTATCTCTGAAGACATTGTCAAGTAGTTTAATTTAGTTACCACTCCTCATCCTAGATCTTATCCTTTAGGTTGGTAATGTGAGAATGAAAAATTGCAAGTGATAAGGAAGTGCATATGTAGATTTGAAATCACTGCAAAATTTCTTTATGAAGTTGAACTTGATGTAGTTTCGCTTGATATATGTTGTATAGTTTTGGTAAGCCCGTATATTTATGATAGGAGAGCCATTTTTCATTGCCATGAGAATAATTATCACTTGTCCAAGAATGGTATTGAGTACATTGTTAGAGCGCATAGTAAGAAAATGAGTTTGTCTCTTATGAATGTTGGACAAATGAAGAGAATTGTTAATGCTAGTCACGATTTTGCATTGTTAATGTTCAAGCATAAAGATGTTCAGAATGAAGCCTTTCAAGGATACGATTCAAATTTGAAATATGATTTCATTAAGGTTTCTAATGAATGTGATAAGATATTTTAGGAGTCTAACTTTTTGACTCCTGAAAGAGGTAAACAACATCAAGTGAATTTGTAACAATATGCATCATTGTTGAACATTGGTGTGAACAATATGCCAATGCTAAAGAATGCAGGGGTCAAAGAGAAAATGAAAAAGAAATTTGAGAAAGAGGAAATTGGATCCAAAACATCTTATTGTGGGTTTCATAATATGTTGGATTTGAAAATGGATGGTGCATGGTGATGGTGATCACATTTAGTGAAGATTCAAGCCAAGTGCAAAGCTAGACATGTTAAGCATCGGCATGATGACAATGTTCAAAGAGAGAATAATTTGAAACTGTTTAAGTTTCCTTTTATCGAAGACAGAGGAGGGAATGTGTATATTTACTAAAAGGAAGTTTGTTGCTCTACATATTCTGGTAAATTGCAGCAACATGTCATCTATGACAGCAAGACAATGACTCCAAAATCACGGAAAATTATTTATTTTCATGAAAAGCTCAAAGTGAAAAATTCAATCAAAGTTAAATGTATTGAGACTAGAAGTATGAGGGAGTTGTACCCTCATCTATGTTTTAACTAATAAATAGATTTCGGAGGTCCAAAATCTTCCAGTGGGGAGGAATTATCCAGTGGATTTGTTTATTGCTCAAAATTCAAATTGCTTGGATTCGGTTGAAATGAGCACCAAAGCATAGATCTCGCGCCCTGAATCCAATGCAACTTGTTTCAATCAAATTAGACATCAAATTTTATCGATATTACGTTCTATTCAAATTGGGAAACACCTAAAAAAATGAAATTATGTTTGTAGGGATGTCTAGTTAGCAGTATGTACGTTGACTCGACCATGACTAGGCATTTAACTAGTTTGATTGCGGACCAATCATTGATCGACATTTGGCATCATTTGATTGGTTGTGGCATGGTGAATTTTTATTGGTTGTTGTAATTGTATGGTGGCACAATGAGGGAGAGCCACGTGGTCCAATCAATGGCTTCCACGTGGCCTCCTCATGGCCAATTAATTTTTTTTTATGGAGGTTGAGTAGCCCATGGGGTTTTAAATCATGACCTCCCACCAAGCAACCACAAACCTAACCACTATAATGAGCATGTTTCTTATTCTATATATTTTGAAAGTTCTATTTGAAGGGTAATGGTTATATGTTAATAGGTGGGGATCAGGGTTAACCCTAGACCCCAGCCCACCAACCAAGGTCAAGGGTTAACCCCGATCCAAAATATAACACATACACCAACCCCAAACTATATATTGCAATGTTAAACCATTCATATCAGTGGTGATATATATTACAACCCAACCTTATTGTATGAGCAATGCACAAAAGTCATATCAACCCACGAGCCATCCAAAACTTTATATTATATTTTATGGAAAGTTTGGAGTGTCAAAAGTTACATTTTGAACATTGGCAGTCAATATTATACACCGAAAACATATGAACAGTCACCAGCCCCGCACAGTTAAGTTTTTTGTTATGGGTATGGAGTAGTAGATTTGGTTTTGACGGTTAACAACGATGGTCACACTCCAAAATGGTCAACATTTCTTGCCATAGTTAAGACATCGGGTGGGGAGCGGAGCCGGCCTTGGGTAGGGTTCCTGCTAACCCCAGCCCACAGTGGAATTAAACCACAATAAATTCAAACCTGGAGTAAAAAACCAACAAGAAAAATGTTAACAATACTCTAAAATTGACAGCGGATAAAGGGCCACTCGGCACAATTTTAGGTGGATAAAGGTCGACCGAACGCGATTAATGGTTCGAAAAATTTCATCTAGTGCGGTGGGAATCGTCCTGGTGCGCAGAAAATTTTTCACTCCACATGGCCGCAAAAGGCGTAAAAAGTATGACAGATAGCAGAGAAGTGAGAATTGTAGGAAAGTTAGCAAAAAACTTCATTTGAGCATAACTTAGTCAATTGTTTTACTTTTTTTAGTGTAGAAAGAGACCAGCTAGGTTTTTTTTACTACATCAGAACCATTGGAGTCACTTTTTTAGCATTACGAGCATTGTAAATTCATGTAAACACACATTTTTTAGCATAATGGAAGAGGCCCAACATTAGAATCTGGACCAGGAGATGTATCCCAGGAGGGGTGAACCTTCATTATTTATTGTCTTGTGTTTAATGTTACGGTATTGATGTATTCTTTATTTTCTATAAAATTGAGTTTTAAAGCATGTTAATGTGTTAAAGAAATTAACATAAGTGTTTAAAAATATTAATAATTTCACTTGCAAATTTCACCATAAAATCTCAAGCTTTCATATACAAATCACTTCACCTACCAAATCATGCATCCACTTCATCTGTTGAAACTAATAAAGGTTTTCCATGTGTCCACCCTCTCACGTGTGCCTACCATGTGTCACTCACAAACTATACAATTTTCCCATAAAAAATGTTGAATCCATCTACCATGTGTTATGCTCACAAGCCACCATGCCATCTATCCTAACACGTGGTGTCCACATTATCCAAGCCACCTACATTCCACAACATCTAGGGTACAACTGCAGTTTTTTTTTATAGGAAATCACTTGTGTCATGGAGGGGACCCTTCCTAGTTTTGGTATGAAGAAAGGGGGGGTCCCACAACCAATCACGCCTACCACATGGTAGTGGAAAACCATGATGGTTTCCAATATAGGTGGTACCTTCCTGCTAATTTCAGGCGAGCTTGGGCCCCTTCTTGTCATAGATCCTCCCAAACCGCTTGATTCTATGATGCACCCCTTTGCAACTTGGTTAACATGTATGTTTGTTGACCATTTCAACCTTCTTCTTTTGTCCAATGTTCACTCATTCCAATATTGTGAGGGGTGTTTGGTGGGAACTAAGATCTTGAGCACTTACCGGTTGGCTATCCATGTCCTAACACTATGACTAGGGGACTAACTTGCACTACCTCACTTTAAATTGGTAGAAAATTTGTAAAACATGACACTACTGAAAGAGGGGGTTAATAAATAGTGTGACCAATTTATACAACTATTCACAAATTACACTTTTCAAACAGTTTAGAAATCACTCATGTAATCGATCAAGTAAATCAAAACATCATTATCATCATCAAGAACATGTACAACATATACGTAAGACACCAATATTATTTTTATTTCTTTGTCAAATACAAACTTCAACTTGATTACATAATTTCCCTACAAGCTACTATGTGTAGGTTTATCAGCCACCAAGCAAACACCTTCAACAATCTTTGATTACTGAAAAAATACCAACTATACCAACAACATCAATATTTTTTAATTTACCAATATCACCATGAAAGCATCCTAATAAACACACCATTCAAACCATATCACCAATTGCACATCTTCAAATATCAAATATGATCCCTGATTCACCCTTGATGCATACTCAAATTATGCATTAGGTTTCACCAACAACCTCTCACACACCTCTTACAACCAATACGGTTGCACCCTTGCACCTGTGCATCAAGATACACCAACAACCCCTCCTACACCTCTTCCAACCAGCACAGTTGCACTCTTGAACCCTACTCACTTTGAAAATTTGATTATTCTTATAAATAAATTTGAATTAATATTTTTGGATTTAGAATTTAGTTAAATTTTTGAATGAATCTTTTATTTGTGTCTTTATCCTACTTCAACTCACCCTTCTTAATATGCTCTTTAAGTCAACAAACTTTTCTCTGTCGTTTCTCTTAGAAAAACTAAGTTACACTGTTGTTTTCCTCAATTTTGGTGAGTTACAACATTTAGCATAGATTATTCTATTTTTAGATAGCTCCATTTTTTTTAAACTGCCAAATCTTCCTCTAAACTCATCCATGTTTCATTAATGTTTCCAAATCATTCATGCATTCATTTCCATATTTGGAAGTGTTGTTATATTTAACAGAAATGAAAAAATCATGCCTCCAATTCATTTCATGCATAATCCTAAAATATTTATATAAAAATGTTGCAAAATATATATATCATCAACTCCACAGGCCCTATTTTCTTCATTCTAGCCCCAAAGCACATTATACATGAAAAAAATTGCATATAAGTCTTATTCTTTCCATTGGTTTTTTTAACACATGAAAACACCACCACTACAAGGAAAATACCCTCTAGCAGATGTTTTCGAGGAACCCCTTAAAAAAATAGCACAAAAATTCGTTTGTAGCAGACGCTTCTATAGGAGGTTGGTCAGTCGAGGTTTTTGCAGATGCTTTTTGTCCGGTGGGTTTCTCATCCTACTCCACACCGGTGTGTTCAACTAGAAAATCACTAGTGCGTATTACAAATTGGCACACCGGGACAATGTTTTCTCCATACAAACCCTCCTAGTGCATCTAATTATTGTAGCGCATTCATGTGATACACAGATTCAGCCCCGGTACGTCATAAAAATCCGCGCCAAAGCTCAAACAAACCGGTGCGCTTGGAAGAAACTGCCTGGTGTGCCTCAAAAACTTGAGCACCGGAACAAGGTTAGATACACAAAAATGCTGCCAAAAATCTGCATTTTCACTTCTTCTTAGTGCTCCAGAGCTCTTAAGCACCGGTGTGAACTTCCCCTGTGTGAGGCGCCCTGCCATCGGTGCTCCCATTGCACACACTTCTGTCCTCCATTGCCCACCATCTCGATTACGAATTTTGCAAAATGGTGGGAAAATTTAGTTTTGAAAATTCTACAGCAAATATGCATCCTCTATGCCCAAATGTATAGTTATTTTACGTTTTTCTCCATAATTAAACATTTTAGTGGATTAGTTTTGTAAAAAAACTTTAAATTCAACATTAAAATAAAAATAAAAATTCTCGCGCGGTGTGCTTGAGCCATTCGGCTCGCACCAGTTCGCGGTGTTGTCTATAAATTTTGTAGGTTTTAACCCTGAACAGAAATTATCTACACACGAATCTTATAACAGAAAATAAACAATAGCAAGAGCATAAAACATAAAGCAGATAAACACAGAGATTTTTCCCCTGGATCCCAAATCGGGACGACCAGCTTGATTTTTCATTATATTCCTTTTAGTGTTACAACACATATATATACATGCTGGAGCATACATAAACCCCAATCCATTAACCCCGGATTAGAACATAACCGTAGTTCCCTTGACCGGATCTACAAAAATACCAGGGGCCGAAAACCATCGAACCCCAAAACCATGTGCAAAACCATGCACAAAACCATGGGCGGATCCGCCTATGAGTGGGTCCGCACAAAAACAAATTTTGGCCGGGGCGCTGCCCTGGACCCCAACGGTGGGGACTGCTTCGCCCCTCGTGACCCCCCAGCTACGCCCGACCGCAACATACAACGCGTGGGGCTAATCGTGGAAAGAATATAACACATACCCAACATTCTCCCACTTGTTGTTTTCTTTCCACAGGGGGCCACAGGAGAGCTTAGTCATTGGGCCAATTCTTCAACACCCATTCTTTCTCTACACCAAGAGAACTTCTGAGTGCTCACAGAATTTGTCAATGCATCTGCAACATTCTTCAAAGTGTCCACCTTTACCAGCAACACCCTTTTAGCCTCAACCATATCTCTAACAAAATGATATTGAACATCAATGTGCTTTGTCTTTGAATGATAAGCAGGGTTCTTAGCCAAGAAAATTTCACTTTGGCTATCACAGTCTATCCTTATAGCTTGTTGTACTAACCCCATACTTGAACACAATCTCTGCAACCAAACTGCTTCCTTGCTTGCATGAGTGGCTGCTATGTATTCTGCCTCTGTAGTTGAAAGAGCCACTACAGACTGTCTTTTACTCATCCAACTGACCGCGCCTCCAAATAGGCTAAACACATACCCACTTGTAGATCTTCTTTGGTCCAGATCTCCAGCCCAGTCTGCATCAACAAAACCACGAATGTCCAACATTCTTTCCAATCCTGGTCTTCCCTGGTAGCACAAGCCATAATCACTAGTGCCACGTAAATATCTGAAAACCCGCTTCACTGCCGTCCAATGCTCCTTCCCTGGGTTTGACATAAACCTGCTCAATACTCCCACTGCATGTGCAATTTCTGGTCTAGTACAGACCATTGCATACATCAGGCTACCCACTGCACTTGCATATGGAACACGGGACATATACTCCTCTTCTTCTTGTGTCTTGGGACACTGTTCAGCAGACATCTTTACACCTACAGGAATAGGAACCTTCACCGGTTTACTATATTGCATATTGAACCTCTGCAATATAGTCTCGACATACTTCCTCTGGTTTAACCAGAGCTTCCTCTTTGCTCGATCTCTCTTAATTTCCATGCCCAAAATATAGTTTGCAGCACCTATATCCTTCATGTCGAATTTGGAGAACAGTTGGGTCTTCAAATCTTGGATAATTTCTTTGTCATTTCCAATCAACAACATATCATCCACATACAAGACCAAATAAATAACATGATCACCAATTAATTTAAAATAAACACAGTGATCCTCCTTGCTTTTGGTGAAGCCAAGTCCCCGTATATCGGTATCAAATTTCTGATACCACATCCTTGGTGACTATTTTAACCCATACAGAGACTTCTTCAACCTGCATACTAGTTCTTTCTTACCCTTCACCATAAAACCTTCAGGTTGCTTCATGTAGATCTCCTCTTCTAGATCCCCGTGAAGAAATGTTGTCTTCACATCCATATGTTCTATCTCAAAATCAAATGCAGCAGCAACAGATAAAAGTAATCTAATAGAAGTAACTTTGGCAATAGGAGAAAAAATATCACCAAAATCAATTCCCGGCACCTGGGAATAACCTTTCGCTACCAACCGAGCTTTGCATTTCTCCACCTTGCCTTCTACATTCATCTTCTTCTTAAACACCCATTTGCTCCCAATTGGCTTCCTTCCAGCCAGAAACTCCACCAGATCCCATGCATCGCTTTTGTGCAAGGATGCCATTTCATCAACCATGGCCTCCTTCCAGAGTTTTCCATCCTTTGAATCTACTGCCTCCCTGACAGTTCTGGGTTCATCATCAGTTATAGTTAAGGCAAAACCTGAACAGAAAGCAGATGGACTATACCTTTCTGATTGCCTTCTTTCCCGAACTGATCTTCTCAAAGCTGGAGTTTGTGGCTCTTCATCTTCTGAGTCTTCTTCTGTTGTAGAGTCTGATTCATCCTCCTTTAGCTCAAACTCTATTTTTTCAGGTTCCTTTGATAGGACTTCATGTTTAACAACATATTTCACTTCTCTAAACACCACATCTCGGCTGTACACAACCTTCCTTGTTTCTGGGTTCCAAAGCTTGTAACCCTTTAAACCATCCTTATACCCAATAAAGATGCACTTTTCAGATTTATTATCCAACTTGGTCCTTTTCTCCTTTGGAACATGTACATATGCATCACATCCAAATACCCTTAGATGTGAAATAGAGGGTTTCTTACCAGTCCATACCTCATGTGGGGTCTTATCCTCCAACGCCGATGAAGGTGATCTGTTAACTAAGTAACATGCAGTCTCCACTGCCTCTGCCCAGAATTCTTGTCCTAACCCAGTACCACTGAGCATGCTTCTTGCCTTTTCCATTAGCGTTTTGTTCATTCTTTCTGCAACTCCATTTTGCTGAGGTGTGTATGGAGTAGTTTTCTGCCGTGCTATACCACACTTCTTACAGAACTCTTCAAATTCCTTCTTGCAGAACTCCCCACCATTATCTGTCCTCAATGCCTTTATCTTCTTTTCTGTCTAGTTTTCCACCAGAGCCTTAAATTCTTTAAATTTGTCAAAGACTTCAGATTTCTTCCTCAAGAAATATATCCATGTATTCCTTGAGAAGTCATCTATGAATGAAACATAGTACACAGACTTTCCCAGTGATGGAACTGACACAGCCCCAAACACATCACTGTGCACAAGTTCTAATATCTTGTTTGCCCTCTTAGCACCAGAAGGAAAACTCACCCGATTCTGCTTCCCATATACACAATGTTCACAGAAATCGAAATCCAGAGAACAATTAGACATACCTTCTACCATACCATCTCTATGTAGTATTCGAAGGCCCTTCTCTCCAATATGTCCAAGCCTTTGATGCCATAGCATGGTCTTTTCTCCAGAGACAGCTAGACTTTCCGTCCCACTTTCAGGAACCACAGAACTGTTACACCCATCAATAACAATGCTACCTTGTAGCTTGTACAGAGTTCCAGTCCGAACTCCCCGCATTAATACCAGTGCTCCCCGAACCATCTTGCAGGCATCTTTCTCGAACACTGTTTTTACACCTGCATCATCCATCTTGCTTACGGAAATCAGATTTCTGGCCAATGCAGGAATATGCAGAACACCAGGAAGTGTTCTAATCCTTCCACCTTGCAGCTTCAGCTTGACCTTTCCACGTCCAATGATTCTGGCCTTCCTATCATCTCCTAGGAAGACATCACCACCATCATATTTCGCATACTCGTAGAACCACTCCCTATGGGGAGTGAAGTGAAAGGATGCACCTGAGTCAATCAACCATGACTCATGATCTACATGTGTATTTGAAGAAGAAGCCAAATACACATCCCCACCTTCATCCGAGGTGGTTTTTGCCTCCGCAGAAGGACCTTCATCAGATCCCTTTCCTTTCTCAGGAGCTTTAGATCTGCATTCCTTTTTGTAGTGCCCTTCCTTTCCGCATTTCCAGCACACCTTTACAAACTTTCCAGGAGATTTAGATCTTCCTCTAGATTTAGATCTCCCACTCGAAACCTTATTCTTGTTTCTATTTTGGGACCTTCCTCGTACAGATAAGGCATCTCCATTTTGACCCTCCATATTTCTCCGTCTCATTTCCTCTGACAGCAAGGCTGAGACAATGTCATCAAAATTCAAGGTAGTTGTATTACTACCTATTGCAATAACCAGACTGTCCCATGAATCTGGTAGAGAACACAACAAGCTGATGCACTTATCTTCATCTGAGATTTTAATATCAACAGATGACAGCTGACTTACCACAGTATTGAAGGCGTTCAGATGCTCTGTCACCGAGTCTCCATCCTTCACCCTCAGGTTATACAGCTTTTTCCGTAGGAACAATTTATTCACTAGAGACTTAGATTGGTACAAAGTCCCTAGCTTTTCCCACAAGGTCTTCGCCGTAGCTTCCCCAGATACATTCAACAATACTGAATCTGAGACACACAACCGTATTGTGCTCTTAGCCTTCCGATCCAGTTTCTTCCAGTCTTCATCTGACATCGCCGTTGGTTTAGTACCTGGATCTACCGCGATCCATTGATCTTTATCCACCAACAGATCCTCCATCTTGAGTTTCCACAACTCAAAACTCTGACCATTAAATTTCTCGATCTCTATCTTTCTGCCGCTCGCCATCTTCTTTCACCGCAAGAATCGATCCCGCAGTTCTCCCACTGAACAGGGTCTACCACAGGCCCGAGCAAAAAACCCTCAACAACAAAGGCGTCCCCTTGAAGCCGAAACAGCTCTGATACCAAATGTAGGTTTTAACCCTGAACATAAATTATATACACACGAATCTTATAACAGAAAATAAACAATAGCAAGAGCATAAAACATAAAACAGATAAACACAGAGATTTTTCCCCTGGATCCCAAATCGGGACGACCAGCTTGATTTTTCATTATATTCCTTTTAGTGTTACAACACATATATATACATGCGCGATATTACAAAACCCCAATCCATTAGCCCTGGATTAGAACATAACCATAGTTCCCTTGACTGGATCTACAAAAATACCAGGGGCCGAAAACCATCGAACCCCAAAACCATGTGCAAAACCATGCACAAAACCATGGGCAGATCCGCCTATGAGTGGGTCCGCACAAAAAACAAATTTGGGCAGATCCGCCCCGGACCCCAACGGTGGGGATTGCTTCGCCCCTCGTGACCCCCCAGCTACGCCCGACGCAACATACAGCGCGTGGGGATAATCGTGGAAAGAATATAACACATACCCAACAAATTTATAGGTCAGAGCACGACTGGTGCTAATAGTAATCACACTAGTTCCAGTGCAGTACCGAAATGACGCACCATATTTTTTTAAAATACATAAATTGCTGTGCGGTCGGTTAACCGACCGCATCGTTGATTATGTCCAAGTTCTGGAGGGCGGTGCACTGACCAAAATATGTGCCCTGGGGCAGATATTTTGGTCAGTGCACTGCCCTATGGAAATAAATCCATATTCAATAGTACAGTCATGTAAATGACCACACCATTGACCATGTACTCATGTGAGGAGGGCGGTGCGCTGGCTAAACTATACGCCCTAGGGCACATAGTTTGGTCAGCGCACCACCCTCCTGATATTGGTACATAGTCAATGGTGCGGTCAGTTATACCACCACAATGTTGACCATGTAACGATGTTAGCAGGGTGGTGCGCTGACGAAACTATCTGCCTTGGGCCAAGTAGTTTGGTCAGTGCACCACCCTCCCGAATTTGTATATAGTCAACGATGTGACCAGTTAAACGACTCCACTGTTGACCATTAACTAATGTTTGGTGGTGCGTTGACATAATTATCTGCCCCTAGATGGATATTTTTTTCAATGCACCACTTGAGAAATTAAAATTCATGTTGTGCGGTGCTCTAAAAATTTCCAGGTGCACCGCGAACTATGCACGATAAAAACAGATGCACCGGTACTGGTGCGTGATTGCTTTTTTTGGCGCATCGACTGTTTTTTTTCAATATATATATATATATATATATATATATATATATATATACATGTCTCATTTAATAAAAAAATTTTATTCAATATGTGAATCATTCAATGACGTCAAAGGAGAGAAGAGAGGGAACAACGGGAACATATGGTAGACCAGTATAATGTGGTTCTCCTATGGGAGGCATGAGAGAGGGAGAGATTTATGTACCCTCACCCTATTACAGCAGCCACCTAGGTGCTCCTAAGGGAATTAGGCCTCCTCAAGTTCTATGAGGAGGATACATCCTTGAAGGGCCATAATGGGTTATTGTGACAGCTTATCATCGGGTGGAATGCCCACCGACAGGCTTGCTGGCTTGGTCCTAAGTAGTGGTATGTGCCCACTGAGGAGGGCATGTATTTTATTACTAGCCTATCGAGGAGAGGGCAGGATTTTCCCTCGTTCCCAGAGTTCCCCGTCAGCTATTCATTAGGGAGTTATATGGTGTACTCCCAGAGATACATTAGCACTGATATACTATCTCCTACAGATTTTTAGGTCTCCAGTGGTCAGTTATATATTTCTTTGTTTGGTGGAGAGGAGGTGAGGTGCCTCTCACTATTGATTTTGACCATTGCACACCATACTAGTGACGGGAAACAAATTAGTTTCCCACTTTCATTTTATGTTGATTCTTTATTATAGGCACCATGTCTTGTGAGGTGGTCTATGATTTTTTTGTGGCAGTTATGTACAAATTTAGATAAATGTTGTGCTCAGGCACAAGGGAGGGTGAACTTCCCTTTTCCTTCAGAGCTATTTTGCTTATTTTTGGAGAGGTTCCCAAAGACAAGGCCTGCTTTTTTTCGTAGCCTCATAGGTCGATGCTGCATGTACGAATGTAGATGTGTGGACAGATGATGCCAAAGAGTGGCGAGTCTGAATTTTCAGCGAGGATATCTCATGATGCACTAGAGTTGCTATCTAGTGTCGATGATCACGCCTTCATTTTGGTTCCATGTCTGTATGTTGGTTTGGATTGGCTAGTGTGTGCCAACATCCTCTTCACAGTTGATGAGTCACCAAATGATAGAGGTAATATTAGTGTTTTCTTTAAATTTATTCTAACATGTTCTTTAACTTGTTTTTATTAAATTGTTTAATGAAATTTTCTAATTATTGTTGTGTAATTATATATATTTTGTAGATATTGGGTCATTTGTTGGCAATGAGATGCCACCACAACCAAATGATCCAGGTGTAGATATTGATAACGATCAGGAGATGGCATATGCATAGTATCAAGCTAGTGACAGACCTGGTCCTCATGATCATGTGTAGGTACCGGCAGGTGTGAGGCATAGGCCTGACACTAGACTCAGGATGGAGTTGGGCAACCAACTCTATCGAATCCTAGTGGAGGAGGGAGTTAGGCCGACCACTATTAGAGAGATACAAACCGATGATAGGCTGACAATGATATGGAGAGGCATGCCACATGATATGTTGACCCTGATGTGGCATGTCATTGGAGCTACCAGCTTAGTGGCGCAGTTGAGGTGGGTCATTTAACATAGGCATGGTGGAGATAAAGTAAGTTGATTGTCGAGCAGTGACACATCATCTGATGATCACAATCAGGGGAGTTATCAACATTCACCTCGTGCTGGAGATGAGCAGCCTACAGCTTCCAATAGTCATGATCATGAACATGCTAGACCATCCACGTCGATTCATCATGAGCAGCCTGTAGCATCCAACAGTCATGATCATGAGCAGGCTGGACCATCCACGTCGAGTCATCATGAGCAGGAAGTTGATCCTGAGCAGTATGAGGCACCTCAAGATCAGCAGGCATGTGATGATCAACATCTATATGAGCTTGTCGAGGTCGCACCGTTGACTTAGCAAGCCTCAACTAGTACTACTATTGATGTACCACTAGCTGATATTTGAAATTTATATTACAAATGTATATTTTTGACAATATATATATATATATATATATATATATATATGGTCCATGTATTTTATATTCGTGTTGCAATTGTACTTAATTTACATGTTGGTGATCATCATGATGTGTATTTTGTTAGGGCATGTTAGATATGTTCATTTAATGTGTAGCTTGCAGGTAGATGTGTATGTCATAGCAGTTATTTGACATGATATGTATATTTGATGTTTGTGTTTTGATGATGTTATACAATGCTTGTGTTTTGTTAGATGATCATGATCACGATGATTAGATGATGTTAGCGAATTTGAAAATGTTTTTTAGTCGAATATGATGTTTGTACGATGGTTATCATTATCGTGATGCTTATTTTTAATTTTAAATCATGATATTTATTAAATATTGTGTCATGATTGTAATTGAAATTGAAATTTTAATTGTATGTAAAATTGTAATATTGTAATTGTATTTGTAATTGTAATTTTGTATGTAAAATATTGTAAAATTTTAATTGTAATTGTAATTGCACGTAAAAATCTAAAATTGTAATTGTAATTTTAATTTTAATTGTAATTTTATGTGAAATTGTAAAACTGTAATTGTAATTGTATGTAAAATTCTAAAATTGTAATGGTAAATATTGTAATTGTATGTGAAATTGTAAAATTGTAATTGTAATTGTATGTATTGTCATTATTCAATTTTATTAAAATTTTTGAATTTCTAAATTTGTAAAATTGTAAATTAATTGTCAATTTTGAACCATAACTACCGTAAGTAAAATGTATACAGTAAATATTGTTAAATTACCATAATTGTAAAATTGTAAATTTGTATGAATGTAAATAATTGTAAAACAATAAATCTAGAATAATATGAATTTTTGTAACATAATAAAGTTTAGAAAATAATGCAAATAAATTCATGTACTTTAGAATTATCATTATGTTATTATGATATTACATACCAAAAAAAAAGAACTCTATATAGTACACCATTGTTTTCGAGATCAACATAATTGCAAATTATCGAGTGAAATGATTTTAACATTAACATAATGAAAATTACCAATTAATGCAAAATACATATTATAATGTTTCGAAAAAAAGGATTCTTAGTTATAAGGTAATTAAGTCCTCTTCTTTATAAAAACTCATATTAAAAAGTATAAATGATGAAATAATACATGTACCATATCACTCTCGGTTCTCATGATCACCCTCATTATCTTCCATCTCGTTTGGCATGATAACACTATTTTTCTCAGAAATATGTTTTGATCTAGGGTCATGTTTCAAACCACCAATCCCTATCCAACACATTTGGGTAAAAAAACACCTAGTTGCAGTGTTTGGGGAAAGAATAGGGCTCCTTAGCTTCATCCCACATCTTTCTAGATTTGATACATATCCGCCTACTATCGCGATCTTCCTTTACATTATTCTGATCAAAGGGATCCCAACACTTGCACCTAAAAATAACACATTGGAAAGAACATAAATCCACTTCAATGATCTCTTGTATCTTTCTTATGTAATCTAATGTATCTCGTACTAGGTTTTTTATCATAGTGGCTAGATCGACTAGATTGATCGAACTCGAATTCCACTCCACAATATTGTGTCATATGTTAATCATCGGCATATTCTGTGAGAAAATGGTGTTCATATGCCCACATAGATGGGAACAAATGCACCAATAAAAAGTTAAAAAAATCATTGTTTCATGTGTCTTATAATAACCCAACAGGTAAAATATCAAATATAGATGTATTTACATTTCAAAGGTGCATTATTATGTTTAAAATGTACATAAATAGATTAGAGTGGGTGCACCCAATCCCTATGTTTAGTGCATCCTCTTTAGCACGCAGGTAACGACAGGGTGCAGCGTATTTCTCTGTGACTTGGTCAGTAACCCAAATGCCGGGGCATATTTTTGGCTTATTTTCTTTCAAATGATCGAGATAAGGCACACTTATACCATTCAACCATATAAATTATTCCTGGCACTATCCCATTTCATCCTCTTTTGTTCATACAATGCAACCCACGGTTGTGTCGCTTCATAATTGTAAAGAATGAATTTATTGATTGCTTCAGTTTCTGCATGAAATCAAACCGACATATAGTACATATGAGATCAAAATATGCATTATATCAAATTTGAACATGAATATTTAATTTGTGTAAATTTGAAAAATTATAAGTCGCTTACTCTTTATCAAGTGCCTTTTCCCATTCGTTTGGACCAGCTCCCCTTCTGTTTTGTCTTCATCCCTTTCATCGTCCCAAATCACCGCACCTGATCTATTGTCGATCTACTTGATGTACTCACCAACATAATAGAAATACTCATACGATATGAACCCCTCTGCCATAGACCGCACGGGTTTTTCCTTTGTCGAACAAAACCTTTCAATTTCTTCATGTACCTCTCTAAGAAGAACATCCAACGACAAGAAACCACCCCAACTAATTCAACCGCATCTACTAGGTGGATTAGAAGATGAACCTGCAAGTTGATGAAGCTCGTCAGCAATTCCTTCTCAAACATACAAACAATCTCAACTATCTCTTGATGCCACCGTGGAATGCTAGACACGTGAATCTCCTTTGACTTGATCCAACGTACAAATGAAAATAATTTAGATATGGCACGTCCTAGGTCTTGGGGGAATTCGTGTTTCACACACCCATGCATGAACAAAGGGTAACAACACTGCGAAGTTATAAACATGTGAAATAAATACAAAATTAGTTATGTTTTATGATCCCTACATGGGATAAAATTTATTAGTATAACAAATAATAAAATCATGCTTTTGACATTATATGTACTCTTAGAAGATTCAAATGGTCATGTGATTTCAACCCCGACAAATGGTAATCCATGTTGAAGCAGCACTATAGTGAAGACCCATATGAAGATGACACCCTCAAACCCATTATAACCTCATTTGCCAAAGAAATATCATCTCTTTTAAAAATCCATGGGACATCACCTTCTTTGAAATACCATGAATTAGAGGGACTCGTGCCTACCTATGATCTTGTACCTTCTAATCATCTTGGCCAATGTTTCTTTTTAGATTTTGAAGTAAGAAGATGTTTCCTAACAACCAATGTGTCACTTTGTTTCGATGATATGTGCCTCCATAAAGAAGATGAAACATTTTTAAATATATGCATGGGATCTAATAAGTGGGTAATCTTAAGATGCTCCCAATATGTGAGGTTATAAAATATAGGTTTCCTTTTCATCCCAATGGGAGATTTATCAACATAGGTGTTGAAGAATTCTGGATCATCGAACATAGGCTCCCCATTTGAATCAAACATTTCTATGAACTCCTTCTCCTTCTTTCTCTCATGTGCTCTAATCCATTCAGCTTATGTTGTTATTGGAGGCCTTTTCATTCTCTCTTGTTTACCATTGAAAGCGGATGCTACTCTTCTGTAAGGGTGTCCTTCTGGGATGAATACCCTAGAGCAATCATACACTGGCTTTCGTAGGTCGTTGGACCATCTAGATTTTAGAGAAGGTCCACAACATCTACATCCAAAATACCCTTTTGTTACTAGACCTGTGAGATTATCGTATACAATATATATGCATGGAAGTTAAATAATATCATGAAGATTAGAACAATTAAAACTAATTAAATAAATAATATGCGAAAGAATATTGTTATGTATATAAACAAATCAATAAACATGTAATTTAGCAGAGAAAACTCCTGATCCTAGATAATCATGTGTCTTGTAAGCACATATGCCATCCAACGTAAAACTCCTCTCTGCTGTGATGGATCTTGATACATCATATACATTTATCCCATCCCATAATTCCTTTAATTCATATACCAGTGGTTGTAAGTAGACATCCATATTCTTCACTTATCTTATACCAGGGACAATGAGAGCCAACATAAGATGTTCATTCTTCATGGGAAACCATGGGGAGATATTGTTATTGATCACAACTACATGCCAAATAGAATAGTTGGTGTTCAGGAGGAAATATGGTTTGATGCCATCCATGGCTATGCTGAGTCAGAGACTTCATACTTCATCCTTGAATTTTTTGGGCCATGTATCCTCTATATGCTTCATTCCTATTGATTTGGATTCACATAACTCCCAACTCACTTCTATCTGAGGCATGCCATCCCTGCAACATAGCTGATTCTTTGCAACGAAAGAGCCTTTGAATCCTTGGGATTATAGGCATGTGCCTCAATATCTTAAAAGGAGGACCACGTGATTTACCCTTCTTTTTTTGTTTATCATACTTGTCATGCTCACATTTCAGACATGTCTCTTTGTCTATAGATTCTCCTCTATATAGAATACAATCATTTTGACATGCATGATATGATATGTACTCAACACCCAACATTTTCAACAATTTATTTGCCTCTTCGTAGCTATCGGGAAAGACATTATCACTCAGAAGAACCTTATCTTTGAATAGCCTGTAGTTGGTGATCATGGAAAATATTAAATGTACATTAATGTTGATATAATTGTTAACGTTAATAAAATTGACCATTTGTAATTTTCATTGTGTGATTATATTTCTCAAAATATAAGGGAGGAATTTTTGGTAACTTACCTCAAAAGTTCTGAGAAACATGCATTTGACAAGCCAAACTTTTCTTTCAAGTTATATAGTAACATTGTTGTCCCTAACTAGGTAGACTTTGACTGACTGCCAGGTCCAAACAAAGGAGTGATGGAAGAAAATTTAAGGCTTTCGAAAAATGTGTCAGCGATATGAGAATCATCCCCTACCTGATCATCGTTCTAGAATGCATCTAACATTGTCTCCATGGTAGTCATATCCCTTAAGTAATCATCCATACCAACCTCTATTTGATTTCCTCCATTGCCAGCTTGTGAAGAACTACATTTTTTTAGTCATTCCTAATTGTGAATCTGAACGTAGTGGGAATTGAATAGGTGCTTGATTCAACCATTATTGGTATCATTACTCTCTGATTTTTTCACTTAATTAAGCCTTCTCTCAATTTTACATTGTCGTGGGGTGCAACAGAAGATGGTAGGTAGGTCGCTCATCATTAGTAGAATCCTAATAATTTAAAAAATATATTTGAACACGATTAGTACAAAATCTATAATATCAATTAGTAAGCACATTGACAATGCATGATTAATTGGTTTGACATTGAAATAATTACATTAATATACCCAAAAATTAGTATTACCATCACTATCCCAAGATTGTGGCTAGAAGATGCAATATTGTTACAATTGGCAAGGTGAAGCGGCTCTCCATTTTCATCTACCAAATGTGCCTTGTAGTATGCTGCTCCTAATAAGAGCTTCCGACATGTTGGAGCTGTTTAAATATTTTTTGCATCTGAAATCGATTCTGAAACTGCATGAACCTACAAATTTGTATACATTATAAATTTTATTAAGTTGATTGACATGGATAAAAAACATAAATTCAATTAGATAATAATAAAAAAATATTATGGAACGAGATGGATTTTGAAGAATTTTCCATTCAATATAATTATGATATGTTCTCCCTGCATTTGAGAAAAATCAACAATTAATTTTGGTGTACACACCTAAAAGTAATTTTGGTGCCTTAAAAATGGACTTATTCTTATCAGTGCTAATGTATAGATAATTGCACTGATGTGTTTTAGTTACTACACACCAGTGCAGTTTTTTTAATTGACACAGCAGTGGCGAATAGTTTCAAATAGAAAAAACTCAAGTTTATTGTTTTTAAGTGAAAAAAAAAGTATTAAATTGAAAAATGGGTGGCAAAATATTTTTGAAAATCTAATTTCATAAAACAATTCTTTAAATAGTAAAAAATTTTCATTATTTCATTATTTTTGCAAAAAAATTCAGGGAGAGATTTGCACGAGACATACCTAGACCAAGAGAGCACGAGAGCACTGTGGAGCAGCAAAATACTTTCGACCAGAACTATTTAGAAAATCATAATTCCAAACCTCTGGTGATTCAAACACTATAGCATATAATTTCAAACCATATGGTGATTAAATTTTATTATTTTTCTTACATTTTCTATAGTATCTTTTATGAAGTAAGTAAAAAAATTAAATTTACTGTTCATTTTCAGAAAAGAAAAAAAAAAAAACAAAACAAAAAAAAATCAAATCCATTCTTATGCTAAACCCTTGATTCTTTCTTTTCTACCCTTGCTTCTTCCTGTTTCCGTGTTTTTAAAATTAGGTCTTTTCATTTTAGATTTATAGGGTTTGTGTTGCTATATATATAGGCCTATGACATCTAACCCACGAGATGACTTGCAGAGTCGGATCCCAATGCATGTCGGCCCTTGCGTGAATTACAAAATTTTGTTAATCGGTGCACCCTGTGTAAACTAGCACATGGGTGCGCTGGTTTACCATAGGGCACTGTGCATGTACTGTTTGATAAAAAATAAATTAAAAACATATTATTTTTTTTAATTCATGTGCCATATGTAAAATAGGGCACTAGTGCGCTATTTAATTATAGTGCACCGCGCACGTACTATTTGAAAAAAAAAAAAATATATATATATATATATATATATATATATATATATATATATATATATATATGTTTTATTTTATGTCTGTGTTAATCAGTGCACCATTTAATATATAGCAAACTGAGTCTCCTTATTGACAGAGAGCACCGTGCAGTGGTCCCCTATTTTTGCAGTGCGTTTATAAGAATATATTGCATCGCCCCCTCCATGACATCATATACTACAAAAACTAACACTAACATATTTTTATTAATTTTTCTGTCTTAATCAGTGCGTTGGTTAACATATATCACACTAGTGCTCCTTTTTGACATAGAGCACTATACGGTGTTTTTACTGTTTTGGCGGTGTGTTTATAAGAACACGTCGTACCGATGTCGAGGCGTACATCATTAACGGCCCACCAGTTTCTTAATTTTTTTTTTTACCTAAAAAATTTATGATTTATTTATAAAATATATTAATGAATGGTACGGTACAAGTTTCATATTGATAAATAAATGGTTGACAAGAGATCAAGTAACAAAAATACTCATAGCACATCAAGAAAAGAAAAAAAGGCAAGTTCTTTGTAAATTATTATTTTTGAACTATATGTAAGTTTAACTAATATGTATTGTTTACTGTGTATCATGCAGAGCCACAAAATGATGAAGCTCGATAAGATTATTTCTGATCTAGGACCAGAAGAGCATAAAAGCTTGATGGAAAAATTGCAAAAGGATGAATCAAGTGAATGAAAAAATACTATCGATCCAATATGAGTTTCTTTCTTTTATTTTCATTAATAATATACTTAAAATTATTAGATAACATGTTTCAAAAAATCTATCAATTCACATATGTTCAATGTTCTACATGGACCAACAACTCAGAAAATGAATGTTCTTCTAAGAAAAGAAAAAAAAATAGAACATGCAAATGAAAATGAATTGCTCCTTAGCTCATCTGGAGTGGTGGTGGAGGTTAATGAAAGGGGGAAAAATTTTACAAAACTTTGAGGGATCTAATGGAATGAATGTATAGATGTTATTTCCACTTACAATATAATAATCAATCCGATGATTCCAAAAACCGAATTTTATCTAAACTACAGGATGAGTTTCCAGAGAATTGGTCAACGAGACATGTGAGACTTTTAATAGGAAAAATGTACAACAATAAAAAAGAAGGAATGAAAAAGTAATATTCCTTTAAATGATTTTCTATATATATATATATATATATATATATATATATATATATATATATATATATATATATATATATATATATATATATATTACTAGAAAGCAATCATTTATAAATATCACTTATGTTATATTTACTTTTCATATCTCAATATAAAAATTAAATAGTTTACTCTCATGTCACATTTTTAGGAAGATTATGAAAATCTCAAATGATGAACGAGATGATATCATAAATATGCCAGTAGGAATGTCGAAAAGGGTGTACAGGGATATGGTCAAAGGAATGGACATAATTTCTTCGCACGGGGAGCCATCTCAACAACTAAGTGCTTCAAATGAAATACATAATCATTGGATTTTTATTTTAGGTACAATAAATAAACAATTTAGCAGTAAATGTTAATTTTAAAGTATTTTCTTGCAGAAAAGAAAAGAAAATGGAACCCATTCAGCACATAAAATAGGACGACAAGGAAGAAAATGGTTGATATCTAAGTTTTTGAGTAATTGTTACTTACTTATAACAACTTAACTAGATTTCATTATTGTATATATATATATATATATATATATATATATATATATTACAACAATCATCATTTAATGTCTTCAAATAGGTGCTAACATAGAAAGGAGAATCATCAGACGAATTGATTGACATTGCATTAAATATGGGTTGTCAGTATATGTTGGCATATCATAAATTAATTGTAGAATTTGTAAGCATATATCAATCTTGTTTTACATATCTTTGTCTATAATTAATAGAAGAAAAAAATATTTCATATTAAATATATGATTTTTTATGGGGTTTAAAACTTGCAAGAAACAAATTACGGAATTGCGCCAACAAATGAAACCTTGAAAGATGACATAAAATTTGGTTTTGAAATAATGTGTATAGTTCATTAGTCAATTTTTTCTATGGCACATCATTTATTTTCGATTTACATTGATGTATATTATTTAATATTGTAATTTTAATTATTCTCACCAATGTATATACACTCATTACATTTTATTTTTATGTTTGTAGATAGAAGGTGAAGAAGAAGAAAACAATCAACACCATGAACAAAAAATTCCTCAAGATAACCCAAGTCATGGAAGTAGCTCGAGCATTGACAACAGTTCAAGCAAAGAATGGTGATCATTATGTTTGGATATCAATGCAAGGAGTTGTAGTTTTTTAAATATTTGTCTATGAGATCAGACATTTTGTTTAATGTAATGGACATAGTGTCCCAATTTAAAGACAAAGGGATACCAATAACTGTCCCATTTTGTATGACAAAGAGTGTCTTATATATATGTGTGTGTGTGTGTGTGTGTGTGTGTGTGTGTGTGTGTGTTTAAATTTATTATATTGCATTCTCCATTTTCGCTGTGAAATGTAACACCACTGATTAAATATATGGATGATTAAATATTATAATGAAGAGATGTGAAATCTGATGATATGATATAACAAGTTAATCCAAACATCACATTCAAATGCACTAATAAAAATTTAATTGATATGAATACTATTATAAGATATGTGTCATTTTTTGATGAATAATGGATTTTAAAAAATCACAATAAGTATGATATGATATAAAAAATTAATCCAAACATCTCATTAAAATGCACTAACAAAAAATTAATTGATATGAATACTGCTATAAGATATGTGTCGAATTTTGAAGAATAATTAATTTTAAAAAATCAAAATAATTGCACTGTCACAGGTCGATGTTTCTAAAAAATACAAAATGAACACCGATGTGTGTCAGTCAGTATGCACCAATGCGTTTATATTCTAATGTGCATTGATGTGTTTCTATGAACTATGGGCACAACACAAATACCAATACCAATTATAACCCTTGGTGGGTTTGTGTGATACTGCGCACCGGTGTGTTTATGTGAAACTGCTCACTGATGTGTTTCTACGACCTATGGGCACTGCACAAATACCAATACCAATTAGAATGATCAGTGCATTTGTGTAATATTTTGTGCTAGTATGTTTGTATAATACTACGCACTGGTTCATTGATATGACCTATGGGGACCGCACAAATCCCAACACCAATTAGAACGGCCTGGTGCATTATATCACCTACAGTGCGCCCGGTGTGGTTTTAGGCCTTAATGGCCTAGTGCATGCACCTTTGACCGCCCTGGGCCAACTGTCTAGCTGACACGCACTAGGACGTTTCTAAATGCCCTAGGGCGTCATATATTTGTTTTTCATCTCGGTGCTTCGTAGGTTTGCAGTACCAATGTGTTCACTCTAAAACGCATTGGTGCATTGACACCTTATTAGTGCACCGATGAGAAAAACATATGTAATAACCTCTGACCGCCCAGTTTTTTTTAGTTTTGTTGAAATTCCATTACAAGCTCCTCCAAAACCTCCATTACTGAAAACCAATATTGTAGGAAATGTTTTTTGACAATTTTGGCCAATTTTATAACACTAAAAACCTCCGTTATAACCTCTGCTAGAGGGTCTTTTCCTTGTAGTGCACAAAAACATTCCCTAAGAGCACTTTCCATTCTGTGACAGAACGTTAAATATTAACAATATTTATCTCTCTTGAGCCTATCACCCCGACCAATTTTACTTATGTGCCTTTGTTTTCACTCTCGTATTTTCCTTGCAACATGACGTGTTGCGTAGGGCCATTGTGTTCCTTACTTCATTGGCTCGTATATTTGTTTCCAACTGCCAACTCATCTCGATGCTCTGTCAACCCGATGGTACATTGTTGCACTAAGTTAAGCTACCTCCATGGTATGGGGACTAGGATGAGTTGTCCCATTGGGTCCCACCCATTAATGGAAATTTCTACCTAAAAGTGGCCTCCTAAGGAAAAACCAAGAAATTAATAAAAAAATCCATGTAGATAATATTTTAATATTACTTTAGTTTTATATATATTCCTCAATATTTATTAGCATGAGATTTAGTAAAAAAAATTAATATATTATTTCTATTATTTACTTTTATCAAAAAAATTTAATATGTGGCACTTTTATTAAAATAACTCTCTATATATATTTTATATTTAACTATATTTTTTGGTTTTTTTAACTACGTTGTGAAGCCAAAATTTTGCCTGAAATATATTTGTTGGCCAAAATATGGTAATTTGTCCTTTCTCGAATAAGTTTTTTTAATATTTAACTATTTTGTATTTAACTATTTCTTAACTAATTAACTATTTATATTTTATATTTAACTATATTTTTTTATGCTTTTTTGGGGCGTGGTTATTAATGACAAATGGGTCCACATTTTTAATTTATATTTTTTCACTAACATAAAGAGTTACATTGCATTAATAATTTTTTCTATATTCTAATTCACATTGATTAGGTAGGTAAATAATATTAATAAAATAATTCATGAATACCCAAATTAATAATAAAATATTTCAACAATGCCCAAATTGATAATAAAACATTTCTAGAATACCCAAATAAAATAATTTAAAATTGTTTAAGATATGTACCTCATTAATTTAAAGGATTTTGATTGGTTTACATATTATGACATGGAAATTAAGAGAAACATTCATGGGCACTTTTAGGCTAAAATTTCCTCTAATTACTATGCTCATAGACCAATAAAACGCTAGTCGGGTCGAGTTCTATGCCACATGCGCTCGACACCAAGTCACCCCACAACCTCTCCTTGTGCACCACTCAAAACCTTCGGGGATGTCATCATGCTCACGTCACCAACATGACGTGGCTCCATCCAAGTGGTGCATTAGAGAAATTTTGAGGTCTAAAATAGGCCTCCTAAGAAATATTATAAAATCATAATTGAAATATTAAAACAATATTAGATTACAACATCAAATTTTAGGGGGGAAATAACTTTTTCATTTCGTATTTTCAACTTAACTCCCTATGGTTTTACTCAAATTTCGACTGGGAGCACTCGTTGGATGTCGAATTTAACTACTCATTCAAGGAGTACCCATGTTGCATACTCTAGATAAAACTTGCTACACGAAAAACAAGAAATACATGAAAAATGTGATTGCAATCATATTTTTCATGTTTTACTCTCTTTTTTTGTAGCAGGGTCCATTGAAAGTATGCAACATTGGTACGCCTTGGATGAAGAATAATATTTTACATCCAATCACTGTTCTCGCTCGAAATGTGAGTAAAACCATAAGGAGATAAGTTGAAATACGAGTTGAAATTTTATTTTTATTTTTATTTTTTTTATCCTTTTAGTTTTTTACTCTAAAAATGGTGAATCATCCACCATGGTTGGCATCATCATCTTGAATCCTATTGGTTCTTATAAAGTTTATTTTGGTTGTATCTTTTTTCTTTTGAGGCTCCTTTTAGACCTCAAAATTTCTCTAATAATACATGCCACTCATATTTGGCCAACTAGGGTACCTAAAAACAATAAATTTTCCTGCCGCGTGTCCTCATGTCCATGCCATGCTGATGTCATCTCAAATAAACATATGTTTCCATATGTTACCCCTAAGAGGAGAGAGAAATGGGTCTTGACATTTGATTTTTTCATTGAATTCCTTAATAAAATATTAAGGGCCTTATTGGAATGGGGTCTCTTAACAAGCTACGAAACCGGTCCATTTTGGTTATTTTTGTTATATTTAGTATAGCGCAGGGGTTTTGGGGTGGGTCAAAGCCCCGAAAGCATTGTAATGGGGTTAAAGGGTAAACTAGGGGTCCAAAAACCATGGGTTGTAGACCATAGGAATGTTAAAGCTAGATTGTTATAAATAGAGAGGCATTTTGGATTGTAAGAGGTAGGATTTGATGAGCTATTGATATGATCTGTTGTGTAAGCGATTTGTTGGGGGTTTTGGGGAACGGACTCCTGCTGGCTGTGTGCGTGGAGATCCTAGTCCAGCTGTGTGTGGACCCTGCTGCTGTGTGCGCAGGTTGGGAAGGGAATTGTAAGGGTAATGAATGAATGAATATGCAAGATTATTGGACCTGAATCTGTGACTACTATTGAATGGATTGCTGATAATTACTGTGTTATGAATTTCTTTGTCTTTGTGCTGCGAAGGTCTATATATTGAATGATTGGATCTATTCTACTCTGATTATATCATGCTACGAAATTCTGTGTGTTGAAGTAAATCTATATATGTTCTGTTTAGGTTATGTAATGTTGTGTTGATGTTATGAAAAGCATATAATTGTAGATCTAGTGCACGTGAATGCAATTGGATACTTATTTAACCCTGCGCAGAGATGAGGTAATATAAATAGAACGCAGCCATGCTTGCCTTACCCTTCCTTTCTCAGGGTGCGGAAACCTAGTTCTAGCACCCACCCATACTACTTCAGGTGAGACTGTGACCTGCGCCACCAGGTCACTGCCGAAAGGGCCAGTAGTATAGGGGTTTGTTGGCAAAACTTGCACACCGAACCTGGGTCAGGACCCCTCAAGCCAACAAATGGTTCCGTTGCCGGGACCGGAAGAGATCTGAGAACGGGATCGAGTAGTGGAATCAGAGATCTAGCGTAGGGCTGAATGAGCCAAGCTACAACACAGAACAATGAGGACTATCGAAACAAGCGAGAGGAAAATCACCCTACCTATAGTCCATCAAGACCTGCACAAAATTCATCAGCCACCCTGACGCTAGGGCCTCAGGAAGGTAAACCAGAGGAGCCCATGGCGGCACACTTAAAATTACCCACCTTTAAAGGAGCAGTCGATGAGGACCTAGAATGATTCCGGTTCGTGGCCGATTCGGTATGGACGACACAAGGGGTGGTAAGTGATACTGTAAAAAGAGTGCAAATATCCTTGGATTTTGAGGAAAGGGTGTTGGATTGGTATATGCGGTACATATCTCAAAATGGGAGCACAACACTTCAAAATATTAAGGATGCCCTAAAAAGACAATTCCGGAAACCGAAATCCTATTCCCAACTGGTATCGAAGTAAAAGTCTTCAAGCAGGGAGCATCTGAGTCAGTCTGGGAGGCTGACCAGTGGTTAAAGAAATCAATCCAGGAAGGTGAGTTCAAGTATGACAACAAACAACACACAAAATGGTTTATCGCTATGCTCCTACCTCACTTGCGTACACCCATGGGCCATCAGACTTTTGAATCACAAGAAAAATCCTTGGAAGCAGCCATGAAACTTGAAGCGACACCTAAGGATGACACAAGCGAAGGTGTTCAGCAAATTCAGGAGCAGCTCGGGGCCATGCACATGGAAATACAAAGCTTATGGATGGAATGAGGGAAGGGGGTAACCACGGACCTTTGGTGTGAGGATTTCCGGGTGGCGGGACTGCATGATACAACCCAGTGTCCACGGGTCAATAGAGGTGAATTGAAGCAAAAATGGTGCAGGTTCTGCCGATCTATAGGACACGATGAACAGAATTGTTGCACATATGAATTACTGGTGGATCGGGGAACCCTCTATAGGGTACAATCCGATCCTACCTCTCTGAGATCCCCCGCGAGCTTTGGTGGTTCCCCTACATGGGGCAGCGGGGGCAGGGAGGAAGCACTAGATGGGGACGGGGCCAACTGATCTACTACAACTGCGGAGAGGTAGGGAACTTCACCCAGGACTGCTCAAATCCCACTAGGCAGACTTGTAAATACTTCCGGTAGTTGGAACATGTACTTGAAGACTGCCCGATTTTGCTAACAAAGATGAAGGAAAAACTATCTATTCCCACACGAAATATACAGAGAGTCAAAACAGAGCTAAGGAGAATAACGCGTAGCATGGTTGCCTAGAAATCGAGAGAGGAGCTTGTTGTTCGGAAGCAACCAGCTCCTAGGAAGCAGGAATCACTAGGAACCCCTGCGCAGCTAGCAGAAGAAGAAGTTGAAACCTTTTTTAGGGAATTCTTGAAGCTGCTACGCATCCCTCAGGTGGAAGAAGGTCTTCCAGTATTACTACAGTACTACGCAGATCAGCCCAGCATGACGATTAAGGTTAAGGAAGTACACAAATTACACAACTATAAAAGACGCACCAGGCGAGAGATGCGCTTGACTGCATAGATTGGTGACTATGAGATAGATCAGGTTATTCTTGATCTTAGATCTGATGCAAATGTCTTACCAAAATAAACCTGGAAATGAATGGGAGAACCTAAACTAGAATGGTCCACCATCCAGCTACGAATGGAGAATCAAAAAAATATCATTCTCTAGGATGCTTGCCAAGGGTTATGGTTGAGGTCATAGGAGTAAAGGTCCTGGCTGACTTTGAGGTCATAGAAATTGTGGAAGATACGAACCCCTATCCCGCGCTCCTAGAGATAGACTGGGCTATTGACGTTGGAGGTGTCATTAATCTAAAAAAATGCAGCATGGTGTTTGAGAAGAATGGGACATGTGTAATAGTACCACTGGATCCTGCTGAAGGCGCACGGTATACCGAACTTGCATATGAAGACGAGGAGCTCAATCACAACTACAGGATGATAGCACAGGATGAGGACCAGGATAATCCTGCAACAGCTGGAGTATTCAAGTGGGAGAAGAAAAGGGAGTACTTTTCTGATCTAGATGAAGAACTTGAGAAGAGGTAGACCTGGATACACAAGGTTTCAACCCTATGATGCCCTCAGGTTGCAAGGACTCTCTACTGCATCACATCAGAGGTAAGGGACCTTCCCCACTTTGATGGGTCTACTACTGTCCAGGAATTCATAAGAGAATTAGAAGCTAGGGCACCCAAGGATCAACAACTCTAGGCGCTCAATATGGTGCTACACGGCACACCTGATTGATGGTGGGATACCCACAAGAAGTCATTCCTGGACTGGGAGATGTGTCGAGATAGGATGGTGCTACGATTCACACCCCCTGTAATGTGCACACGACGATATTCCTGGGGCCCGAGATCCCCGTGTGCATCTGCATATATGGACAACCAAGTGGGCTGACCGAACCCCAGACGAGTGGATCCATCTGTTTATAAATGCCCTGGGCCCCATCCCCACTACTTGGTACTTAGATGCCGAATTACATCAGCGGACCCGCCATTTGGAAATATTAAAAGAGGACTTCCTCGGAACATTCAGACTCATTGGAGGAACAAAAATTCTTGACGAAGCCCTGCAAGACATTGATGCGTTCATCTTTAAAAAGCCTCACCCTCACACCCCACTAGCCGTTTTGACATGGGAGGCCCAGATGTAAGACATAGTCAACTACCGGAGCTTGGCGATTAATGAAGAGGAAGATAACCCATGAAATCTCTCTGTTCCAGAATTTGAAGAGGAATGTGTTGCTATCAGACCATCGCTCTTAAATGTCGATGTGATGCAACCTCTCCGGCTACGCGAGGTTAATATTGGGATAGATGAACACCCTAAACTGGCGAAAATTGGGGACTATTGGGATGAGGGCACTGTGGGCAAAGTCGCTGATCTACTCACAGAGTACCAGGACTTATTCCCTACAAATTTTTCTGAGCTCAAGGGAATCACCAGGGACCTCCGCATTATGCGCGTCACTCTAAATCTGGGGGCACAACCTATCAAGCAGCGGCCCTACCAGTTGAATCCTAAGTATAAACAAAAGGTCAAAGAGGAGCTGGATAAAATGCTGACTGTCGGTATTAATGAACCAGTTGAACAGTCAGATTGGATCAACCCAATGGTCGTTCAGGAGAAAAAAAAAAGGAGAAATACGTATCTGTGTGGACCTCTGAAAACTAAATGATGCCTGCATTCACAACCCCTTCCCTACTCCCTTCTCTGATGAAATATTGGATAGTGTAGGTGGCCAGGAGGCCTATTCCTTCATAGATGGATTCTCGGGATACCATCAGATCAGAATTGCACCAGAAGATCACAGTAAGACCATCTTTTCTACTGAATGGGGCTCCTTCCAGTACACGGTCATGCCCATCGGTCTTAAGAATGCACCTGTCATCTTTTCAAGTGTCGTAGTGGCCGTGTTCAAAGAATTTATCCATAAGTTTCTGGAGGTTTACTTCGATGACTGGATGGTGTTTGGCTTAGTAAAATATCATGTCTCAAACCTGTGATTAATGTTGGATGTGTTGATTAGCAGTTGTCATTGATGTCAACCTAAGCAGCACCAACGGCTAACCCAAAATTGAATGGGAAGTTTTACCTACCAAATTAATATATTCTGGGTCAATAATGCTTTTGATGGTTTCTACTTGTCGAGATGTTTCCATTGATATATGGCACACCATGTAATTCTTCACGGTTTGAGAGATATTCATGTTTGAATTTTGTACCCCAGTTAGTGGGCTAAAACCCCATGGGGTTGGGGCATGGGTCATTGAAAAGTCATAATTAATATTTTTTATGCTCCTAAAATCCCTCCCACGTTCACTTGTTGAAGCCCCTCTCAACATAAGCATTCATATATATTGTGATCTTCATTTCCTCCTTACGCAAGGGATTCGCCCATCTGAAACAGGTCATCGTGGCATTTTCGCTCTAAATTTTTTTCTACGAAGGCTCAGAAGCTAAAATTTGTATGAGGCAAAGCCGAAAGCCTGTGGACACTACAATAAAAATTTCAGATCAATTTGCGCAATATTTTTGGAGATATGATTTGTGGAAGTAAGGGTTTTTTCAGGCTCCTGAAATTCATCTCAAAGAAGTGACCTTGGTAAATTCGTCATAACTCTCTCTCTGATTATCAGATTGGAATGATGTAAAAAGTGACAGATAGTTCACAGTCTATACTTTCCACTCTATCAATTGCAAAAACAAATGAAGAAAAAGTGACACGTGGCATGCCATACAAGTGCGCTCTACTGAAACATTCCATAATTAGGGCATTGTGAGAGATTGGGTATAGCTCTCTCTTCAAGAATCCAAATTGGGTCAGACCTATGGCATTGGAAAGATGAATTATAGGAATACTACAGGACCAACAATCAGATATTAAGGATCTAAAATGACAGAGATACATCAGATTCAATATCGAGCTCCTAGAAGGCAAGAAAAAGCTAGATCATGTGTTGTCAAGGGTTGCAAAGGACCAGACTTTCTATGGCAGAAAATAAAAGCAAGGTGCAGCAGAGGGTAGCATGACAAGAGCAGCAACCAAGGTGCATAACAGCAGCAAGAAGTTCATCATATGAGGTCTTCAAGTGGGCAACACTACATACAATCATTGTAAAGGTATCATTGTGCTTAGTCATTGTAAATACATTGTTGTACAAATTGTACTAGTGTCTATCTGCCAAGGGTTGAAGAGGCAGTGTTTGTGTCAAAGTTGGGGTTATGGTCTAGTATATCTTCTTCTTCTACATCATTCTATATCATTGTAAAGTGGACCATTTTCTCTGGTACGAGAGTCCATTCTTCTTTTATTCTTCTATAGGGTGCTAGGGTGGTGCTAGGGTGAGTTGTAGCTCATTGGGTGTTGGTGCATTTTTTCAGTGACTACTGAATAATCTCGGACGGTGGAGCATCCATCCAGTGGGAGATGGATAAGAATGATTTTCTAGATTCTAGGAAGTTGGAGCTTTATTTTCAATTGGAGTTGAAAATAATTATTAGAAAAACATTAGGTCGTTTTTGTCCCGAAGTGGGTTTCTACCTTAAAAATTGTGTGCATTTGTGTTCCTCTTGTTTGCTGCTATCATTGTACAAACACTGATAATAATTTGAGATTAACTAATGCTCTAATTGAAATAAATATTGATTCACCCCCCCTCTCAGTATTTCCAACAATTGGTATCAGAGCTTGGTTCCTTCAATAGCAGTTTAACAGCTGGAAGGAGGTCAGGGAGCATACCAAGAATGGTGTACCTCTATTCAGTCAAAATAATTATGCACTTTGGAAAGGAAGAATGGAGGTCTATCTCTTGGCACAAAGTTATGAAGTATGGCACACTGTTCAAAATGGATTTACGTCAACCATGGATGAACAAGGTAAGAAGAATTTGGTAAATGATGCAAAAGCAAAGAATATTATTATCAATGGACTTATTGAATCTTCTTATCATAAGGTGTTGGGTTGCAAAACTGCCAAAAATGTATGGGACAAGCTTGAGAATATATATGCAGGTGACTCAAATGTCAAAGAAGCAAAGCTTCAAATATATAGAGAAAAATTTGAGCAACTCAGAATGAAAGAAGATTGCAACATTGTTGCATACTTTCAATACGTTGATGAAATAACCAATACTCTGGAAGGATTGGGAGAGCCAGTTGACGAGAAGACTATTATATGGCAGATTCTTAGAACATTACCAGGGAGATTCATCCCAAAGGTATCGGTCTTAGAATACAGTGCAAATCTAGACAAACTCAGTAAAGAGGAATTACATGGAGTTCTCATAGCATATGAAATCAGACTTGATGAAGAAGAGGGTACTTCGCATCTAGAAACTACGTTTGTTGCATCTAAGAAAACCAATAAGGATAAACAACCTTCAATTGAAAAGACATGCACCTGCAAGTGTGAAGAAAAGGGAGATGATGAAGAAGGTCTTTCAGATTAATAATATGCTTACTTCACGAGAAAACTACAAATTGGTAAGGGACAATTCAAAGGTAAACTTCCATTGATATGTTTCAGCTGTAATGAGGTTGGGCATTTTGCAGCAAAATGTCCAAACAAAATTAATGGCAACTCAAAGAGAAAGAAAGGCTTTAAGAAATTCAACAAGCAAGGATCCAAAAGGAAATTTCTCTCTAAAGAAGATAGCTCATCATCCGATGAAGACAATGATAGTGAAGAAGAAGCCAATGAGAGAGTATTGTTTATGGCCAAGCACAATAAGCAAGAGGTATCAAACAATGAAGAATAAGGATGGACCATAGATTAATTTTATGAGGAAGCAATCAAGCTTATAAAAGATCTCAAGGCAAATAAGATCTATTCCAAAACTCTTGAAGAACAAGTTCAAGGTCTCAAAATTGAAGTTGAAGAACACAAATGCATTGAAGAGTCACTTCAAAAGAAGTTGGAAGAAAGTAACCAAGAAAGGGAAGAATTAGAAGCCCAAGTAGTCTCGCTGCGTGAGGAAGTGAAGAAAGGAAAAACTATCCAAAACTATGCCAACAGCTCAACAGCATTGGAAGAACTCATCAACAATCAACGATCTTACAATGACAAAATTGGCATCGGTTACAAAGAAGAAGAAGCAGGACCTTCTACAACAAAATACAATGAACCTATGAGATCTGACATGCATGAAGACTTCATTGGACAAGATTCGCAAGAACAACCTTGGAAGACAATTCCTCGACGAAAATTTCCATCCAGGTACTAATATATTTTTTATGGCTACTGTTATTCATGTGGAAAATTTGGTCATAAAGCTGTAGAATGTCGCACGTACCCTAGGAACAAATATAATTCCAGGAGATCTGTCAAATATGAACCTCCCAGGGCTCAGCAAAATATCAATAGATTTGAACATTTAAGAAATAATATTGAATGTTACAAATGTCGAAACTTTTGAAACATAGCCAAAGACTGCAGACTTGAAAATCCTCCAGAATAATCTTCGAAGCCACAGAATGAACGAACATGGAAGAAGAAGAAGAATGATAATTGTGCTCTCACTCTCAAGGCTCAAAAGAACAAATATGTGTGGTATGTTGATAGCGGTTTCTCAACGCATATGACTGGAGATAGAAATAAATTTGTATCTTTGAAAGAGAAGAAGGATGGAACCGTGTCCTTTGGAAATGATGGATCTTCAAATGTTATAGGATCAGGTATTGTCACTCTCGGAAGCAAAGATTCTCTAGCCAATAATGTTCTACTGGTTGAAAACATGAATCACAATCTGCTCAGTGTTGGACAAATGTGTGATCAAGGACACACAATACTATTCAACTCCACGAAATGTGAAATCGGGAAAGGCGTGTATGGTGAAATTGTGGCTACAGCAAGTCGAGCTCCAAATGACATATATGTTCTGGATGAAGCAACTAAAGCATGTCTAATAGCTAAAGAGGATGATACAATAATTGGTAGCAATGATGATCGATTAAGTAAGAATTTTGCTACAAAGGTGCAAAGTGATTACGAGATGTCTTTACTTGGTTGCAAATTGAGCATAGATGACTCATCTAAGGAGGTGGATCAAAGGTTGTACAGATCTATGATTAGTAGTCTTCTATATGTAATAGCCTCCCGACCAAATGTTATGCAAGCAATTGGACAAGTAGCAAGATTCCAAGCAGCACCAAAAGAATCACATATTAAATATTCACCAGCATTGGAATATCTTCGCCAGAAGCTTGGGATTCTCCCAAGTTCTCATTAGATTTTCCTTTTTCAGAATATAAAGGGGGAGTGGAAGTGTGTGCAGGTCTGCAGGATAGTTGTGTGTCAGCACGAGTGGAAGTGTGTACAGGTCCGCAAGATGGTTTTGTTTCAGGGGGAGTTACCCTTTGCCATTGATATCAAAGGGGAAGAGAATGTTGTAGGAAGAGGTGTCATGATCGTAGGGGGAGTACTTGTGTTGCCATCAATGCCAAAGGGGGAGATTGTTTATCAGTGGTTGTCATTGATATCAACCCAAGCAGCACCAGGGGCTAACCCAAAATTGAATGGGAAGTTTGACCTACCAAATTAATATATTCTGGGTCAATAATGCTTTTTATGGTTTCTACTTGTCGAGATGTTTCCGTTGATATATGGCACGCCATGTAATTCTTCACGGTTTGAGAGATATTCATGTTTGAAGTTTGTACCCCCAGTTAGTGGGCTAAAACCCCATGGGGTTGGAGCATGGGTCATTGAAAAGTCATAATTAATATTTTTTAAGCTCCTAAAATCCCTCCCACATTCACTTGTTGAAGCCCCTCTCAACTTAAGCATTCATATATATTGTGATCTTCATTTCCTCCTTAGGCAAGGGATTCGGCCATCTAAAACAGGTCATCGTGGACTTTTCGCTCTAAATTTTTTTCTACGAAGGCTCAAAAGCTGAAATTTTTATGAGGCAAAGCCGAAATCCTAAGGAAGCTACAGTAAAAATTTCAGATCAAGTTTCACAATATTTTTGGAGATATGATCTGTGGAATTAAGGGTTTTTCAGGCTCCTGGAATTCATCTCAAAGAAGTGACCTTGGTAAATTCGTCATAACTCTCTCTCTGAGTATCGGATTGGAATTCCGTAAAAAGTGAAAAATATTTCATAGTCTTTAATTTTCTCTCTATCAATTTCAGAAAAAAATGAAGAAACAGTGACACGTGGCATGCCGTACAAATGCGCTCTACTGAAATAGTCCATAATTAGGGCATTGTGAGAGATTGGGTATAACTCTCTCTTCAAGAATAAAAATTGGATCAAACCTATGGCATTGGAAAGATGACTCAGAGGAATACTACAAGACTGAAAATCAGATATTGAGGATCTAAAATGACAGAGATACATCAGATTCAATATCGAGCTCCTAGAAGGCAAGAAAAAACTAGATCATGTGTTGTCAAGGGTTGCAAAGGACCAGAATTTCTATGGCAGAAAAGCAAAGCAAGGTGCAACAGAGGGTAGCATGACAAGAGCAGCAACCAAGGTGCATAACAGCAGCAAGAAGTTCATCATATGAAGTCTTCAAGTGGGCAGAATTGCATACAATCATTGTAAAGGTATCATTGTGCCTAGTCATTGTAAATACATTGTTGTACAAATTGTACTAGTGTCTATCTGCCAAGGGTTGAAGAGGCAGTGGTTGTGTCAAAGTTGGGGTTATGGTTTAGTATATCTTCTTCTTCTACATCATTCTATATCATTATAAAGTGGACCATTTTCTCTGGTACGAGAGTCCATTCTTCTTTTATTATTCTATAGGGTGGTAGGGTGGTAGGGTGGTGCTAGGGTGAGTTATAGCTCATTGGGTGTTGGTGCATCCGTTTAGTGACTACTGAAGAATCTCAGGAATTGGAGCATCCATCCAGTGGGAGCTGGAGAAGAATGATTTTCTAGATTCTAGGAAGTTGGAGCTTTATTTTCAATTGGAGTTGAAAATAATTATTAGAAAATCATTAGGTGGTTTTTGTCCCAGAGTGGGTTTCCACCTTAAAAATTGTGTGCATTTGTGTTCCTCTTGTTTGCTACTATCATTGTACAAACACTGATAATAATTGAAGATTAACTAATGATCTAATTGAAAGAAATACTGATTCACCCCCCCCCTCAGTATTTCCAACAGGATGCGTGTCAAAAGCACCAGATCTCTCTGAATATCAAGAAGTGCATCTTTTGCGTACCGTTCGGAATCTTGCTAGGTCATATATTATGTCGGCAGGGTCTGATGGTTGATCTTGCGAAGATATTTGTAATTATCAACTTGGTAGCCCCTACAATGAAGAAACAGCTACGCTCCATTCTCATTCACACAGGATATTACAGGAAATTCATTCATGGATATGCCCTGAACACAGCACCCATGGAACAGCTGCCAAAGAAAGATGTCTCTTTTTTTTGGAATGATGAATGTCAGAAGAGATTTGAACTGCTCAAGGAGAAGATGCTTTCTGCGCCCATACTAATATTCCCAAACTAGTCAAAATAATTCCATGTACATGTTGATGTGTCAGGCATTGCCTTGGGTGCAGTCCTTACGCAGCCTGGCGAAGGGGATATTGATCATCTGGTTGCCTTTGCCAGTCGAAAACTCTCAGGTGCTGAACGAAATTGCTCTACCACTGAATGCGAAGGACTGGCTATGGTGTATGCGCTACAAAAATATCAACACTATCTGCTGGGGGGACACTTTAATATGTTTACAAACCATTTGGCTTTGAAATACCTGGTCAACAAGCCTGTGTTGGGGAGGGAGATTTGCTGCTAGTTGTTGCTGTTTCAAGAATATGATTTTGAGATCATCGTGAAGCCTGGAAGGTTGAATGCAGGGCCGAATTATTTGTCTCGTATTGAGACAGGGGAAGAACCCACTAACTTGGAAGAAGTCTTACCTGATGTGTAGCTGTTTACCATTAAAATGGTGGATGACCACTTTGCTGATATCCTTGAATTCCTTACTATGGGTATGGCCCTTGTTGCGTATTCGGTGCAACAAAAAAAGGAGTTGCTCACTCGAGCGACAGACTTTACTATCATTGCAGGAAAGCTATACAAGCTAGGTGCAGATGAAATACTTCGCAGATACATATTAGAACATGAACGACCCATCGTCCTCATAGAAGCCCATGAGGGAGTCGCTGGCGGCCACTACGCAGGCAGGGCTACAGTGCAAAAGATTTTGAGGGTTGGCTTGTGGTGGCCTATCTTGCATTAGGATTCTTACGCCTATTGTAGAACGTATGATACCTACCAATGAACCATCTGCCCCTCACAACATTATGATATGTCGTTACATCCCCAAATGGCCCTACAGCCTTTTGATAAATGAGCCATTGAATTTATAGGACCCATTAATCCACCAGGCAAGAAAACCGGCGCGCGCTACATTATCACTGCCACTGACTATGTCACACGATGGGCTGAGGCACAGGTCGTGAAGGATTGTACCACCGATACTGCTGTGCACTTCATCTTTGAGCAGATTCTAACCAGGTTTGGCTGCCCAAAATTCCTAATGAGTGACCAAGATATGGATTTTTTTAACCAAACGATTCAAGCTCTGAATGATGAATTCTAGATCCACCATGCCAAGAGTACATCATACCATCCCCAAGCTAATGGGACGGTGGAATATTTCAACAAAATTTTGGAGCAGCCACTAACGAAGGTTTGTAATGTCGACTATAGTGACTGGGATATTTGCATCCCCTCAGTCCTCTAGGCTTACCGGACGACCTACAAAAATCTGACCGATAGGACACCTTTCCAAATGGTCTATGGAAAGGAGGCCATCATGCCCATAGAATACGTTGTTCCTAGCCTACGCATTGAGCATTTTCAAATATGTCAGACTCTGATATCATAGAAGAACGCCTGGCACAACTGGTAACATTGTAGGAAGATCGTTTTATTGCTCAGTTTCAACAGCAGGTACAAAAAGCTAGAGATAAGGCCTGGCATGATCAACATATTCACTAGAAGACATTTTTCACAGGTGATCTCATCCTGTTATACGACAGCCAATTTGCAAAACATCCTGGAAAATTCCGGCAGCACTGGCTTGGTCCCTACATAGTTCAGAAGGTTATGGATGGTGGAGAAGTCTAGTTAGCTACCCTACACGGTGTCCTCATCACTGGTTTCATCAATGGAGGTTGACTCAAACCATATTGGGCTACGAATCATGGGGTCGCAACAGTGTTGTGACTCAGGACGAGTCACAATATTGTGTTGGGGGACTGTTGGAACGAGGTATCCTAACAAGCTACAAAACCGGTCCATTTTCGTTATTTTTGTTATATTTAGTATAGCGCAGGGGTTTTGGGGTGGGTCAAAGCCCCGAAAGCATTGTAATGGGGTTAAAGGGTAAACTAGGGGTCCGAAAACCATGCGTTGTGGACCATAGGAATGTTAAAGCTAGGTTGTTATAAATAGAGAGGCATTTTGGATTGTAAGAGGTAGGATTTGATGAGCTATTGATACGATCTATTGTGTAAGCGATCTGTTGGGATTTTTTGGGAATGGACTCTTGATGGCTATGTGCACGGAGATCCTAGTCCAGCTGTGTGTGGACCCTGCTGCTGTGTGTGTAGGTTGGGAAGGGAATTGTAAGGGTAGTGAATGAATGAATATACAAGATTATTGGATTTGAATCTGTGAGTACTATTGAATGGATTGCTGATAATTACTGTGTTATGAATTTCACTGTCTTTGCACCGCAAAGGCCTTTATATCAAATGATTGGACCTATTCTGCTCTGATTATATCATGCTGCGAAAGTTTTTGTATTGAAGTAAATCTAGATCTGTTTTTTTCAGGTTATGTAATGTTGTGTTGATGTTATGAAAAGCATATAATTGTAGATCTAGTGCACGTGGATGCAATTGGATACTTATTTAACCTTGCATAGAGATGAGGTAATGTGAATAGAACACAACCCTACTTTCCCTACCCTTCCTTTCTCAGGGTGTGGAAACCTAGTTCCAGCACCCCCCCTACTACTTTGGGTGAGATTGTGACCTACGCCACTAGGTCATTGCCAAAAGGGCCAGTAGTATAGGGGTTTGTTGGAAAACCTTGCACAATGAACCTGGGTCAGGACCCCTCAAGCCAACAGGTCTCGAGCAATTTATTTAATGCTACATTGCAGTCCTCGTTAGCCCAACTACAATTTCATTGGGCCTTATTAATACATTCCTTCACTAGCTAGCCCAACTTGGATTCATATCGTGCTTTATAGACCTATGTTTCACCTTTAACCATCCAAGTAATGACCTCCTGGGTTAGGCTTGCATCATCCCTGGCTTCCACACTCGCACGCCCGTTGAGACTTTTTGGGGTACTACCCACCGAGATGTGCTATTACTAGGAACCACCATTGTCCAAATTCTCTACCAATACTAAAGCCTTTCCTCCTGTGTGGGCTACCACCTTTGCTCGATTGTCTCTGTCATTGAAAACATTTGTGTTTTGTGGACTCACATAAATGGGTTGGTGGTAAAAGGGGGGGAACTAGGGGAGCTCTGCTATTAACCATAGTCGTCGATCTCAATATCAGTGGTATAGAAATTCCACCAATAATAGACTCCCTCCTTCAGTTAACCCTATAGCGAAATTGGCCTTGCACATTTTCTTTGATGGGTCAGTGGGGATATGTGGCACCAAATATCCCACCAAATTTTCCCAACATTTAACTATATTCCTTCCCCCAGTTGTTTCACCAGTTTTGGCCATGTTTGGCCAAAACACCAAAATTAACTCCAACTAGTTCCACTAATTTAACTCCACAAGTTTGACTTTGGGGATACTTGTATTTGATTTAGAATAAATTTCAATATAGGAGGTAATTTTGGAACTTCCATATACCAATGGAAATTTCTTTCAAAGATATATCCATATAAGTGGGTTGTAACTACATTTGAGATGATTTAATGTACAAGAAATTGCACCAAAGTCTCTGCACCTTCACTAATTAGCTCCACCACTATTGTTCACCAATCTGCTTGGAAACATATGAACCTTGTAACACCTTTTCCATACATATTTTGATCTTCCTTCTTCTTGTAGTATTCTCTTATTTTTCCATTATAATACCTTTGGTGTATATACACCACCAATGACACCTTTGACATCAATGAACTAATGACGACACCTTTATCAATACTTGGCATCAATGACTAGACATCAATTAGAACCTCCTTTTCTAACATATTCTAACAATATCCCATCATCTTATTTACCTTTGCCTTCATCTTCATCGCCTTTTTCATCATGACAACATATTTCTAACAATATCCCACTTTGGCATTCATGGAAACACCATGATCAAAACAAACAAAATCTCCAATGATCATTAATATATCTCCCTCTTTTGTGTTTTCTTTTCTTTAATTTACAACTCCCCCTTTGACATCAATGGAAAAGATATCAACATGATCCCCCTCTCAATAATATCCCTGTATCTTTTTATCTCGTGGACTTGTCAACTATTTCTTCTTATGATAAAAATGTCAGGTATATCCAATCTAATCCAAGTAGCTTCCTTTATGTATTGTGGAGAAGGTTAAGTTGAAATGAGATGAGTAATTACTCCCAATATCTGCCTCACGTAGTCAAGAAGGAACTCTTGCTAAAAAAAAGCTTGTATAACTGAGCCATGAGAAAAATAATTCTTGTTGTTCTAAGTCTCAGCTAGGCTTATATTTCATAATATTCCATCCCTGGACACATACCTGAAATCTAGGAACAATAGGAACTATCCTATGCATGAAAGAGACCATAAACTTGTTAATTGATGAACACTTATAAGTGCTTATATGAAAAAAATAGAGGGACTCTCACCAATGCATGCTTAAAAAAACAACTCATACTCTTATTGACAGACTTCTAATGACAATAGACACACCATGATACATTTGAATCATGATAAATAATAACAACCTTAAAATATGAAACCTTTCGCCAATGCTTGGACTTACAATATCATACTTACAGCATGAATTCCACAGTATGAAAAAAAAATAATGATAGTTAATGCAAATTTATAATACCTTTGAGAACAATGATACCAATTGATGAATTTATTCCTTTGATACCAATTGTTAATTAATTGATAACTGAGTGTTATCCCCTTGTGATCATGTTCTTTTCACAAATATGTGTGCTCTCCAAAAATATAATGTATGATACCAATTACTAATTGGAAAATTTTTAAATCATCACAATGGTCATACCATTCATCGTATCTACAACTTAAACTATGATCATTTAGGAAACATTAAAATGTGACAAACACCATTATTCTATGTCTTCCATGCTTTTCCTTAAGCAAAAAACAATTAATACCAATTAATGATACCAATTTTTAATGAATAATCTGATTCGTAAATTTCGACTTGAGTATATTCCCCCTATGGTTATGCTACCTCTTAGCATTAGGAATATCTAAACATACTCACACAAGACAATAAAACTTTGATAGTAAATATATCATCATTCATATTTTGTCATCACCATCTATACATACTCAAACTATCAATATGATTTGACAACAACATTAAATAAACCATAATAATCAACAATGCCAGTCTTCAAAAATTTATAAACTAAGGAAAAAAAAAAGGGGCACACTTGCTGTTAGTGTCTAAATTTTTAGTGATCAAATACTCTCTTCCAGGTTTATTCGGTAGTGGTCCTTGGTCAAAATTCTATGTTTTCAAACAAATTCTCAAATAATTTTTTTTCAATGAATTTTGTCTAGGTTTGAGGATTCTCTCTTCACTCATTCATGGTCATGATCAATTTCAAGGTCATATCACCATTCTAGTGTCGAGGGTCATAGATCAGTGAACATACCCTCATCTAGGTCATGGTCTAGATTTTTCTTTTTGTCATCATAATGTCCAATCATGTCATGAAATAAAGGCAAATAAAAGTCATTTTCACCATTCAAATAATCTTCATTGGGATTTATCAAATATAGGAAGCAAAGTAAAAGGAAACTTTTCCTTTTTCAAGAAGTATGCTACATGGTCAAAGTTTTTTCAAAAATAAGTTTTTCTCAAAGTACAATGTGATTTCACTAAAGACATAAAGCAAAGTTTGTGAGTTATAAAGGGAAATGAAGCTTTTTGAGTTCATTTCATCCTTTGGTTTTCAAAATATCTCCTCTTTCATGCTCACGATTCTCCACAGCGATCCAAATATCAAATACAACCAGTAAAAACTGATCCAAACTTCTCTTCGCTACGTTTCTGCTCCTCGCTACGCTTCTGGGGAAACCACGCTATGATTTTTGCATCCAAGCTCCAAAAATCCATCAGAGAGGTTAGTTAATAATTTCTCAATGTTCACAGGCTTCCAAGTCAGTAATTGATCATCCCTCACCTTTTATTCAGCTCAATTTCTTCTGCAAAGGGTGGATTCCCTATTCTAGGGTTTTCAACTATGTTTCTGGTTCCATTGATTTTTAGCTTTCTTCAGCAATAAAACCATTAGTTTCATCACATGAAAACCTTCGCATGATACTTATGCACCTTGCCAAACCACTACATATCATTCATAGCCCTCATTTCTACCATTTTCACTCAAACCCTAGTTCTCACTACGATTTTGTAGAGATAACTAGGTTAACTCTGTGTTTTGATCCTTTTGCCACCTTTTCCATACCCATTTCCAAAATTTCACTTGCATTGTGTTGCTAACTCACCATCCTACTTCACCAAATTTTTAGGGATTTTTCTCTAACGCCATTCCATCTCATTTCTATCCCGAAACCCATTGTATCATCATCCTTGGTTTTCCTAATTTTCACCTTCCCTTTCCTTCACATCGAGCTATGGTTTTATTTTGCTGACAAACATCATGGAAGGTGAGAAGAGAAATTCTAAAAATGGAGGTCACCATTCTAGATTTGATCCATATAATTTGTAGGAGATCAATGCGTCTCCATATGTTAAGAAATCTTCTTAAGACACTGGTTGTTTAAGGTTTTGTGAAATAATCCAAGAGGTAGGCTGTCATGCTCAATTGACAAGCCTTTTTGCCACCAGATTTAGGAGAGATAAGGCTAACATAGTAGGGATTGAATTCACTATATCAATAGATGTTATAGCCTCAGAAACAGGTATTTCAAGCCATGGAGAAATCTGGTTCAAAGGGATGGATTTGGACATTGAGAACTATAAAATTTTCTTAAAACCACATTACAAAGATGCTCCTAAACACATCTTACCCTTCAGGAATTTACGTGACAAGTATGGCCCTTTGATGAAGCTGATCGTGAAGTATTTTACATGTGAAGGGAGGTTCTCAAGACTGTACCAGCACCACATAAGGCTATTGATGCATTTCACTCCCACCAAGCCACTCAATTTTCCTCATTGTCTATTCATGAGTCTGGTCAAAATGACTGAAAAAGTACAAAGTAAAGGCAAGGATCACCAAACTAATTTGTTCCAACATGGTTTGGTCAAGTTTATAGTCTTAAATCACATCTCAGAAATCAATATGACTTGGGAAACATTCATGAAGTTTGTTTCTTCAATGCCTACTACTAGTCCACCTATTATTTAGAGTATACCATCAGTATCATCAAAGCCACAGGAGGTTTTCTCTTCAAGCAGATCAATAGAGGTTCAAAAGACACTAAGTCTGAAGTCACTCAAACTTATGAGAAGGGTAAAAGGTTTTCATCTTCTCCCATGATCACCAAAGGTGTTCTTTCACCTGAACATACAGTTGAGAAAAGAGAAACCATGGAGCAGCTACCTATACATGAGAGTGAGTCACCCTTGTAACTGTTAGTCATCAGTATTTTTCACTTGCTGGTGATGACTAGTTGTAACAGCCAAGTTTTCTAGCAGTTGATCTAAAAAATTGTCAAATTTGCCAGCTAGAAAACACCAATAAAAATTTTCACCCTCCTACCTTTTCAAACCGCCCATGACGAGATGAAACCTCATTATCAAGCCCTATCTAGCCTCATCCATAATAGCTTGTCCATCAGCTCCAACGAAACAATCCAAACCTGTCCAAAAGTCTCCCCTAAGTTGGGTAGTGGCGCTCTAGGCATTTCTCACTTGGAAAACTATTCTAAAAGCCAAAGAGCCTCTATCTACTATCAACCAGTCCTAACAGACATTCCTTTTCTGCAAATAAAGTTTGGTTACACCCTTAAGTCACACCACTAACAAGGCTTGAAGTCTCAGCAATGCATGTGCCATAGGTCAAACTGATATTAGGTAGTTTTACAGTGTTTCAAAAGATCTTTCAAGAGCAGAAGTGTACCAGCATTCCAAAAGATAGTATTTAACCCAACATGAGAAGACAACTACTTCTCATGGGGTTTTTGAGCCTGGGATGTAGCTACAAGGCAGAGAATTATTTCATCAAGCTCCTGCATTCACAATCAAAGGATTACTTGTCTCAAGAAAGTGCCCATCATGACTTATTATCAATTTTCTATCTTCATTTGCTCAAGCATGAAAAGGCAGTGAAAGGAAAAATAACATTTTTAAAAGCTGATGAAATGGCATCACTGACAAAACCTCCTGTACACACGAGCAAAGGGTTGAAGAATGAGAAAACCTCCTTCATTTTACAAGCAGAGGGTTGAAGACTGAGAAGGCCTCCTTCATCTATAAGTAGAGGGCCAGGGATAGAGTTTGATTTTAAGGGTTTCACTAACTGAAAGGCAAATTTCAAGAGCAGTGGGAGACAACTGAGGGTTTCTGAATAAAAATTGTGTTAAAAGAAAGGGCAAAGCAGTGATGCTTTTAAAAGTTTTTTACATAAGTTTCACTGTTATTAAAATACAATGTGAAGCTAATAGGGTGGTTATCAATGAAGAGACATTGTTAAGCAAATGGACAAAGAAGTAAGACAGTCTTGGTCTCAAAATGATTTCTAATATCCAATACAAAGAAAAGAACTATCAGTATGTTCATCAAACATTCTTCAGTTGGTTGAGATAGAGGTTGAAAAGAAACCAGACATTTGTTAGAAAAAGGCCTCTTGCATAAAACAAAGTAAAGGGCTCACCATTGTTTAAGGAAGAAAGGCAATTATTGCATGTGGAAAGGATTTCAAAATGGACTGCTCTAAAAAAGGTGAAATGAATGAAAATTCATTTTTCTTGTAGACCTCCTTCATATAAGAACAAAGGGATAGCCTTCCCATATTCACATTTCAACTTCAGTTCATCATCCCCTGTTTTATCTCCATAAAAGTTGAAGACTCATTACTTTAGCAATCCAGGGTTAGTCAGTTGCCTTGATCATGGAAGCTATCTATAGCAGAGTTTTTCATTTGAAAATTCAGGTGAGGTTCTTCACCCATGGTCAAGAGAAGGGCTCAAAGCAGCACCTGCCAGCTCAATCAGTTTCACAATGGGCATGATCACCTTCAAAACATCAGGAGCAGAAACTGTCAGTTTAAGTTTTAAAAAGATGAGTTATCTCCTTGAAAAAATGGCAAAAGATGCTTCACAACTCATTGGTATGTTTTTTGATAAGAATTTTCCTTTGAAAAGGTCATTAAAAAGATCAACAATGGCAGAGACTGTCAAATTAAGTTTTAAATGCGTGAGCTACCTCCTTACAAGAATGTCAAAGAAAACCTCACATATCACAATGTGTCTTTCAACAGGTTTTCCTTTTCAATCAGAAAAAAACTAAGAGGAATTGTGGCTTTGAGGATGATTTCTTCACTTTGAAAAGTGTCACCTACAACACTTTTATGGTCCTGGTCTGAATATTGGAATTCATAATGTTTTAAAGTGATGAAATCACAAGGCAAGTACTTCATTTTTGTTTAAACCCAAAAGCCTTTTCAAAGGTTTTCAAAACCCTCACCAAGAAAATATAAATACTTTGACTTTTTTCCTTCAAAAAGGAGTTAGATACCATTACAGGGCTTATTAGCAATTCAAAAACATGAGAAACACATCTCCCTAGCTGCTCTCTGACCGAAGAAGTGTTTCAAGCAAGAATTTTCAAAGTTTAAATCCTTTTAGCCCGAACGACGCACCTGGAAAAGCGTGTGGTGCATTCAGCAGCAGGTTTACGAAGATTTTGTATTGAGGCACGATGCACCTATAGCAGCGCGCGGCGCGCCTGTAGGCGACGGTCACAACCGCCCAATCATTGACCCGACACCCTTGTTGCTATGTGGTGCCTTCCCTTTTGAACGTGTCGTGCATGTTTGGACAGTTAAAACGCCTCCACAAGCTCTAAAAGCTACTCAAAATCTTCAAACAAATGCTACCATACTTCTTCAAGGTATTTTCATTTACCTCCTTGGTATATTCGAGTTGCTACGTGGTGATTAAAAAGAGAAGGTATTGGTATAAATCAAGGTGTTTTGGGTAAATAGTTTGAAGAATATTGTTACAGTGGGAGGCTAGTGGAGCAGTCATTTTAGTTTCAAAGAGCCTAAAGCTACCCTCAAAACAGTGATAAAACATGAAACTGCTTGCAAGTCAAAGAAAACATAGTACTAGAGGTTTTTAAATTATTGAAGGTGTCCTAACTATGATAGGACAAAGCTAACCTCTGTCAGCAAAGTGTAATGGTGAAAACAGTGTAATGGTGAAAACAGTGTTAGATGGTGAAACAGTGTTAGAAGGCGAAGCAGTAGTTGTAAGGAAAGCACGGTGATTGTGAGGTGACATCAATGAGCCTAGGTTAAAAGAAGTAGTCTTAGTTTGAATGCCTTGTCACCTTCAAAGAATGTCTCCTTTTGAATAAGTGAAACAGTGAAACTATTGTTGCCTCCTTTGTCCCATAAAGTAGATTGTGGTGAAGGATATTTTAACTCAATTTGAAGGTGTCTTGTCTACCTGTGCATGTGAGACAGTGAAATACAAAAAGAGTGTTTTTGATTGGGAGGGGTGTTTTTTTTTCTACAAGGTTGTCTTACTTACACCAAAACACAAAGGATCTTTGTGACCTTACCCAAATACATTAATCATTTGATTGTGTGTACCTCTTTATTTGATAACTATTTGTTGATTGACATACAAAGGAAGACAAACAGTGATTTGTAAGGAACATGAGGTTGGTGTTAAAGATCCATTTCACACAGCATTTGAAGCAATTTGCCTTGGTTAAACAGTGACTAACAAAGAAGACAGAGTTGTGTGCTTGAGAAAACATTCCAAAGGCTATTTGAGGCAGCATGGTCTTGCAGAGAGCATTCAAAACAAGATGCCTCCCAAGCAAGACAGCAGGAGTGGCTTGCATAAGAGATTTGAGCCTGTTTCCACTAAAGAGGTGAATGCCGACCCATCAGTATTGTTCAATTTCCATGAGGTTGGGTGTTTAGATTTTTACCAAAGAGTGCAAGAGGTGAAGATCTTTTCCCCTTTGACACATCTTTGTGCTTTGAGGTTTCAAGAGAAACATTTCCAGCTGGCAGCCCTAGATTTCAAATTCTCTCCAAGGTCCATCTCCAAGGCCACTAAAACCCCTTATGTCAGGGAGAAGTGGTTTAAACAAAGCCACCTAGACTCAGAAGAATACAAGCCCTTTCTAAAGCCTGAGCACAGATATTCATGTCCTTCCATTTTCCCTTTCTCTTATCTTTTGACTAGCTACGCCCCCCTCATGAATATCATCATGAAATACTTCACTTGTGAGGGAATATTCTCCTGAGTCCATGCATATCACATTCGATTGCTCATGCATTTCACGAGGTACAAATTGCTAAATCTTCCTTTCTTCCTACATATAAGCATTCAGAAAATGGCCTCCACTATTCAGAAGAAGCCTCCTTCACAACAAACAACCTGCCTCTTCCATCACTCCCTCATCAAAGTCATCATTCTTCATCAGCTTGATAAGAGGGAGGTCTCTTGGGATACTTTCATCACCCATCCGGATTTCTCAACTGTCCCTCCAGCGCATATATCTCCTACACCTCCTACACACCATCCTTTGCCTTCTTCTAGCAAACCTATTCCCAAGAAGCTCAAGTTTACCATAGAACAAACAAAAGAGTAGGAAGAGGGAGAAGAGCATGAGCAGGAAGAGGGAGAAGAGCATGAACATGATGAGCAAGAAGAATAAGGTGATGATGGGTAGCAGTATGGTGAGGCAGAACAACAAGGGAAAGAAAGGCATGATGAGGAATAGCATACTCCTGAAGATGTTGAAGGGAAGCAGCATGAAGATGTGCAACAAAGTGATGATGAGCAGTAGCAGGATGAAACAGAGAAGCAAGGGAATGATTAGGAAGATGATGAAGGGAAACAACATGAAGATGTGCAACACAGTGAGGGTGAGCAGACTCATGAAGTTGTTGAACAGGGGCAGCCACAACATGATACACAACAGCCTCATAATGATGAACAAAGGCAGCTACAGGATGAGGGACAACAGCCTCATAAAAAGGAACAACAACCTCAAGAAGAAGAGGGGGAGCAAGATAAACAGGCGCAACACAGTGAGGAGGACATCCCTCATAAGGAAGTGCAAAAGGACAGCCAAGGCATCCACGAAGAAATCCAAGACAGTGGCTAGAATGAGGAGCAAAATGACAAAGGTAAAGAACCCATGGAGCATGTGCTAGCTGCCTCTCCTAGGCAAGGGACCATGCTCTCTTCTCCAAAAGTGGCCAAGCCTCGGACATCAAATAAAAGGGTGCCTAGAGTTGTAACTCCAAATGTGACTAGGGCCCTCCGAAGCAAGGGAAAATTGCCAAAGAATCCCATGGTTTAATTTCCCAAGAGGAAGAAGACTAAAAGAGCCACCCAAAGCAAAGGGAAGGACAAGGAAGAAATCAGTCATGAACAAGAAAGGGAATTCGACATCATCCAAATCCAAAGTCATGATAGTGATAATGAAGCCCAGATTCTAGAAAATATCTTGATCCATAGAGAAATCCAAATTTATTCTTTGAGGACTGATCTTGATAGGGCTAGGAACTTCAATCACTTTTTGCAAGTTCAAAACAAGCAGATGAGTGTCCATATGGCTATTTATGAAACACGGGCAATCAAATACAAAAAGGAGGCCTCCAAAGCACAAGTGAGGTTGGAAGAACTCATGGGTGACTTCGATGAAAGTGAAGGTGAAGATCAGCCTGGGCGAAAGAGGCCAAGAACCATGGGGCTCAAAAAGGCTCTTGAGAAACAAAAAGAAGAAGAAGATGCCCTTCTCCAATCCACCCCTCTCACTGCATTGTTCAAAAAAGAGATAGAGAACAATCAGGAAGCTTGGCTTGAGAGATTTAATGATCACTTGGAGAAGAAATTGGAGAAGGCAAATAGGGACTTGGACCTTCAACGGAGTATGACCGGGCATTATAAAAAGCTAAATCAGTTTTCCCTGCGGAAGTTGAAGGCTGCTCAGGAAAAACTCAAGGAGGCTAAAGGGAAGCGCCCAGGACCAAAATTGAGGAAAGACACCTCAAGGATTCAAATTTTGGCCTCTACTTCACAACATGTTTCTGAAAACCCTTGAGGGTCATGCTCGCCAAGTTTGGGCGAAATTCGACATGTTTTGATTTTTTGTCATTTTTGGGTTTTTGCCCAAAACTCATGGGCATCGCCATTTTAGTTTGGAGCATCATCAAAGGAAGAAAATGATATCATTTGATGCCATAATTTTAGGGGCACATATTCAGTGATTTTTAGAACATTTGAAGTTTTTTTTGGTCCCCCAAAGATGCAAAAAATACTCACTTTTTCGACACTCTACCCACATATCAGCAAGGCCTATTTTTTGGGTTTTTTCACTCAGTTCAGTATTTGACAAAGTTCCAGGCATCAGATTGGGAAAATTCAAGTTTTTCCAGAAATTGAACACTTATAGATTTCCAACGATCCATCATGAGCCTCATTTCAACATCAGGAAGGCTTCCAAAAGTTTCCGGCAAGTCAGAGGACCTTTTGCTGATGTATTTTTTCAGTATTTTTGTAAAAATTGAACCTTTCAAAACTGACTTTTCTTCATGTGCGTTTAGCTATTTTTGTACATGATAAGTTATGAAAAGTCAATATATTTCCCTCTTTTAGCATTTTTTGAGATATTTTATGAGATATTTTGTGCCTTGGGCTTTGCAAAGCCTTGAGGACAAAATCAGATATTTTGGATAGGCCAATGAGATTGCAAGTTGAACTAAGAGTTTTTCCTCACTTTGGCCTATATATTCCGAAGGCTTTCATTGTAAAAGAGGCTGAACTTGATGAATAGAAGCAATATATGGTCATATAAGCTTTGGAATAAATACTTGTCTCATGCTTTTGAATAGTTTCTTGGATGTTCTTGGATGATGAAAGAGGATTGTTGTTGGATTCCATGACTTGGTAGAATGGTATAGTGTCTCTCTCTTTGTTTTGTTTCCTAGTTTTCATTCATAAATCCATGTTCTTGCTTGCTATAGGATAGTAGAGAAAAAATTTGAGACATCCCCTTGGAGGCACCTCAAATTTCTTGTTTCTTCATAGCTTCCATGTTTTCTTCATTCTTAGTCACATTAAAGAATTTTTTATTTCTCTTTAATAACTTAAGAATATTGTTTGCTTGTTTCATTCATGGTGTTATGCATGCTAAGTATGATTTACGGTATGCCCTTCTTACTCATGGCTAGCCATAGCTCCACCTATGAAATTTCTCTTTGACTGATTAGATTGTCATTTGTTGAACCAAGGAGGTCTTGTTCTGATCTTGCCCTTTGCCTAAGACTATGCAATCTTGTTTTCAAAGTACCCAATAGCTTGAAGTACTATGTTTAGGCATTCCGACATAGTGATTTGAGTTGTTTGTCTGTCTTAAATGCATTTCCCCAAATTCTGATAGCAATTTCCTAAAGTTAGAGAGGTATATATCTCTATGCATGGCTTGAATGTTTATTTATATGCATTGATTAGCTTAAAGTTACATTTCTCATGATTAATGGTTTTCCCTACCATGTTTATGTCAGCTCTTAAACTATTTGTGCTTGAAATCCTCTGTTATTCACAAACTTGATTTCCATCTTACTCCATTTTTCCTGATCCATTTTACCTCGAATCAAATCGACCCTTCAACAACCTTGTATCACCATCTGAAAGATTTCATGACCTCTTCGACCCCATAGCCCAGTTGATCTGACATATTTTTACCCATCTTATATCTTTGATCAGTTTCATCCCTCACAACCTAAAAAAGCAAAACTAAAAACCTACTTCATAACTAGCCTAAAATCAGAACACAATAAGAAAACACGCAGATATCCCTTACATAAATAGAGAGATCCCTCTCTGAGTCCAAGAAGGATAGGTCCTTGGGCTCCAAAGATTGGTTTGATGTTACACTGTCATTTGGATTGCCAATCAGCCAAATCACAGGAACCTAACAGGCATAAAATCCTAATTTTCAATATTAAATTAATTTAATTACCTTTGGATTTATAATTGTTTATGAGAGAGAGGCTAACATTCCCCCTCAATAATAAATCCAAAATAAGAACGAGGAACCATCTTCTAAGTTCTCATGCTGAAATTGTTGGTCCTCTAAAACATTGCCTGAAAAACCCGCCAAAGTTGGATGCCGAAAAAATTGCAATATGAAGAGACCATGAGTGAGCTGCATGTCTGATTCATCTCTGAATTTTTCTTGACATCTCCATCATGTGTTAAGCTGCAAAAGGATCAACCTGTCCATTGTTTGCAATCAACATCCTTTGTCCACTGAGAAAAAATTTGATGACGCCCACCAGCGAATTATATTTTCCACTTACAAAATGTTGAAGACGCTCACTAATGAAATTGATGATGATGATAGTCAAGGAGCCTCAAGATTGTGCTTTCTTTCATTCTACTTTACCTCATTTTCCTTGTCCATTGCTATTCTAGACCCAATTGATCAATGAATTTAGTTAAAATTACTTTTAGAATGATTAACATGACTCGATTCTTTTGCTAAGTTTTGTGATTTTTGTCATTGCAATGCATTTTGACCAGAATAGAATACTGCACGTGCATATTCCGTAGCTAATCGGCAATTCTCGTACTGGTTTACGTTTGGGTATGTTCCAGTGCAATTTCAAGGAAAAACCAAGATATGGGTATCTTCCAAATGCTGGGTATATTCCACGTCATGTCTACATTGTTCGTTGCTCACCATGAAGGAAGAAACGAATTCTGGATATGGTTTTGGTACGTGGGAACACATTTAAGAAGGTAGACTTCTAATAGGATTGTCTTAGTCCATATGTCCTTTTCCTTTTTACGCAGCCACTTCAAGAGTCCTAATGTGATTTCAATAAGGAAAGACAATGATCCCGGAATTGTTGCAAGTCTTGTTATGTACATTTGTTATATAAACACTTGGGAAACCGAGAGCTAGGCTAGATTTTTGTTCCAGATTTTGTTTAGATTTTGTGCTACATTTCTGAAGACGCAGATTGCTCTGTTCAAGTTATTTCTCCTTTAATGAAGCAGACAGTATTGTTTTGAAAGCGTTGATTTGATTTGGAGTTAGATTCCGTCTGGTGGTAGAGGGCCCCTGCCTCCTGCACGGATTTATTTGCGCAATTTAGATAAGTATCTTAGCTGCCTTTACGTTTTTGAAGTTGAATTTGTAGTTGTTTTCATTAGCTACTATAGTTATACTCATTCTAAAAACTCTTCCAAAAGAAGAAGCTCTTCCAAAAGATTATGATCATGAATGGGAAATGGCTATAGTATTGTAGGATTTAATTGTAATCTCTTTTGTTCACCATCACAGTTATACTTATGCTAAGCACTCTTCCAAAAGAAGAAACTCTTCCAAAAAATCCTTATGATGTCTTAAGCATGATTGTGATCCTGAACGTTTCAGTTGTGTGTTTGCACTAAGTACCATAGTTGTTCTTGCTCTTAAAATGCTCTTCCAAAATATCATAATGATGGGTAGGAGATAGCTATGTTATCTTAGTTTTTAATTGCTTTCAGTCTTTATGTTTGCATTTGCACTGAATTGTACAGTTAGGATTGTTCTAAGAAACTCTTCCAAAATACCAATCATGATGGAAAAACAGACTGTATAATTCCATAGAATAATGCATGGTAGCCTAGTTAGGATACTCCGGAGTTTAATTGCACTTAACTCATGCTCAGTTATTTTGTTTTAAGTTTGATAATGACTTGTTAGTTCAGCACTGTTTTAGATTAGTGACATCTTAAGTTCAGTTTTAGCTTAACTCATTGCATTTTCACTTCACATTCAGTTGTCATTCACTGCATATTAGATTACTTCAGTTGTTAAACTTAACAAAACAACCTTCATTATTTACAAACCTCTTCTTGTTCTAAAATATATAATTGATTCATAACCATATGAACAGAAGACAATATCATTTTAAGGCCTGAAGTACTGCTGCAACTTCCTTATCATCTCACAAACAAACATTTCCTCAAAAGACTATTTTAAAAATCTATAACCTTTGAGTGAAGTGTAGTGTTATCAAACTAAGTTGCAGAATAGAGTTAGGAACTAGTCTTAAAGTAGAGATCTTATGATGGTATCAATGTTTTACTCCAAATATGCTTCAAAAAATCTCTAATCATGGATAACATGTTGCATCATTATAAGTTAGTTGTTTAACTGTTTAGTTAGGAGAATTTGCATGCTTAGCTGACCATGTCTCAAGCTCTCTCTCAAAACACCTTTGATGAAAGAATTTGACAAGTTGAGTTTATGTTTTGAATCATTTGCTTAAAAGTCATTATCAAGCTTTGTTTTTGCTTAGTCACAGTTTGGATTTGATTCTGTTTCAATATCTGCAATTGCATTTGTCATTTGTCATCAACCAACTAGGCTTCACTCTGTTTTTAATCATTAGCTTCCTTCCACTAGCTTTCTAGTCATTTTCCTTGTGAACATAAAACTACCAAAAGACCAAAAACATCATAAATCATCACAAAAGACCAAAAACATCATAAAACACTAAACACAACGCATTAAGAAACAAAACACCTAGGCACATATGGTGCAGTTCACTTCGGCAGTTTACCAACCCTGGTTGACAATTAAATGAGCTCAATTAGGAGACTAGATTGAGACCAAAACAATAGCCCATTGTTTGATGCTGTTGATGACGTCAAAAAACAACTCGCTATTGCATTTTTTGATGATGTCAAAAATTTCTCACTACGGTTGTTGAAAAATGCTCATGATTGCTTTTGTTGTTGACCGCCCACTGGCGAATTTGTTGACGCCCACTAGCTGATGAAGATGCCCACTGGCTGCTAAAGATTCCCACTGACTGTTGAAGATGCCCACTGGCTACTGAAGATGCCCACTTGTTTTGGGAAATAACTCCCTAAATGTTTTTGGGCCGTGGCAACCTTCACGTATCAAAGGGGTATACCATTCAAGAACACCTCATCAACCTATCTTTTATACTCTAAAACTAGATATAGCAAGTTGGAGAACTTACCCGAACCAATGCTTCTGATATAGAGTAGATCCCGCGTGGTGCAAACCCTCAAAGAGAGCAACCCTTCGTGATTCATAACCCTGAACCAAGAAAGAACGAACACGTAACTCTAGTTGTACAACATATATAGTCCCTAAATGTCAGTGTAACTCATGTATAATATCATAAGAACAAAATCAAACATTCAATTAATGATCATTACACATATATAAAGAGATATAAACACATGAATATCGGGAACAAGATGGTTCTTCTTATTATAAATGGCATGTACAATAATAGAAATATGGAGAGATCACTTGAATCCTTCCATGTTCTTCGAGCATACTGTCCTCTCGATCCATCCAGCCCTTGCCTCACAAGAATTCTTCCAAGATGTGTGCACACTAGATGTCATATAGGATGATGAGCATCTCAGGGAAATAAGGGTTTCCTAAATATACCTGGGAAGTGCAGGAGGCACGAGAATATCAGACTTGAAATAGGGCTCCAACAGAGTATAATATCTATAATTTTCTCTCCCCCTTTAGGCCATGCATATGAGGGGCTTTTATACTCCCTCAAAGTAGTTTCAGCAGTTGGAAATAGTTGGGCCATGGGCTGGGGCGGTTGAATTACGGGAATAACCATCAACCCTACCTCGAAAATAGGGAATTTTATATATTTTTTAATGATTTAAATGGTATACGTGGAAAAGTAGGAATGGACTCGCGTATATACGCGGAAAATTCTGGGCCTAGTCGCGTATGGTTTTTTAGACACTGTTTTTATGAAGTTGTTCAAGTCTGGGAGGAAAGGGTGCCCAAGGCCAAAGAGACAATCATTAATCACACGAGGGTGAAAAATGATGCTATAATAGATGCCCCCTAATATATGAGGTCAGAAGGGGTACATGATGGTCAAAATATATTATGTGCATCGAAAGAACCTTGCGAAGACAAGAGAAGACTTCACCAGATTTCAATCTGCCAAAAAACCAATGAAAGAAGTGAGAGAGTCAGCTCATGTCTGAGGCGGGCATACCCATGCTCAGTGAAAGAAAAGCATGTCTATAGATCCAAAATGTAGAGAAGTATAGCTAAATTGAAAATTACATTGTGAATCATCTGATCACTGCCTGGAAGTACAAGTCAAAATCAAGTCCAAGTATCACATATATAAGACTAATCAATGATGTTGTAATAGATATCTGATCTCACAAGTAATTGAATCTCCAGGTACCAAATCGTACGGGGTGGAACACATGGTACAATCACGCAATTCGGGAGCCAACATATAAGATGTCGTTGTACTGAAACTGCAACATATAAGGGTGGATGACGTCACTGGAAGAAACTAGATGAACTGTCAAAAGTGAACCGAAGCATGTTGATGCAAACCCAAGGTCTTCACCGATCACCATGGCACAATTCTACACAATGGGAATAAATGAGATAAAGTCAACCATGTGAGAAATCATTTGATTACCGGTCAATAATGTATACCGTTAACAAATGTGAGACAACCCACTGATAACGATAATGAGTGTCAAGGTGCCCCAGTACAATCTAACAAGTGCGAATGAATGAGTTGAATTTGAACACTTGTAATAATCTATCAATTAGGAGGAAATAATGAATCCTCACTGTCGACAGCAAAGAGTCTGTCACTGATGACTGAAAACCCTAAGGTACTGACAAAAAGACTCTAGACCTTATTCCAAGAGTAATGAGTTGGAGTCGATGGGAAAATATCTGCTGGAAGGAAGGCATTAAGGCATCCCACATCAGTCCAGCGCAAGTGTAACCTGCAGGCCAAGATTTGGAAGGAATCGGACGAAGTAGAGTGAAGGAACCAACCCGAAGTATGTTTCCGACATGCACAAGATGAATCTAGCACATGGAAGAAACCCGCTGAACCAACCAATAATGAAAGTTGACAAAGAGGCGAGATATCCACCGAGAGGGTCAAATGGAAATCCAAGTACTCCACGAATCCCAAGTGTGATAATGTATGCTGACGTCAAACACAAGGAAAACCACTTAGTCAAAGACCCACAATGATGATCAAATGCTGAGCACAAGGTCACCTATCAATGATGTAAATAGGGCCAGGGTGCGGCTCTAGGTTTACTCTCAGAGCAATATGTCGTAGTCGATAAGAGAAAAACCCGTCGGAAAGAAGTCAATGGAGACCTTCTCAAACCAACATGAGCATAGGACCAAACATCTAATGTGATAGTACAAGATACTGGCAAGACCGGGAAGGCCTGACTGAAAAATAAGTTAAGAGACACCGCAAAATGGTCGACTTAGGTTTAACTTCCCTTGAACAAAAGCACGACTCATGATGACCATGGCAGCAAATAATGACACTGTATAAGTCTGTTATGCAGGAGGCAAAAACAAACTCTTCATATGATTGGAAGAGATAACCAACCAGGGGAGAACTAACTCATGAAACAAGGTTATGGCTTCTCCTATGTCAAAATTGAAACCATCCCTAATGAAGGAAAGACATAGATCTGTCTGCTTTGTTCAATGGAGACAATTTGACACTATAACTGCCATCAAAACATGAAGTAAGATCCCGTTCCCGCTCTTTTTTTAATATATTTAATTTTTTTGTCTTTTTCATATAATAAGCTTGAAAAATAATAAAATAATGCTATGGTACAATGGATAGAACGAGTATCAGGAAATAGATGCATTATTTCCTGGGATAGGAACAATCCTAAGCTCAATGCAAGGTGGCAGAAACTGGTAAGTGATACTCAAAGGAGTGTTCCATCCATGGGTAAAAGGGTGTCAAGTCACGATAGCTAAGTGCTTTTCAATGGTTAACTTGTACAGAGAGTCAAGTTCAAAATATGGCTTAAACATCAAGTCCAAATGAAGCCAGCTGAAGGCCAAGATAAACAAGTAGCCAGTATGTAATGCAGTGATACAACTCAACAACACCAGGGAGCCTCTAGGGTAATATCTAGAAAAATGATAATGAAGAAGAAGAAGGATGAAGCTTCAACACATAAGTCATGGCGGGACTAAAGAGGACTCCCGAGCCTACATAAAGTGCGGCATGGGCGACAAGTGCTAGCGAGGAACTAACTAGGAAGCCCATGTAAAGGAAGGCTCTACCACCAAGTCATGATTTATAAATCGGCGAGTGAAATGGGTTAAGTATTCATGACGAGATGGGATCGACCCTATGGCAAGTGATCAGAATGGAGGCTAGAATGCATAATGCAATGGAAAGTGGATTCCATAACCTATATGCCAGTTAATATCATATACCTGCCATGACAGGTCAGCGGTCATGGATTCGAAAACCGGGAAAAATCTCAAGTTCAACAAAATATACCTGAAAATATACCTATCCCAACACTTACAGGCAATAGGGTTATGCAGTTTAATACAGATTTGAAAAACAAGAATAATGAAATTTTGCAAAAAAATTTCAATTTCTGGGCATAAATACATATTTTACCTCATATTTGGTTCATTGTTACTTTGCTGAATTGGAGAAAAGAGCTCTGGAGAAAAACCCCTTTCCTCAAAATAGGAGCAATCAGTCGTCAAATTTCGCCGGATCAACTAGGTAAGCTCTAAATCCATCATTGCCATCAATTTCATACATAAATAGGTTAAAAATTTTGATTTTCACCATAGAAAAGATTTTTTTTTATTGACCTCTCTGCGCATATGCGGGTTTGTTCACACGAAGCCACGTATGATACGCGACTGTACTCAAAGGAAGTCGCGTATGCACAGTCCGTGAATGTAAAAAATGAACCTAATGAGAAATTGAATGACTTTTTCAGGATGACAATTTCTTGGAGGGAGCGTGAGCACAGTGCCATTGACAATGAAGTCATGGGGGATCAAAATTCGCTCAATATCCTCCGAAACTGTGGATTGCTCAAATTCTTCAAAATGCCAAATATGAAAAGTAACCTCCGGTTGCTTGAAATGTTGGTGAATCATTGGGACCCTGAGGAAGATTGCTTCATGATTGACCATATGCCCATACACAAACGTACCCTCAAAAACAACTGGAGTAAAAATGGATCCCGGACCTGATATGGATTGTTCAACTACAACACCACCAGCTGGGAGTCCAAGAAAAATACCAACGAATCAACAACCAGAGATATTGCTTCTGAGAGGAGATAAATGACCGCAGTGTATTCTGCTACGTTGTTGGAAGCAGGACCAATGCAAACCACTCTTGAAACTAACAGCTGACCAGATGGATAATGAAGTACCCAAGCTGCGAAAGCCAAGTTCCGAGTGTGTCTACTAGCACCATTGAAAAAACCATAATGACTCATGACATCCAACACAACCTGCCAAAGAAGATCAAAAACATCACCATCACATACAAAACCAAAAACTCAGATATCTACAAAAAAACCAATAAAATATATACAAAAAGCAAGATGCCAGGCCAAGGCCTAGGCATAATACCTTTTCAAATAGAGCCCATTTCTAGGCTCTGCCAACTCATTTCCCTCAAAATCAAACAGGGTATAAGCTCCTTTTTTTAGGACCTTTTTAACGATGAAGGGGTCATACCACATAGATTTAAACTTACTTGCCCCCGAGGCATCCTTCTCCTGGGCATAAATCGGAACAAGGTCTCCTTCGGAAAAAGCCCTAGGTTTGACCACTTTATCGTACTGAACTTTTACCCATTTCTTGTGTGCCTCGTTCATCGTGGCAACATCTCGACGCTGCTCATCAAGATGTCCCAGATGAAGGAGGCATTCTTCAAGACTAGAAGTGTCACGAAGAAGCTCTACAGCTAAATTAAGGGAAGGAATCTCACACTCGATGGGAAATATGGGTTCCAACCCGTAAGCTAGTTGAAACGGAGTAAAACCAGTTGCAATTTTTACTGACATCCGGTATGCCCAAAGCACAGGATACAACATGATATGCCAATTGGATCTAGCTTTATCAATTTTCTGTTGAAGAATGGTCTTCAAGGATTTGTTCACGGCTTCCACTTGCCCATTGTCCTGAGGATAATAAGGAGATGAATACTCCTAGCGAAAACCTAATTTTAGAGCCAACTCAGCCATCATGATGTTCTAAAAATGACTGCCATGATCAGTGAAAATCTCTTTAGGAATACCAAAACGAGCAATAACTTGATTGAAGAGAAAAAGAGATGTTGTCTCACCGTCATTCCCAAAAGTAGGCATAGCTTCGACCCACTTTGTGAAGTAGTCTACTGCTACAATAATGTACTTGTGACCTTTAGCTGAAGGCGGGTTACAAGTAGTATAATCAATACCCCACTTTGTAAAGGGACTGGCAGTGATGACAGGGAAGAACAGAGTTGGATGAGCGCGCATCTTTCTAGTATATACTTGACATGGATGACATCATTTGACCGATTCCATACACTCTTTGAAAATTGAAGGCCAAAAGTATTCAGCACGCATGACTTTTTGGACTGTAGCAAGCCCAGATAAATGACCACCACAAGCTCCATTGTGGCAATCATTCAACACAACCTTAGCTTCTTTGAGAGTTAAGCATCGTCTTAGGATCGAATCGACCCCTCGACGATATAAAGCATCACCAATGATCAAGTAATTTTTATCCAGGTGACACAACTTAGAGTGATCATCTTTCGAAAACGTCAAGGGAAACTTCGCAGTCTGAAGATATACAATGCAATCCCCATACCAAGGATCCTGTGAAGAGATGAGAAAAAGATGCTCATCCAGAAAGCATTCATCATAAACCATCTTCTCTCCACAGGGAAACTCAGAAATTAATTCTGCGAAAACTAATGACTTCTTGGACTTGGCAGACATAAACTCAAGATCAAATTCTTGCAAAATCACAATCCATCGATTATATTTGCCCCCAATAACTCGCCTACTGAGAACAAACTGAAATGGATTGACTGCTGCCAAAACATAAGTTTTTCGAAGAAGGATATCATGTCTGAGCCATTGTACAACATGAACAGCTGCTAAAGAAAGCTTCTCTATCAGAGAATACCAGAGATCAGGTCCTACCAGGCCTCGACTAAGGTAGTAAATAACATGCCCTAAAAGAGCATCATCCTCCTAAACCAGAACCATACCGATAGTAGATTCTGCTGCTGCAAGATACAAAAGGAAATCCATGCTATAATCAGGTGGAATCAGTATAGAAGCAGAGGTCAATGCTTTTTTCAAAGCATCGAATGAGTGTTGAGCAAAGTCATCCCACAAAAATGGGACTCCTTTCTTTAACCATCTCATGAATCCTCTTGTAATTTCGGCATAATTTACGACAAATCTCTGCAGAAAATTAGCTTTTCCTTGTAGACTTTGAAGTTGACGAATAGACGATAGGGGAGGCAACATAAGTATTGCCTCAACCTTGAAGGGATCTACCCGAATCCCTTCTGTAGACACAATAAATCCCAACAACCGACCAAATGTGACCGCGAAAACACGCTTGTTCGGATTCAACTGGATCTTGTAAAATCGACATCTTTCAAATACTCAACGGAGGTGAGAAGGATGATCAATTCTCTTGCGAGAAGGAGCAACTAAATCATCCAAGTATGCCTCAATAATATGTTTGATGTCGTGGAAGGCATATGACATGGCCCGCTGAAAAGTGGCTCCTGCATTTTTAAGGCCGAAAGGCATTTTCTTGTAAGCAAAGGTACCCCAGGGACAAATAAAGGCAATATTATGCCGATCTTCAGGACGGATAGTAATTTGATTATATCCAGAAAAACCGTCCATGAAGGAGAAAATCTCATTACCTACACACTCATCGATAATCTGATCTATGAATGGTGTGGGGTAATTGTCTTCCGGACATGCCTTATTAAGGTCTCTAAAATCAATGCAAACGCGAATTGTTCCTTGTTTCTTATCCACCAGAACTAGATTCGAAACCCACTCTGTCAAAGGAACAGGGAAAATGAATCCCGCCTTGAGCAGCTTCTCTACCTTAGCTTTGATAGTTGCAGCCTTCCTAGGGTTGACTAGATGAAGATTTTTCCTTACAGGATTAGCATTTTCATATAGCTTGATCTCATGCTGGATAATAGATGGATCTATACCAGGAATTTCCTCATAAAACCAAGCGAACACATCCCAAAACTCTCGAAAGAGATCGGTATAGATTTGAATCTCTTCAGGGGAACATTCAGCTCCGACGAAAACATTCTCGATAACGTTGGGATTCTTGGAGATGTTCACTGGGATAGTCAGAGAAATCACAGCCATGTTCCCTTTAGCAAATACCTGTGCTGGTGCTAAAGGGTTCAGGACTGGGTGAACAGGACCAGAAGACTGAGGACTTGGAAAACTTGATTCAATTTCGCTCAAATCTAGTAAAAAGTAAGACCGATGATGCAAATCATCCCACGGCCTATCTATACCAGTCATAGCTTCCAGGATAGCCTCTTCAGATGGAAGAGTGGTATCAAGGCAATCCTAGGCGGAAGAAGAATTAAGAGTCCAAGCTGGGGCCACATCTCCATCCAATTCCTCTGATGAAAGAGAAACAGGAGTGGATTCTCCATATTCAACAATAGATCTATAAGAAATCTCAACTGCAGACATTGTAAATGTCATTCCACCAACTTGACCTTCCACTAATGTGGAGGTAGGGGAAGGTAAGGTCCAAGGGTCCGAAAAATAATGAGTTCTGAAGAACTCTCTTCAGATAGGAGGCCTGGAGGATGAAATTGAATTTATATGAATGGAAGGAGGTGGAATATCAAAATTACCCATCAAAGAAGAATACATTCCAACTCCTAGATTCTCAACAGGTGGTTTGGCATTATCCACCAAAGGGATATTTGAGTTAGTAGATGCATTCGGGTCTACAGGAGAACAATCCAGTTGGTCAACTATGACAATCCTCCCTTCATGAGGAAAACAAATAATACGAAATAAGGAGGATGCAATAGCATCCATATCATAAATCCAGTTTCACCCCAGCAGAAGGTTGTAGTCCAAGCTTGCATCAACTATCTCAACCTCGATGTTTATAGTTTTTCCCCCAACACAGATGGGCAAAGCCGAGACAATACCATGCGGCCTGTGAGAATGACCATCAAATGGAATCAGAAGAGTGGCTGATGGAACAACTGCGGGAGATCTGATCCCCTTCCAACATGAGAGAGACATCACACACATGGAAGCACCCTCATCGACGATCGTTCAAAATATATTGCATTTTCGAAACGACGATCTAATATGGAAAGCCATATGATTTGGTAGTCTCTTCTTAAAATTAGACATGTCAAATGTAATCATAAGAGAGTTCTTCGGATCAACAACCCCAATAGTAGTGAGAAGAGCACTTCACTAAGCTGGACAAGACTGGAGCACCTCGAGAGCAGACATAGCATAAGGGCTCTGCGCTAGATCTTCTACAACAAAGTAGTTCTGGGTAGCCTTGGCATTTGGATTAATCGCCGTATGCTTTGTAGATGCTTTTGGCATTCGAGGTATAGGCTCAACAGTGGGCCTCATAATGTGAAGCGGCTCAGCACTATCAGGAGCACCCTTGGCTTTTGAAGACTTAGCTTCTCCATAATCATGAGATCGTGTAGCGATATCTACTTGAGCACTCATCGTATATATGTTTGATGTAGTTTCCCCTTCCTGGGTACCCCCAGAGGGAGCCCTAGTATTCTGATTTCCACCAAAAACTAATTGTTTCCCTTAGGGAAAAGGGTTTGTTAACACAGCCTGGGAACTGGAAGAACCCTGTTGAGCTAACAAGCGCTGTGCATCCTGAATTTTAGGGAAAAGGTGAGTAAGATGATCTCCAGTACATAACTTGCATGGAAACTTCACTTTATTTTTATCCTTTTGACCCTCACCAACATGCTCGTTGGATTTATTTGCATTTCCCTTCTCATCTTTTCCATTCTTCTTATTATTATTCCGTCCTTTCTTCTGCCCTTCAGATTGTTGATTTCCTTTGGGGTTAGAAGTCTGGATGGAATTTATTGACAAAGCTTGGGAAGGGGTTGGCACTGAAGGCACAGCCTGACCCAAAGAAGCAGATTGTATGGACAACTGCTGCAATTGGCTAAGCAGGTTAGCTGCACAACTATCGATCGACCCAATAAGTCCATCACCATGAGGACCAGGTTTAGCTTTGGACAAGTCCAATTTGGAGTGAGGAGCGTTAGGAAAAAATTTATTGACTCCAGACTGAGAATAAATCAGTTCTAAGTGTTGGGCCCTAAAAATAACCTGTTCCTCGGAAAATACCCTCGATAGGGATACGTCCTTCGAAATATCCGGCTGCAAGGATTTCATAAACCATTCCAGAAGGAATTCATTTGGAATATAGGCTTTAATGAGCCTCTTCCTTCTCCGCCATTCCTGAATATGATCAGAAATGTGGGTTGCCTTGTCCTGTTTAAAATTAGCCAGGAGTTCAGTCCCAGCATCGTAACAGACGGGCAACTGAAAATGATTTAGGAACGTGGTAGCCAAATTTCCAAAAGTGGCGAAACTGCCCATAGTTAACTCAATATACCACTTGGCTACATTTCTAGTATAGGTGTGCTAAAATAATCTCAACCTAATCGAATCATTGATCAGGGAGTTTGATGAACACCAAAGATGGAAAGTGGTGATGAGATCTACCGGGTCCTCTCCATTCCTCCCTTCAAACTTTGGAATGTCTGAAGGTAGTTTGGTGGGGACCGGAGGCCACCCCAGACTATATCGGATTGGATCGTTAGTCAATTTCAACAAATCTGGCAAGTTTAACATTGTCAGAAATGGTAAAAGAGGAGGAGCCTGGGAATTCCATCCCTGATAGGATGTATTCCCCACATTCTAAAAATAATAACCTGGATTTGATGATGCACCAGGTTTCCAGATAGAGTTCATAGAAAATTTTGGGCCATAGGAAAATCCTTGTGACCCAACATTCAGAGAAGGACCCCCTCCCAACATGGAGTTACTATAAACTGGACCAGTTCCCCCCACTGAGGCAGTGAATGAAGAATAAACCCCCTGATAGGGGTTCCAAGAATTTGAAAAAGGAGAAAAATCCTGATAAGCACTTGACGAATGGAAAGGAACATTCCCTTGGTGACCAGCGAGAAACTAATTCCCTACCCCTACTGTTGTAAAGATAGGGTTTCAACCAGTAAAGGTAGTAGAACTTTGACCTCCAGACCATGGATTAAAACTCTGAGTCTGGGAAGTAAAAGGAAAATACCCTAAAGAAGGAGTCGAATTAGGAATATGCTCGCTTCCAAAGGGGAACCCTTGAAAAGAAGCTGATCCACTAGCCATAGAAGAGATGGGTGCAGATGCAACTACAACAGCAGAAAAGGAAAACGAAGGAATCCCACTAGTGGGCATTCTGAAACAAAAGGGACCAAATTGAGAAGCATGTGATTGGGTGTGACCAGAGCCAAACACAGTTGCACTAGAAGCAATCGAAGATATAGCAATAGTGCCTCCTCCTTCAACTAAAGCAAGAGTCTAAATACTTGCATCACTCACAGCCAAAGATGTGTTCCCAGTCATGGCCATCAAAAGGTGAGAATATGATGGATAAGGACTTTTTGGTCTCTGAGACTCAGGTTTGATGTACTCAATGATAAACGGATAACTAGCAGGAAGAGAAGATGGAAGAGACTCAGCAGGCCGAGGGACTTCCTCTACTTCTACTTCTTCTATCAGAAATAAAACTCTTGAGATGAGTGAAGCACTCCTCTCGACACTGACACCAACACTAGAACTAGCTACAGAAACAACTAGCCCTAACGGAGGATCTCTCTCCGCTGCGTCTGAAAACACTGGGTGAAAATTACCCTCTGAATTACTTATACGCCTTCTTGCAGAAGACTCAGTACTCACGTGAGATAACCCCCGGAGCCTCCTCGATCGACGAGGCAATCGATTAGCCACTTTAAAAGATTTATTAGACTCGAAAAATATATGAAGCTAATCAATCTAGGAGAAAAGAGCACACTCTACAAAGTCCCTACGATATAGCCAAACAAGCAGCTCTCAAGTATTTCCGCTCCAGGTGATGAGGACCGGACACCAAAATACAAGAAAGTGAAAAATAGGACCTCCCAAAAGCAGTCTGGGGTAATTACAACCCAAGCCTACTAGCGAAGGTAACATAAACAGTTACGCTGACCTCCTAACAATAGCCTTTGCTAGTACAAGTACCCAAGCTTCGCAAGGGCACCCTCTAGAAGCACTGCTGGAAGTGATACAACGTCTGCCTCAATTACCACAGGTATTCCCCCCATAGTCACCTATGTGATACCTAGGATGGGAAACTAAGGGCACCAATCCGTATCAACAGCCGGGTAGAACGGTCTTAGGTCAAGATTCAACAAATTAGAGAGGGGGTATCTCTCTTCTATGCCTGCACTTTCCCTCGCGCTTGACTCTCTAGAGGAGAGCTTTCCCGATCCACCTAACGGTGTTGGATTTCGCTCATTAATAAACTTCTATGTTTCAAAATTTGAGCGCCCTTGGAGATTTAACTCACCACTCACCTAATCTAAGGCCCTACAACCTAGCTAGTTGATGTATGACACTAATACAAAAATTGCTAGTTGTTTTTAAATTATATCGCTTATTTTAATTAGTTGTTATTTTATGTCAAGGGCATATGGAAATGAAACCAATGATGTTTTTATGACGTAGAAAGAAACCAATGAAAACCAAACTACATGCAAATGCAATGATTGCCTTTCGATGAAGAGTGATTTCTACACAGGTTCTATGAGACTACTTTTTTTCTTTTCTTTTCAAATAATCAGTCTTCACACACCTCAAAAAGTTACGAAAAAGACTAAAAATGCTTATTTGCACCTAATGCAAATTACTAATGGCATGCAAATCCTAAGATGCTAGATCTAGAAAAGCAAAGAGAAATCTCTAACAATACCAAGGTTCAATCACTTTTTGGCAGTTAACAAAGCTAGTTCCAAATCAAAAACTCAATGTATAAAGACGCCAAAAACATATTTGACATAAAAGAACGAAATCAAAAGAAGACTCCCTTCCTAATAAAGTCAAGAACCAAAGAATAAAGACTTCAACAAAGCTTCAAAAGATGAAAAGAAACCATTAAACAAAATGAGAAACAAAAGCAATGGAAAACAAAATGTTTTTTGGGCTTTTGAGTTTATAAAGAAAAGAGACTTCAAAGAGACCAAGAAACTATCCAGTTATTGAGTCAAGCAAACTTCGAATTTCAAACAAAACTTCAACAAAATGCCCCCAAGCCAATCGTGTTACTCTCGTAGCAGGACTTTTATGAGCAAGAGGAAGACAAGAAACCCAACAAATCAACTTAGCACAATAGTATAAACTTGCGGCAAACACAAACTCCAAAGAATCAAAAAGAGACTCTTCGAAAATTTCAACAAGACCTAGTCAATGAAATCAAGAAACCAAAGCAAAAACAGGCAAAAATCAAAATGCAAAGCAACACATAAAGTTAGGAAAGAGAAAATGAGCACAAGCTCTCTGTCCTGAATACTCGGAATAGCCAAGAATCTTCAAAAAAAGATCTTGGTGCTTAAGCCAGAATTGCAAAACATACAACAAACAAAGATTTCACTGAATGAGCCAGTCTTCAGACAATTAAGAGAGAAACATGCACAAAACCACTTTAGACACAGTCTAGAGACTTCAAAAATACTACAGGAACAAGTCACCATAGGCAGACAAGACCAAACAAGCTTAAAACCAAAAATTTCAAATTTTACTCAGGCATACGCGCTTTCTCAGTTTTGAAACCAGCGTGCATACGCGAATGTGTCAAAGGAAACTCGCGTATACGCGGGTCCCTTTGCAAAAATAGTGTGTATACGCGACTGTGCAGAAGGAAATGTGCGTATGGAAAAGTAAATAAGAAAAAAAAAGGTTAATCCTGATCAGAAGACTAGGTCTTCAGTATGAATGGAAAAAGATTCACTGAACTAGAAAAGTGATAGAAACTGTTAGGAACCCACAAGACATATGAAACAACCCGAAAGGGAAATCACAAGAATGTCATCCCCAACGGAGTCGCCATTTCTGTTTCGGGAAATAAATCCCTAAAGGATTTTGGGTTGGCAAACTTCACAGATAAGGGGCATACCATTCAAGAATGACTCACTTAACCTATCTTTTATATTGAAAACTAGATATAAAAAGTTGTGGAACTTACCCGAAAGTCCAACATTTGATGTAGATCCCGCGGGGTGCAAACCCGCAGCAACTCTTCGTGCTTCGTAACCTGGAAATCAAGAAACTCTAGTTGTACAACATATATAGTCCCTAAATCATGTATAATATCATAAGAACAATATCAAACATTCAATTAATGATCATTACACATATATAAAGAGATATAAAGACATGAATATCGGGAACAAGATGGTTCTTCTTATTATAAATGGCACGTACAATAATATAAATGTGGAGAGATCACATGAATCCTTCCACAGTTTTTGAGCATACCTTCCTTTGGATCCGTCTGACCCTCGCCTCACAAGAATTCTTCCAAGATGTGTGCACACTAGATGTCATATAGAATGATGAGCATCTCAAGGAAATGAGGGTTTCCTGAATATACCTGGGAAGTGCAGGAGGCACGAGAAGATTAAACTTGAAATAGGGCTCCAACAGAGTATAATATCTATATTTTCTCCCTCCCTTAGGCCATAGACATGAGGGGATTTTATACTCCCTCAAAGTAGTTTCAGCAGTTGGAAACAGTTGGGCCACGGGTTGGGGTGGTTGAATTATGGGAATAACCATCACCCTACCTCAAAATTAGGGAATTTTCATATATTTTTAATGATTTAAATGGCATACGTGGAAAAATATGAATGGACTCGCATATATATGAGGAAAATTTTGGGCATAGTCGCGTATGGATTTTTAGACACTATTTTTTTATGAAGTTATTCGCATCTGCAGGAAATGATGCTATAACACATGTTTATCAAAGTTTTATTCTTCAACAATTTGAAAATTCACCAAGACCATAGGATTTAATCCTATGCGTTATCCCCCACTATTCAATGATGTAAGTTGCATACCCCTTTACTTCTGTCAATTATCCATGTCATATCACATTACTATCCCCCTACCCCAATTAATTGAAATTTGACATACACTAACCACCTGTCCATTCTCATATGTCACCAATCAAATCCAACCATCTCAGACTTCAACCCCCCACAACATTCAGACCTAAATGGGGGAGGGGTCCTAAAAGGGTGGTTTTAAACATGACTCAACCGCTACGTGTCGAAAAGCGCTTATTTTTCACTACTCCCGCATAAAACCACTTATTGCCAAGGCACCCCTCTGAAATCCCGTCTATCCTCCAGTTGAAAACACTACTCCACCCGCCATTTATGTCATGACAATGTGGACTGTGGACTATCCAATAAAATTAATTTCCGCCCTTTCATAACTGTTAGCCAATTAATTCAATCCTAACTGTTAGGCTAACGTACCCGTGCCCTCTTCAAACGAGAATTAAACCAATTTTCCATAAATTCATCACTAAACCCCTCTTTTGAAATTTTATTCTTCTATTCGCTCTACTCTGCACAGGAATACAAATTCACAGTTATTGACGAGAAGAACTAGTAAGTCTGCTACTACACCCTCCAATTGACTTTCATCACATACCATTAGCAGAAAAAGGCCATAAAATCCATGAAACCCTTTGTGAACTTGAGTTATTTGAACTATATTGTTGGTTAGAGGATAAATTCTTAGATAAATCTGATGATATAGGACTGTGGGATTCCAATATTCCACAATTATATCTTTCCTCACACCCATAGTGCTCTAGAATTTGTTAGAAGATGCCAAGCCTGGTATATGCTCAACCAAAGAGCTATTATCGCTCCTACATGAGAGATTTTAGTGACCATCACTACCCAAACCATTGACCAAATGATGCAAGACCCCACCACAGAGAATGCCACTCCATTTTCTCAAGAAGCACTAATTGAAATATATCAGAAGTTAGATTTTTCAAAAAGAGCTCAAACTCTTGAGATGTTTATGAATGAAAAATATCCATTACCCAAGAAAAACCCTCCATTTCCATCATCCATTTTCCCTGAAAGATCCAAAAAAATCATCACAGTCATTTCCTACCTCGTTGGTTATTATTTAGAGCAATGGGTAGATGAAGCCATCATAGGCCCCATGTCTATTTTCTCCACAGATTCCAAACCCTCCATCATGTTTAACTTCAGTGAATTCATTGTAGATTCTATCCATGAGCAGTTGGTTAAATTCTCAACTGAAGAGGTTTTCAGATATGCCTCTGTGTTAATTTACTTCTTATATTCTCAGGGAGAAAAATCAAAGTTTTCCTTATAGAAATTGGATGAATAAGGAAATCACCAGTTAATCATTTTCTAGACCTCATTAGTGATGAAAGAACAAAAAGAGTATTCATATAAGCAATTTCTAGAATTGTTCTTCATCCAGCACTCAGTTTACTTAACAACACTATAGAGCATAGGATCAGTGAAGAAATCAGAAAGGTATTGTAGCTGTCATATAAAGCCAGAACATGGGATTGGTATCTTTATCAAAACTACACAAAACTCAGAGTCTATGGTTTTGAGCTTCCCCCTTACAAGTTTCCAAAATTCCTCCCAATGAGGATTTTTGCATTAGAGTACATTAGACAAATTATTAATGCTGATGAAGTGCATTTTGTGTTTGCTAAAAAGAAATCACAATTCAAAATCAAAACACAGATAGGAACTTTTATCTATAATAGCAGGACAGCATGGGAGGAAGGAGATAAATTGTTGAAAGAGATGCATTTTAGTCTTAGTTTCACATGGTCTTATGATCCAGTTGGTGTCATTTCCAAACTAAGGGTAGAAAAAAAATCTACACCTTATTTTCATACACCTATACCAGAGATTGAAAAATAAATGAATCAACTTGAATGGACTGAAGGTACTTTGCAGGAGGCTGAAGAACAAATAATGTCTACATCAGCATTACAAACTCCTGTTGCGCAGGAAAGAGCAGGGAAAAGGGTCGGAGAAGATTAGTCATCTCCAATGACTGAATCATCCAGCAAAGAATTCAAAATCCGCTACAGAAATAAGACAAAGCTCAAACCAAAGATTAATCCTAGAAAGGAGTCAGAGAAAGAAGTAATTTTTATTACTGAAGAGACACCTCCTTCCACACAGGCAGGTGATAAAATTACTTCTACTACTCCTACTACTTCAGTAGTTTCTAAAGATCAGCAAAAAGCCATTTAAACTAGTACAGTTGTTACAGGGGAAAAATAAAAGACTATCTTTGACACCTTCACAGAGATAAAATTGAAGAATTAAATATTTAAGACCAGTACAAACAATCAATTTTGGAAGCAAACTCCCAGCTCTCATAGCAGATTTCTCTCGGCTTTTGACTCAAAAAAGGGAAAAATGCGGTTTTCTTATCTTCAAGCACAAGTTCTACATCCAAAATCAGAAGCATATTACAAAAATACTGCATTTGATTTTGATACTAAGGAGATACATCCAATATATCAAATGGAGTTACACAAACAAATAGGTGAGATTATTTCATCCACTCTCCCTAACACTGCTATGATTTTATCAAAATTGCACGTTTCATTAGAAAATTTACAATCACAACTGAAAATGGAGAAAGTTTCTCATTTTATAAGGACACAAGAATCAAAACTCTAGAAGGATTGGTGATCAAAATTATATATGATCCTTCCAATGTCAATTGAATAGAAGGAATCATCAAGAAGAAAAATGTTGACATAGCAGAATTGAGGAAGCAATTGAAGATTCCAGCTATAGAAGATCCTCTAGCAAAAGACATAGAAGAGATTGAATCTCAGAAGACAGAAATGATAAAGTTGATTATGAAGCAGAATTCTCAAATAAAACAGATGGAATCAGAGCTAGAGAAAATTATAAAGGAAAAGTAACACACATCAAAAACATCAAAGGTTCCTTTAGAAGCAATGACTCTTGCAGTCATACCTATAGCCACACATTATATAGTAAGTACTACAGATGGAGCTAAGCAGCTCATCAAAGCAGTTAAAAATATGCCAATTCAAGAAGAGGAGATAAAGAAATTACAGGATCAGGTAAAATTGTTGCAATTTTAGAAATCTAATGCTGAAAGTTCACATACAACTAAAGCACAGAGAGTCAATCGAGAGGTTGCAGAAAGAGCACAAAGAATCAGCCATTGGAAATACTTTGGGCCAAGTAAAATAAATAATATGGGCAGACATCATGGAATCTTTAAATGAGATTTGGCCAAGTATACAGATTATATTTGAGAAAAAAAGGAGCTGATACAGAAAGCAAATGAGGTCATTACAACAATCAAAGCACAGCTGGGAGACAAACCTGCTACAGAAAAAAACATCATTAAGTTTCTGAATGAAAAGAATAGGTATGAGCTGGATGATTTGGGCATAGAGGACAGAACATAAAAAAATCCTGGAAGTCAAGAAGGTGCTCACAAAGAAGAATTTAAGTCTTCAGCTTGAGGAGAAGTGTCACAGTATGGAGATCACAATTCAAATATGTTTCAGCAGAATAGAGCCTCTGACACAGAAAGGGTTGCCTTCTCTGCTTGTGATCAATGATAAATTCATTACGAAAGAGTATTATTGGAGAAGACTTAAGGAAATTTCCAGAGATACTGCCAAATTTTCAAATATCAAAGGCACATTGACAGGAAGAGCATTTTTGGGAACATTAAGCAATGATATTTTTATTCAGTATGAGATTAAACATGTTTTTGTGGTGAGGCCCACTTTTGCTAAATACACTGAAGCAGATTAATTTTACCGTAAGGTAATGGAATTGGTCATCCATGATGAAGAGCGTTGGGAAAAATTGTGTGAATATCAAGAGTAAATGGTAAAAGAAGAAAATTCAACCTCTACCAGATCATCAGTCAACTGAAAGCCAATGCATCCCACAGTTACCTCCTTCAACAATCGTTTTCAGTTAGAGAAGTGCCAAAACATCAAATCAATTTGATTTCCATGTTACAGTTAGAGTTTATTTTGGAAAATAAAGCATTATCTGTTATGATAGCCTTTAATGTAATATGTCGTAATTTAATTTTTCTATAAATACTTCACTGTATGAAGTATTAGTGTTGGATAATTGAGTTTTTGAGACTCCGTGTATTAATGTGGACCTATTATTAATTAAATCAAAGGAGTTGCAACCAATATTGGGAGATTCATGTGGTATTTCTTTTGAGCATTGTGATTTTCTCTCGGTTATTTCATTTCCATTTTAGTTTCTGTGTAAAAATATCATCAGTTTGTTAATAGAGATCAACTATATGTTTTATTTATTAAGATTTCTACAAATGTGTCTTTTCTTCTAAAGAATGAATTCAGTAAAATGCTCATTTAGACCCCTAGCTTTTTCTACCACTATACACAAATGACAACTTAATTTTGTTAAAATAGTTTGCCTATCTTGCCTCACTCTATTCTCTACAATTCAATCTTTGAAATCACCTTTAGTTTCACTGTAAATTATTTTTATCTAGGAAGAAAATTATAAAATAAATTTCAGACATTTAAACTTATATCTAGCCTAAAATCTGATTCTCGGCCTAAAATTGAATATTTTAAAAAAGTGAAATAGAGAGAGCCCTCTCTGGTTAGGTAGGGCTAGCTACCTAGCTAAAATTTGGTTTGTGGTTACCTTTCTTCACTACTATTTTTAACCTAGGAAGTTGGGGAGAGTGATAACAGTACACATCAACTTTTCTTGTATATGGCTTTTCCTTGATCATATCTGGTGCCATCCAGTGGTAAGTACCCATAAAGCCTCTCATTGTGTGAAATTGGGACTCAAAACATGACACCCCAAAATCAACCACTTTCACGCACATGTCATCACCCAAGAGGAGATTCTCTGATTTGAGATCCCTCTGCATTATACCTTGAGAATGAAGACATTTAATTCCCAGAACAATATCAAGGGCCATCTTCAAAACCTTTTTCATTGGAATTGAATGTTAGAGATGCTTATGAATGTATGTCCTCAATGAACCTCCAGGAAAATATTCAGTGATGATGCAAAATACAGGAGGCTTCTTGCATGCTGCAACAAACTGTAAAATTCAGTTGCGTCACTTTGCCACTTAACATGTTGAAATAAAATGTCTATCTTCTTTGTCCATTCCACATGTTTACTTGGAGGTTTCATTCTTGAAGAAGATCCTACATGAACATGGGATTCATCGATCAGCGACATGGGATAGGATGTGTGAAACAAATATTGGAACGTTGCGTGGTGGGATTTTGTAGAAAATGTGCGATGGATATTATCAGGAGATATGCTTTAGCACTATTCTTTATGCATGCAGCTACATAGGCTTGTTTGAGGAAAGCTAAAAGTTTCTCAATCTCATGAGCCTTGACTGGCATATCATACCGAAGTTGGAATACTATGTCTGCATGGTTGACCTCTTTTGCCACGTTGGATTCCTAGATGAGGCATATAAATTTATCAAAGGTATGCCAATGGAACCTGATGCTAGCATCTGGGGTACATTGCTTGAATCTTGCAAAATACATTGCGATATAGAGCTTGGAGCGCTTGTTGCAGATCAAGTTTTTGAGTTGGAACCTGAAAATGTTGAAATGTAAAACAATCGTGACTTCTACGACTATTACAATAGGTTTTTCTTTGATATTTACTATTTTCCTCACATATAGGTGGATAATAGCATCGTTCTCCAAAAGAAAATCCTCAATGAGCCTCTTATTCCCGAGCTTCTCACCTTTGAAAACTAATTATTGTTTGTCTAATGCCAAATCGGAGTCTCTTGAATGAAGCCTTTGCATCAAATCTTGTACATTCCGGCTTTTCTGAACTCTAAACACATATTTCTTTCCACTATTTGTTTTTACTCTAACGAGTTGAAGATCCGAGAGCCGCAATATCAAATGTAAGACATTCCCGTCTGTAACACCATAATCCTTTATAAGACTATTAGGACATGATAGTTCTTTGCCATCATATATCAACATTTGGTGCTTTGCATAAAACCCATTGCACATTTGGATCTTTAATTTAATAGATTCTATGTTGTCAGAAGCCAAAACCCGCATGGCGGTCATAGTATCAGCAGTGCTCATATATATCTCAATGAAATTTGATGATAATGAAGTATTATTATCAGGTGCAACCCTAGCTAGTCTTCCCAGGAGCCATGACCCTCTAGATGCAATATATTCCTCCCTTAGAGGCTTAGGCTTGACAACAATGTTCGAAGATGAAATTTTCTCTAATTCAATATATCATTATCAAATTTCTGACCAATTATGATTTTCTATCACTTAACACGTTGTATTTAACTGTAAAATTTCCCCCACGCCCACATCCATTTTTTAATGCTTTCACATAGGGTTTCAGGCAAGAGGAGGATCATTCCATTAGACGCCAATTGGATATAAAAAAATATTTACAGAACTCAAATCGATTCAAATTCTATCCCCCAACGGAAGAACAAACGAGAAAACACTACCTAATTCATTTAAAAACAACAAAATAAAAAGAAAAAACAAAATATTTGAGATAGGATAGAGACAAAAAAAATCATAGTTTGTATCCCGAAAATAAAATTTGTTTTCAGAGATTCAACCAGAGAGAAGCACCAGGGATCTGTACAAAAAGAAATGTCAAGGAATGGGTATGATGGATGAAATTGTATGGATGGATTCCAGACCAATTTATGAACATGATATTTTCATGCTAATCATGGGCTTGAATCCAATAATATGGATACCATCAAGCCTCATCCTCTTCTCCTTATGTTTCTCCTTCAATTTCTCCTCCGCCTCTTCTTACTCTTTTTCTGCTCAGATTTCTGAATTCACTTCTACATAGATATTCAACTGCCAACAAAATGCGTAATGGTTTTGGTTTGTTTAAGTTGACACGACCAATTGATCGATGGTTCTTCTCCCCTAACCCTCTATCAGTTTTTTTGATTACCGCAAACATACATTTGATGTGGGATGATTGCAGCCTAATGCCTAATTCTAGAAGCTTGAAAAATTCATTACAATATAGAGCTTGGACCGCTTGTTGTAGATCGAGTTTTTGAGTTGGAACCTGAAAATGTTAAATATTATATAACTCTTTTGAACATTTATGTTGAGGCTAGAAGATGGAAGTCAGTAGCAAAAGTAAAAAACAAAATGAACGTTATGGGAGTGAGAAAGAGACCAGGGTATAGTTGGATTGTGTTTAGGAACATAGTTCACGCATTCTCTATGGGAGACACATATATGACATGTTAGAGAGCTTCTCTGAGTGGATGAAGGGTCTAAAAACCTAACAAAATCTTCTATTCCAATGGAAGATTAGAGGGAGGAATACAATTTTTGCATTCACACTGAGAAACTGGCCATTGCATTTTCGCTTATCGACACAGATCCAGGAACATCTATCTAGATCACCAAGAACCTTTGTATGTGTAGTGATTGCCACATTTTGTCCAAGTCCATATACTAAGAAGAATTCAAATCAAATTATCTGTCTTCTAAAACTGCACGTAAAAGGGGTGATTTTAGCTTGGATCATTCACATCACCCATTCCACAATGTCAATGTGTTAAATGAAACAAATCTATTGAAATCCCTTTCGACAATCTCAATGTGTAAAATAAAACAAATCCAATGAAATAATTCACCTATGTGTTACCTCTAGTCCAAGAGATTTAAGCAAGCCCCCAATTGATATACAAAAGCAGACCTGACCTTCCCCAACGTGGAACAAAATTAAGAAGATACAAGACACCTTAAACTAAAGCAAATGCTGAGAAGTAAATTCAGCATATTATCGAATCAACCTGAAAACAAATCCATCTTAGAAAGGATTAGTTAGAGTGAAATTCTAGAGCCAAAATCAAGCCGAGGTAACCCTAAGGGTTTATAAATACATAAATGTTGGCTAAATGTCTCGTGTTCCATGTTCCTATCAAAATCTTACATCAAGGTAATAAAGAGTTTCGCAAAATCGCTCAAATTTATGCAAGCTGCAGAGAAATAAGAACATTTGACGAGATCAGGCTATTTGAAGAGATCGGGGCTATCGCAGTTTAAACCCTTACCAATGATTAAGAATATTAAAGTACTTAGCTTAAACTCTTACCAAATATTAAGAATATCAAAGGAAAAATTCCTCCCAAAATAAATGCTAGTGTTTTGGAATCTCATACAACAAATGTGAGCCGTAATAATGTGGATCCGTTCCCTTTGTACCCACTACATGCAGTTATTGTCTTTTATTCCTCCAAATATGTGTAACACGATATTGTGCCTTTTATTCCTCCAAATCCTTGTAACACGACATCTTATCAATCCGCTTTCAAATTCATGCATTGTGTCCATTGTAGTGGTTGAGGCCCTCCTCCTCCAATCTGTTACAAAAGAGAAAAACATCAAAAGAGCTAAATTTTAAAAAAAAATTGTTTTTAAAAACCCCTTATGCAGGCTTAAATCCGTGTTAAGTGCGATGAAAACCATGTTAACTTTTGAGGGAAAACAATAATTTTTTTTATTTGTTTTGGGTTGGGTTTAGTTAAAAGTTGCTTGGTGGGAATTTAATTTTCAATTTTTTTTATAATATTTATATTTTCAAGAGTTAATCTATTTCTGTATTAAAAAATAAAAAATATTTAATCTATTAAAAATTACTTTAGATAAAATTTTCAAATTAAAAGCATTTTTAATATTTATCAAGAAAATCGAAGTGGCTCTTGGATGGAGTATATTGCCAATATTATTTAATGTTCCTGTATTTGAATGATATTTCCAATTATGTTTATTGTTCAAGTTAACCTAATGGAATGAAGAATTATTAACTTCCTACGAGCACAAAAGGCCATGATTATCTGACATCAATGATGAGCAATGTTATTAAAATATGCCAAAAGAGATCAAATAATATGCAAAAAAATCAAAAGGTTGGGTCTCCTTACTGACCTACAATATCATGATCCTCCTATAAAATATAACAAAGGTCGACGAAAACATTTTTTGATTTCCTTATTTCGTTCTGTCGTCTTTTTTGAGGCATTCTTGTTAGGATCGAGATGCTTGAGCCCTGTAACTAGAACCATAAAACTTATGACAATGTTGTTGGTGTATAATATCAATTCCTTTGTAAATGAAGCCCGCTTGCATGCCATGCTGGAAAAATAGTGATAAGAACCGGTGTAATAAAATATGAATAAATACATGACACAATCTCAAATGTAGTTTAGGCATATATTTTGCTTGGCAGTAAAGTAAATTACTATATCAAAAAAGTAGGGCATTTCTCTTTGGTTTTGTGCTTGAAGAAGATAAATAGTAATTTTCAAATTTTCCACACAATTAAGGTAATATTCTTGAATTGATAGTTGATTAGAAACTTTACCAGTTCACTTTTATGGGTGGTTGAGGTGAAGGGCTCTTTGCTTTATGGTTGGAAGAGAAGAGTAATTTTTAAAATTTCCACACAACTAAGGCATCTCTTGAAAACTAAGGTATTACTCTTGAATTGATAGTCGATTAAAAACTTTACCAGTTCATTTTATGGTTAGTTGGGGTAAAGGCCTTTTTAGAAGACATTTTTTTTGGATTTTAGGAGTTAACAATGGTCATCACAATTTTTTTTTGTAAGTTTGGTAGGACTACGTCTTTTTACACCTTCATCAACATGTCCAAAGGCCTTTTTAAAAGACATTTTTTTATTTTTTTATTTTAGGAGTTAATAATGGTCATCACAATTTTTTTTTGTAAGTTTGGTAGGACTACATATTTTTACATCTTCATCAACATTTCCAAATACATCACCCCGATCGGGGAAGGAAATTGATCTTGTGATGAGTGCCATAACATTTTGCCTCATCATCGTTTAACCAAGACCCCATGGACAATGGTCATCACAATTAATTTGGAGAACAAATTATAGATAAATTTATATCTTTATTTTGATTTTTTCATAATTATTAAAGAGTAAACACAGTATAGATATATTTATAGATGGTGGTGTTGTTTTTTTTTTTGGCAATGTTAAATTAGATGTTAATCTGAAATTGAGAAAGATAGTTTGTTTTACTATTCTCCATAATGTATTATACTCTTTGCAGGTATTCTTCATAATATATTTTCAGACTCAATTGTAAGCTTTTGAATTTAATTCCTTGTGAATGTGATCAAATAATATAACATTGAAGGTGTTAATCAAATCCATAACTTTAATCATCTATTGATACAATAAAGAAATGTTCAAGTATAACCTTTCAACCAATTTATAACAACCTTTGAATCCCCTATCACGTGTAAGTTTAGATTGTTGAAGTGACATAATTAAAATGACTAATTGGTATTATTGTAGTACTTTTCAAGCAGTTGTATTTTTGTTCCTAAACTAAATTAGTCATTTACATTAGTCATTTTTACTTGCATTACTTATTATCTAGTCATATATTTGAACCCGAGACTAAATTAGTCATTTATGTTAGTCGTTTTTAGTTGTGGTGACTAAAAAGGCTCATTTTTTGTAGTATTTCATTTGGAAAAGTTGTGGTGACTAAAAAAGCTCATTTTTTGTAGTATTTCACTTGGAAAAATTGTGATGACTAAATTTTTTAGTCACCGATCATTAATTTCATCATCATGGAAATTTGGTTACCGGAGGACAGGTGGTTCCCTAAGGCTTTGATCTTTGGCCTAGGGAAAAGTGTCCAAAAGAATTTAATTTTTCTTCTAAAGTAACTTTATAATTTTTATAAAGTTAAATCTAATTTAAAAGTGACTTAAGTGATAAAGTTACTAAAGTGACTTTATAAAGTTATAAAGTCAAGTCTAATTTTAAAGTGACTTTAATAAAGTCAATATAAAATTAGAAAGGAAAAAGTGATTTTGGAAATAAAAGACTAAGTGGGTCTTTATTAAAGTGGGGTGAATTAAAAAATAGAAAGTGAGATTTAAATGAGCATTTAATCTCAGCCCTAGATCTCAATCTATTTCAGCCATTAGATTTAGGGATTCCCCAAAAGTCACTTAGGGTTAGGTTAAAGGAGGAAAAGGAGGAAAAGGTCATTCATTCTTTCATGAGCAGATTGGGAGAAGGAGAGCAAGAGAGCAAGGGAGATTTCTGAGTAGTGAGGAGAAGGAGGCAGCAGTTTGGCACACATTCCAAGGCCATATTTCAGCAAGACCGTACAGCAGAGTTTGCACACAGTTCAAGGCAGATTTGGCACGATTTCCAAGGCAGAATCCGTACAGCAGCTTGTGGCACATTTTCCAAGGCAACCGTACCATTTTCTGGGCACAGATTTCGAGGGAGAAGCTGCTGTTTTTGCTGCACGCTTTTCTAGACAGGCCGTACAGCCTGTAGCTGATTGCTGGCACAAAAATCGAGGCAGATTTCCGTACAGCAGCATTTAATACAATCGCACGACCTAAAGGAGGTCATACATCAAGATGTATTGTTTCGGTATCTACAAAAAGAGGAGCTCGCATGTTGCAAATTAATGTTGTACTTCGGCACGCTTTTTTCAAGGAAATATGCAATGTGATTTATTGTCAAGTTAAGTTTATCATGCCCGCACATTTTCCGGTGCTGTATATACCTGAACGAGATGTTGTAAAAGTTTACTTATTACTTTTTCAATATTCAATTTAAAGCATTTTTCAGAAATAAGAAGGAGCTTCAACCGTTTTCCTTAAGAGTTGTAGGGGGTTTTTCCACTGCCATGTTGACTGCAAAATATCGCTGTCAAATGCGGGAATGATCGTTTTTATGCTTCTTTATTGATTTTAATTTCGCATTTTCAAAGATTCTAAAAATTTTAATTTGTGTTTTCAGCAAAATTTATTTTCCAGTTGTTGAATGTATGGTTATGGGAAAGGGCATTTAACTATTTTGGAGTAATAAGGTGAAAACTGAAAACCGGGGTGGGAAACTATACATTTCTACATGGTATAGAACTTAGTCTTGAAGAACGGTTGAGACTGACAAGGAGGAAAATTACTGACATTGATTTTTCACTCGAGAAAATTCCATGGTCGATTTTTCACAAGCAATGGAGTTTATTTTTACTACAGCAGTGCTATTTTTCAGTTTTAGGACAGCAGGATGTCTTTGGGACTGAGGGTGGAGGATAGGTTGGA